>CM052451.1:7976338-7994471 GCA_028533085.1 Varecia variegata | reverse complement strand
CCTCCTTTTACATCTGGAGATTACTAAGGAGATTGACTTTAAATTTGCAAGAGGTTTGACTTTTTGATTTCTAGTTTTTGTGTGTAGCAAATGCTGCTAGTTGCCTAATCCAACATCCATTTCTTCCATTTTTCTCTAGTAACTAAACTCACGTTTTGTTGAGCGTAGCAAACTAACCAGCTAAAATTGTTCAATTTTTATCCAGCTAAAACTGCTCAAGTCTACCTTGCAACTAGTTGTGGCACATGGCATGGTTCTGGCCAGGGAGATGGAGGTAGCCATCTCTTTGCCCTTTCTCCTTCCTCCTCACCAAATTTTCTCATGGAAATGCAAATGTTTGGAGCTACAGGAAAAGACAAGCCTAAGGGTAAAATCTAATAGGCTAAGAATAACAGAGCAGAAAGACAGAAAGGAATTACATTCCTTCCTCATGGTAGGAACTTCTCAGGACTTCTGCTTATATAAGGCAAATGAATACCTAATGTGCTAATGATAGTTGTGCTCTTTGTTATTTGCAGCTGAATGCATTGCTGATGTACACATTACCCTGTAGCCAGAGAATTTGGATTGCCAAAAGTCTGCTTTTGTATGTGAATTATGATATGCTAACTGCTATCACCTATATTGCACAGTGTATAACAAATCACAGTGGTCCCATTCTCTTTGTTTAGGACTGAGCATGGAGCTTAATTCTAACCAATGAGACAAGGAAGGAAGTCAATTGGGTTGGGAGTGCTTCTCGGCAAGATTTCTTTGCTTCAAAAAGAGGGTTGAAGCCCCACGTGGTGGCTCCCACCTATAATCCCAATTACTTGGGAGGATTAGGCGGATCACTTGAGCCCAGGAGTTTGAGACCAGTGTGGACAACATAGACCTTGTGTCAACAAACAAACCAAAAAATAAACAAAAAATGAGGATTGCAAGGCAAGTTCTTATCTTGGTGTCTTTTGGTGTGTGGAGATATAAAGCCTGGAGCTATTGAACCCATCTGACAAACTTGAGAGGAACATAATTTTTAGAGACAAAGTCACCCAGGCTAGAGTGCAGTGGCATCATCATGGCTCACTGTAACCTTAAATTCCTGGGCTCAAGCGATCTTCTTGCCTCAGCCTCCTGAGTAGCTGGGACTACAGGCACGTGCCACCATGCCTCGCTAATTTTTAATTTTTTTTTTATAGAGATGGGGTCTCACTCTGTTGTGCCCAGGATGGTCTTGAACTCCTGGGCTCAAGTGATTCTCCTGGCTCGGCCTCTCAAATTGCTGGGATTATAGGCATGAGCCACTATGCCCAGCCAGATACTATTATTATTGATTCTACCTTGTAGATGAGGAAAATAAAGCTTAGAGAGGCTACAGAATTCCCTAGCTTGTCTATTTAGTAAATGGCAGAGCCTAGATTCAAACCCTAATCTAGGAGTCATTCAGGTTTGGATTAGGCTACACCACTGTGATATGGTCTCCCACGTCTCTTCTTTCATCTATTTGTCACAGTAGCTTTTTCCTCTGAGCTCTGGGAAAATTTCTCAGGTTGGATTTCTAATTTTTGATGTGATTTTCCTGTGATGTCTAACTCTGTTTACTGCTCCCATGATATCTCATATAGCCTGTAATTTCCTTTGTATCTAATACTGATTTCTCTTATACCTTAGATGCAACATCCTTCTGAATTATAGTAATAATATAGTGGGCTATTTGGAAGCTTTCTGTATTGTGTCTTGTAGGAGAATTATTTCACAGGGGCACATATACTTCCATTTTCCTGGTTGGTCTACTTCTTTGCAAGCATGAGCCTGGTGATTTCCCTTGTTAGCTTAATATTACAGTTACATTTACCTATAATTTCCAGGGTTAGAATTTGAGATCCAGGGATGCTGTGAGTCTATTTTAATCTTTCAGTCCTAGGAAAAGGAGAAAGAGAGCAACCTATCTTTTCTATGGTTTTTTTTTTTTGTTTTTTTTTTTTTGAGACAGAGTCTCGCTTTGTTGCCCGGGCTAGAGTGAGTGCCGTGGCGTCAGCCTAGCTCACAGCAACCTCAAACTCCTGGGCTCAAGCAATCCTCCTGCCTCAGCCTCCCGAGTAGCTGGGACTACAGGCATGCGCCACCATGCCCGGCTAATTTTTTAAATACATATTTTTAGATGTTTATATAATTTCTTTCTGTTTTTAGTAGAGACAGGGTCTCGCTATTGCTCTGGCTGGTCTCGAACTCCTGAGCAGAAACGATCCACCTACCTCAGCCTCCCAGAGTGCTAGGATTACAGGCGTGAGCCACCGCGCCTGGCCTTTTCTATAGTTTTATCTTGCCAATTTAATTCCTAATTGACTGTACGAAGCATCAAGAGAGCTACAGCTCAAGGCAGTTGAATGGCCCAGAACTCCACGACCGAGCCAAGCTGTTCCTCTTCCATGTTTACGGTGGCAGCCAAGGTCGGCACAGGCCATGCCTCTTGCTCTAAGTGGAGGCCACCGTGGCAGCACCCTACATGGCACGTGATGAGTGAGGTTGGCACTGTGGCTCTTCCCTTTGTACATGGACCCGATGTTTTGTTTTCCCAAGTTGCTTGCAGGGCCAAGCTTTGTGTCCTTGTTACTATCAGCTTAAGCTCCTGCTTCTCTCAACTGCAGGACATGGTTTGTGCTTTGGTGAGCAGAGGCTAGAGCCAAAGCTGGACATAAAACAGGCAACCCTCACGTGGTGTCAAAGATCTTCCAGGTGTTACTGATCCTCTTCCTTTTCCCTTCGCAAAGATTGGGCTTCGCTGTCCCACAGGGTGGTACAAAGATTAGGTCTTCTTGTCTCTGACTCTCCTACCCTCAGACTCGTGCCCTGGGTCTTATATACCCGCTTCTTTAAGATTCTTATTTGGCTAACTCCCTGTCCGCCCTCAAGAGAACTGCACCCATTCCACAAGAAGAGATGGTTCCTGGTTCCTGCCCGAGTACATCTTGCATCTCCAAGAGCTGCTGGAAAGATCCTGATTGCCTCTGCGGACGTTCTCAGGCTGGAGCATGGGCTGGGGTCCAGGGAAGCGAACGGTAGGAAAATTGCACTAGGAGGGAACTGTCAGTAGACCTGCTAGGCAATCAACTCATCAGCTGTCTATAAGGCAATTTTGTTTTTATCAACAACACAGGCTAATTCTACACAGAGAAAACAATACTTCTCCTATCAGCAGGACTCTGGCTCTGCCCTTGGGAAGAATGGCCTTAACTGTTGTGTTGACGTGTATTAGCCTCTTTGCGAGTTCATCTGAGCCTCACCTAATCTTAGTGTCTGCTTTATTTATCAACAGTATTAAATATGACTACATTATTTTAATTTATAATCTCCCGAAGGTAGAAAGGTTTTTTGAATTGTTTTCAAATTCCTCCCTTCACACGGTATGTTCCAGATGTCCGATCACCACATTTCTCCTGCCTTTCCTAAGTAATCTTGGCATAATTAGCATGTACTCTCTGCTGAGTGCATCCTGGAAAACTCAGGAACTTTCCCCATGACTTTTTTTTTTTTAAACGAGCCCCAGGCTCTTAGGATGCAAATTGCTTCTGTGTCAAGATGTGAATCTTCTGTCCACCCTGCCCTCACCCTCCCCACAGCAGTTTGAATGGAGGACTTATTATCCCTCAGAAGAATTTATCTACACAAGAGGTGCTTAAGAGCCGTGTAGACTTTTCTAAAGATTTCAGCAGGGAGGTGTGCGTCCTCTGCACACGTCACAGTAAGCGGTCCCCTCTTCTTCATATTCCTCTTCTTCCCAAGGTCTCCCTGGGCTGTCGCATCACCGGGGCTGTGTCCTTGCGCTGTGCCCTGCTCCTTTCTTTCCTCCTCTCATTTCTCCTGGGAACCTCAGGTTCTTCTTCCTAAGCAGAAGGGTCCCTCATTCTTTTTCTTGACCAAGGCACCAGCCCAGCCCTTGGTGGGAACTCACCTTCTGCCTCCAATGAGCAAAATTACCTCTGTCTCTTTAACCTTCATGCACTGCCCACTTTTAGTGCTGGCTGGGACAGAGGGCACATTTGGGGGCTTTATTTCTTCCTGCCCTTCCAGACTTCCTTCCGATGGTGATGTTGGCCACAGCTATACCCTCCGCACAGACTCCTCGTCTCCAGCTCTGTGTCTCAGGGTTTGCGGGGATGTATCATTTTCTTCCCCCCGGGGGAATCCTAACTCCTCATTTCCTATCCACTTTGCCTTCACACGTTGGAAGTTGAAATGGTAGGGCCTGCCTTCGGTTTGACGCTAGCTGTGCTGTGTCCTGCAGAATTGTTTTTAGGAGTTTCTGAATTCTAGTGAATACCATCCTATGTGCCAGCATTGGTAAAGATTCTGCCATATTTTTATATTTGAGAGAGAGTTGAATAATGGGCTTCTGATGCCATCTTCAAGTAGGTAACCACACTCCCAATCATTTTTCTCCATGTCACCCAGACTCGTTGCTCAGTTGCCAGGAGCTAATGCTGCACACCACTCTGGGTTGATTGGAATGTGCTCTTTTTTCTGTACCTGTCTAAATTCTAGTCTTCTTTACAAGCCAACTCAATTGCTTTCTCCTCTATAAAAGTATTCAAAAGTCATTCTATCCTGAATGGATGTGCTGTAGAGCCTTTCAAACTAGCAACATGATATAGATCTTTTTCTGATTGAACGACTCCTTGGCAATTAATCAGGGACTGTTTTGTAGGCTCCCTTCCGTTGTTATTTACCCAATGCATGTTTTGATTTTGTGCGCCTACACTTTCAACTTATCAAGGGAAAGAAGCATCTTTGTATGTTCTGCGGTGCTCAGTCAATATTGATTTTGTGCATTTTGATTTATTTGACAATAATTTCTAAATGTTCATTAGAAAAATCAGGTAGGTAGTAGTAAGTTGAATATAGTACTTTAAGGTACAGGTTATTCTTCAGGTAAAAAGAAGAAGATAGTCATCATTATAACTGTATCTGTAATAATTATATTTGATCACTTGGGGTTAGGTAAGTTAATTCCTTATAGATTTATCACAGCCCAGAACCACTTGCATTTCTTCTCTAGTCCCAAACACGGAGAGATGCTGGATCACCCAGATCTTCTCTTTCAAGGACTCCAGATTAATTTCATCTGACAAGGTGGTGGTGTTGGTGGGAGGGGCAGAGGCTGGGGGGAGTGATGCCCACAACAGAGAAGTGTCAGCAAAGTGGAGTTCCAGAAGGATTAACAGCAGCCGGGTGAATGGCTAGAGGTGACAGAGGGGTCAACAAAAACTGAAGTTCTTAGTTTTCCTGGGTGATCACCAATTCCCCGAAATGCTCTGGGTTTCTAATTTCTAAAATTCTAAATTGTCATTTTCTAATTAATCAGAAGAACTCTGTTCTTCAAAAATGGTCTGATCGGATTGTTCCATCCTTACTAATGAATCCTGCTCTATGCCTTGGCACGTCTCCTCCGTAATTCATATACCAAGGTCCCAGCCTGCTGATTAATCGATAAGTCTGCCCAGGGTTCTGTCAAATCAGTTGAGATATTGATTTATAAATAAAATAATGTGCTGCCTCACTTTGATGTTATTAAAAAGGTAACTAATTTCTCAAGAATATGCTAATTCCATATGAAATAATAAAATTTCCTTGCATTTAGAGATATGTGATTACAGAATCTACCAATTTAGCCAGCTTCCAGACATTCAATTCCTCTAATGGGGAAGGCTTTATTTAATTCACGTAGCTCTAACCATGATCTTTTGGTGAAAAAGATGACTTATGTATATTCACAAACCATTAGTTTTATGGGCATTTTCTTAAACCAGATAAATTATCTGGGATGAGATATAGAAATTGAGTCATTTTATCATTTTTGCTACAATACAGGGCTTGCTGGATTTGTGGGTATGTGTGTGCATGTGTTCACTTACATGATTAGACAAATTCCTATAAATTAAATTCTTGAAAGAAAGGGAAAACCATGAATAGCAAACTTGAACCAGTTAGGTTAATTTCCTGATGTGAATTGAATTGCATCTTCATAACAATTTCTTAAATCTTAAGCCAACTAAGAAAAGTCTTTATTATCATATATATGTTTTGCTCCTTATTTTTCATTTCTATTTTCCTTCTTTCTTTTACCTTCTCCCTTTCTCTCTCTCTCCTTTTGCCCCTTTCTACTTTTCCTCTAATCACAACTGAAGCTAACCATTTTTCTTTCTGACGTATTCATTCACGCAAGTTGTTGCATGTATCGATAGCTTGTTCCTTTTTATTGCTAACTAATTTTCTATAGTATGAATAGGATATAGTTTATTTAACTATTCCTCTGGTAAAGAACATCTGCGTTTTTTTTCCATTTTTAACTGTTATGAATAAGGCGGACTATGAACATTTGTGTATGGGTTTTTGTATGATCATATTTTTCATTTCTCTGAGATGAATAAATGCCAAAGAATGCAATGGTTGGGTCATATGGTCGTTGTATGTTTAGTTTTATAAAACACTGCCAAATTATTTTCCAGAGTAGCTGTACTATTTTATATTTCTACCAGCAAAGCATGCGTGATCCAGTTTCTTCACATCCTTGCCAGCATTTGATGTTCTCAATAGTTTTTATTTTAGCTTCTCTGATATGTATACAGTGCTATGTCATTGTGGTTTTAATTTTTCAGTTCTCTAATGCTAATGCTGTTGAATATCTTTCAGGTACTTATTTGCTAACTGCATATCCTCTTTGGTGAAGTGTTTCCTTATGTCTTTTGCCCATTTTCCAATAGGATTTTTCTACACTGCTGAGTTTTGAGAGTTCTTTTATAGTCTAGCTTGCAGTACTTTGTTGAATATGTGATTTGCAAATATTTTCTCCCAGTCTGTAGCTTGTCTTTTTACATGTTAGGGCTTAAGTCTGCTATTTTATTATTGGTTTTCTGTTTAATGTTTCTCATTCCTCTCTTTTTCTGTGGGTTGAACCATTTTTAAGGTTCCATCTTGTTTTTTTTTTTTTTTTTTTTTGAGGCAGAGTCTTGCTCTGTTGCCCAGGCTAGAGTGCCGTGGCGTCAGCCTAGCTCACAGCAACCTCAAACTCCCAGGCTCAAGTGATCCTCCTGCCTCAGCCTCCCAAGTAGCTAGGACTATAGGCATGCGCCACCATGCCTGGCTCATATTTTCTATATATATATTTTAGTTGTCCAGATAATTTCTTTCTATTTTTAGTAGAGACAGGGTCTCGCTCTTGCTCAGGCTGGTCTCGAACTCCTGACCTCAAGCAATCCTCCTGCCTTGGCCTCCCAGAGTGCTAGGATTACAGGCGTGAGCCACCTCGCCCGGCCTAGATCACTATTTCTTGAACCCCCTTCCATGCCAATTTCCACTGTAAAAGATGAGAATTTACTACTTTCACACATACCCCTTTCCCTGCACACATGTGACATCTTATACTAATATTACTATGTATTTTATAAATCAATTTGTCATTATGACTATGTAAACATTGTCCACAGCTGAGCTATATAGTATATTGTATTTACATTTCATACAATTTTTTTGTTTCTATAGATTAAATATATCATTTGTTTTAAATTTTCTAACTTTTCTATTCACCTATTTAATTTAGTCCCAAACTACATCTGTCAGAAATATAAATTTCCCCATAATACATTCAAATACTCCCTCCCTGCCTCCCTTGGTGTTTCTCGTTCTTTTCCCCATTGGTCATGTTCTTTCTGTAGCCCTGCCCCCATCTGGATGAATTTTCTCTAAGAGGATGTCTGAGTGTTGGTTTTCCTTTTCTGTCATCCAGGAAATTTCCTTTGCCCCTTTCCTGCGTTGGATTTCACGGTTTCTTCTTTCTTAACTTACTACCCTACTCGGTCATGCACATCCTCCTTTTAGAAAAGGGTGCATGGCAGGTTAACTTTCTGAGATTTTGCACATTTGAACATGCTTTCATTCAACTCTTACCGTTGAATGAGTTTCAGCTACATATTAATCAGCCCGGGCTGCCACAACAGAATACCACAGATGGGGTGGCTTAGACCAGCGGTCCCCAACCTTTTTGGCACCAGGGACCAGTTTCATGGAAGACAATTTTTCCCCGGATGGGATGGTGGGAGGCAGAGCTCAGGTGGTGCTGTGTGGCCGGTTCCTGACAGAACACCGACTGGTACCAGGTGCGGCTCAGGGGTTGGGGACTGCAGACTTAGACAACAGCCATTTATTTTCTCACAGTTCTGGAGGCTGGGAAGTGCAAGGTTTAGGTTCCGGCTGATTCAGTTTCTGGTGAGGATTCTCTTCCTGGCTTGCAAATGGCTGCCTTCTTGCTATGTCCTCATGTGACTTTTCTTCCGTGCGTGGGTACAGAGACAGAGATGGCAAGAGTGAGCTCTCTGGTGTCCCTTCTTGTAAGGACACTAATCCTATCAGATCAGGGCTTTATGTGTGAGACCTTTTTTAACCTTAATTCCTTCCTTCTCTGTCATGAAATATAGCTACACTGGGGGCTAGGGCTTCAACGTCTGAATTTGGGGGGTGGGGGGGAGATACAGGTATTCAGTCCATAATAAGCCATATATAAATGTTTTCTAGGGTAGAAATATTTTCTCATTAGAATTTTGAAGGCAATTTTCCATTATCTTCTGGCATCCAGTGTTGTTGAGGAGTCTGAGACCAACCTCATTACTGATCCTGTGTATTCAACTATTTGGTCTTTCTGGAAGGTTCTGGAAGATATCCTCTTGATCCTCAGGCTTTTGAAATCTCATGATTGTGTGCTTTAGTGTGTTTTTTTTCATTCACTATGTAGATAAAAAATTGTAGGTATTTTTAAATAAGAAAGTCATGTTCTTTAGTCTGGAACTTTAAAAAATGTTTTTAGATGATTTCTTTATATTTTTTAAGAGATCCTATTTTTCTGGTTTAGATCTTCTGATGTGATATTTTCCTCTTTCTTGCTAAATTTTATGTCTCATGTTTCATTTCCTTGTTTTTTTATTCCCAGCCTGTCTATTGAATTTTGATATCTATATCTATACAGTCTTGAGGCAAGACGGTGAAGATATACTGTTCTTTCTACTACGTGAAGGCAACTACCTCTGATTACATTTACTAATAAGAATGAAAAAATTGCTAAGTACTCACTAATCGCCAGGAGCTATATGTTAATTTGCTCTACTGAAGACACCACAACCAAATTGCAGCAGGGATTGGCCTTACCATCTGCTACTGTTTGTGATAATCTATGGTCATCTTTGTGCCTTATCTGGCTTTTGCTTTGGGAAAACACATGCATTTAATGGTGCTGTGATAAGAATTACCATCCTTGATGTCTAAAATGGTCAACTTCATAGAAACAGAAAGTAGAATGGTGGTTTCCAGGGGCCGGGGGATGGAGAAAATAGGGAGTTGTTTAATGGGTATACAGTTTCAGTTTTGCAAGATGGGAATGTTCTGGAGCTCTGTCGCACAATGTGAATGTGTGTGACGCTACCGAACTGTGAACTTAAAATTGGGCAAGATGGTTCATTATGTTATGTGTTTATCATAATTTTAAAAAAGCAAAAGAAAAAAAAAAAACCACTAAAAAACAACAGAAGATTTATCATCACTGCATTTCTCAAATGTTTGATAGGGGCAATAATTGCTGCAATTACTCCAGGGATGTAGGATTGTGTTTGATTACTATCTTGGAAAGGGCTGACCAAGTTCCAGAGGCTTCTACTCTGCCCTTCCTTCCCAAATAGCTCTCACTTCACTAACCAGGGAGCCAAAGTGGAGGTTCTACCAGTTACTAAATATATCTACCCCACTCTCCATTCTGGGATTGGGGGGACAGGATAGAAGGGGTCTCTGGGCCCACTGAGATCCACTTGGGCCAAGATTCCATTTCTCCCCTGATCTTCTTAAGCCTCTGCTCTGTCTGGTGGACCATGGTGGTATTTTGAATCCTGGAGAATTAGGGTCACTTCAGAGTCAGTTTCTCCTAAGTCCAGAAGGTTTGGTATTTCACCTTCCCCAATGTCCAGGTGTCCTCTTAAATGGCTGTAGGCCCCTCTGGGTGGGGTGGGGGCGGGTGAACACCTGTGGCTGCATTGCAGGATCCTTCCACAAAATTCTCGCCCAGCCCAAGGGTTTTGAGTCCGGGAACTAGTTTAAGTGTGCGAACTAGTTAAGAGGCTGTCAATTCCTCACTAAGGCAACGTGAGTGAGGTGTCTGCCCTGCAGACCTAGAAGTTTCCCATCTGTGAATGCCAAGCAGCATCCTTGGTAGACCGTCCACTCCTTTCATTTCCAGGGAAAGACCTGGGGAACCTACGGCCTTCTGATTTCAAGATTGTTCCTTTTTAAGCACCAAAGGAGGCAAGAAAAGCTTCATATTTCTCTGCTGCACCCTTTTTGATAAAAGGATTTGTTCTGTAAAATTTGGATTTGGTCGAAAGCCCACACTTAAGGACCTAGAAGGCCACATGTGGCCTTAAGGCTGCAGGTTCCCACCCCTTGCACTGTGCCCACCTTGCCTGTGATGGTGAAGGCTGCCACCTGTCCTCTGCTAACTGGGGGTCCCAAATTTCCCACTAAAGCCAGGGAGCACGCACGGTTCCATTGCAGTATCTCCCTACATCGTCATTGGCTTATTGAGGACAGCTACCGCAGAGTTTTAAAAGATGCTGGGTACTCTCTTTCCCACTAATAAACGTCCTCTCCTCTCATGAATGAATTATTTAATTTCTTAATGTCTTGGTGAAGGGAGCATCCTAAGGTTCCCCTAGAGGGTAAGGTCAGGGGTGGCTGTGTAAGTCTCTCATAATAGACCTGTTTCAACATCTCCATCTCACTGAGCTTTTGGATTCCTTCTACAGTAAACCAGAGAAATTCTGGCACTGGCTGCTTCTTGCTATTGAGTCCAGGATTCAATTAACCAATCCAGTAGACCGTTAACACCACTGCCTGGCACTGAAGCCAGTTCATTAAATTCCAATTCCTGGTTGAGTGTACCCATATTGATATGCGCTGTCCAGTCAAGCTTTATATATTTCTGTTTCCCTGTTCAAATCACTCCCATGCATGCACTTTAGAATCCTGCAGTAGACGTTGCACTTCTTTGTCTCGTCCCTGTTGGTATCAGACTCTGACCATGAACTTGGAAGTAAGAAAAGTTTGAGGGGCTGGGTCCAGAGGAGAATCAGGATTCATTTTTGAAGCAACTGCCCCAGAGATGGTCACTGAAATCTTTTTTCTCCCCCAGGAAATGGCCACATCCCTCAGATGGAGAGTGGGGAGGGATGGGCTTGACTGTTAAGGAAGGTTCAGAAAGATTTGGGGGTTCAAAGTGCTCAACCTCGTTTATGATTGCTCAGACATCCCCCTCCCAATCACAGCTTCCCCCCTCCTTCCCCACCAGCCAATACTCGTATCTTGGTGAAAAGACATATTGGCGCTGAGTGCTTGAAAGGCTTTTCAACTGTGCATCCCCTAAAACAAGGCTTGCTCTTGGTCTTCACGCGTATCTTCTGTTACTGCCTGAGATAAAGCACTCGGACTCTTGAAGCCCTGCCATTGAATCTTTCTGGTTTCCCATTTGTGTTTTGAGTTGGATGGTTATAAGCTCCAGTTTCTTCCTTTCCCTGGGTATGCTCTCTAGGGAAATTGGAAAAAGCCAGCTGGCCCTACAATCTTTATCATCAACACTACTGATTTTATCAGTCCTATTGTTGCCATAGCAGTGAAATGTCCCAGACATTTTATCTCAGCAAATTTCCTGCTCGCTACTGTTCCTCTCATGAATATCCCCCCCTGTGATCATCTGAGGAACCGTGGTGCCAGCACACGCCCCGGATTGCTAGAGCCCCACTTTCTGGAAGCAAGGAGGTTGTCCCTGAGCTTCTCAAAGATACGTAACAACCTAAACCCAGAATCCCATTTTCAAAGTCTTTTTCCTGGGCTCACTCCAGGCAACAATTACTGTATCAGCGAGGGTCCTGCCAAGACACAAATGGCATATGCAGACTAGTGATTTTGCGAAGGGTTTAACAGGGAACTATTTGTAAAGGTGTGGGTAAGTTTTAAGGAAACCAACAGAGGATAACATAGTACTTACTGTGGGTTAGGAACTGTGGGGGGCTGATGCCACCCTGGCCTGGAGAGACAAGGGGAAGAAGTTACTAGGGGAGGAAGCTCTGTGCAGAAGGAGGTAGCAAACTCAAAACAACTCCCAACAGAGGGAAAGGGAAAATAAATCCTTTGATTTCATTTCTCTCTGATTTCTTCCCAGTGCCTTCCATTGGCCAAATCGTAGAAGCTGGAAGGCAAGGGATACCATTGGTGTAGTCTCTTTGGGTCAATCTCCTGGGCTCGAATTGGGATGAAGGAAGATTGAGAGTAAATATAGGGCAAGCAGAAGATACCCAGCATAGGATCTAACTGCAACGTAGTCTAAAATATTGGCTGCCTGGCAGAAATCAGTGTGAAATTTCTCCCCGATTTATGATATACCGTTGATCCTTGAACAACATGAGTTTGAACTATGGCAGTTCACGTATATAAGGATTTTCTTCCACGTCTGCCACCCTGAGACAGCAAGACCAACCCCTCCTTCTCCTCCTCCTCTTGCTCTGCAGCCTATACAACATGGAGATGATGAGGATGAAGGCCTTTATGATGATCTACTTCTACTTGATGAATAATAAATTCATTTTCTTTTGCTTATGATTTTCTTAATAACATTTTCTTTTTTCTAGCTTCGTTAATTGTACAAGTACAGTGTACTATATATATAACATATAGAATATATGTCAGTCAACTGTTTATGTTATTGGTAAGGCTTCCTGTCCACAGTAGGCTATTACTAATAGTAGTAAAGTTTTGGGGGGAGTCAAAAGTTGTATGTGAGCCATGCATAGTGGCTCAGGCCTGGAATCCCAGCACTTCGGAAGGCCGGGGTACGAGGATTGCTTAGAGCCAGGAGTTCGAGGCTGCAGTGAGCTATGCTGGCACCACTGCACTCCAGCCTGGGTGACAGACTTAGACTTTTTCTCTATTTTTTTTTTTAAAAGGTTATATGGGAATTTTCTACTTTATGGGGGGGTCAGTGCCCCTAACTCCCGAGTTGTTCTAGGGTCAACTATATGTGCTGTTCTGCACTATCTGGTTTAGTGAATGTGTATAAACTTTACAAGGCATTTTTGTTTAGGTTGATAGATGTCTCTTGAAGAAAGTCCAATTAGAAAGTCGTAATTCCATTTCTTAATAGTTCCATATAAAGCCTCATTTATTCCACTTTCAATATAGAAAGAATTAACTTGCAGTGTAAAAATTATTTCATCTTTCATTCCTCCAAATAGGAAAAAACATGAATCACAACTAAAAGGCAATTACCTGAATTTTGTAACCTGGGGTAGCTTCTTAGGAATGAGACGATGAGGTAGAGAAAATAGATACATTTTAGAGACATTTAAATGCTATAATTGTTAGCTTTGAGGACGAGATTGAAGGGAGGAACCTGGGAGGAAGCCGAGTTTCTTGCCTAGGCTGTGTTGGATGGCGGTGTTTTAACTGAGGCAGGGAATATGGCAGATGTTGTGGGCTTGGGTAGCGAAGATACCTGTGTGGATCCAGGCTGAGTTTAGAGGTACTCTAAGATACCCAGATAGCAATGGAGGAGAGCCTGCCTTTGGGAAGCAGGAGGGAGACTTTGGGAATTCAGGAGAGAGTTTCAAGCTAGAGAAGTAGATTTGGGCTCCTGGGCTTGGAGCTGTCTTGTGCAGTGGATAGAGGTGGTAATTATGCTCATTTTCTTTAGAAATGTCCCAGCAATAGACAGACTGGAAAAATCCCCAGGGGAGCTACTGTTCCCTTTCTGCTCAGGAGCAAAAAAGAAGAGGGAAAGGGCATTTTGGGAAAACACAAGGGGCCACCCCTGGTTCCCAGTTTGGTCTTAGGCTAGCCCAAATGGTTTTAGAAAGGCTAGCCCAGATGGTGGCTTCTGAAAGTGAGCTGAGCTGTCTCCCCAGGTGGCCACAGCTGGGGCTTCAGAGTGACTCACACTCATGTGACAGCCCAGTGTAGAGGCAGGGAGCGCTGGCCACCCACCTCCCTCCAGGGCTGTAATTAGCTGAGGTTCTTCTGCCTTTTGTCATGTTAAATGGTGCCTGCCAAGGCTTGGCTTGTGTTTAATCTACCAGAGGAGAGGAATGAGAGAGAGACTCACTCCTGTTTTGCTAGGTAGCTCTTAAAGAACTCAAGCTTTCTTAAGTGGACCCCAGGGGACCCCCTTCAGGCTCAATATGAAACTCATCTTTATTTCTGAATGGCTCATTCTTTTGCAAACAAGTTCCCAGTTGCTGGGAAGATGCAGCTTTTGCCTTTTTAATGCTTCTTTCTTGGAGGTGCTGTGTGAATTCTCTATTTGCCAGGGCTCTCACCTAGCCTAGTCTAACGTTCCCTCACACCTTGTAAGTAGCCAACCTCTGTATCTTTCAAACCCACCGATATAGTTCAATAGCCTGTTTTTTAGTCAACCCAACCTTCAAACGCTCTGCTTTCCAGGCGATGGCCCTAATGAGAAGAGAATCCATCCACAGAGCAAACATCCATTTCAGCGCCCACTCAGGGTCACCAGAAGCTTCACTTCCCAAGAGCTTTGGGACTTACCCTTCCTGGGACATGGTACCCTTGGGTCTCTGAATTGATAGAGTAGAATAGCCTTCGCCAGATGCGATGTGCCCACCCCCTCTGCTCTAAGGTATAACGTGCTCCAGGCCCATACAAACCTGACATCTGTGACAACACACAGTTTGTGGTCACCATCAGCTACCCCTGTATGTTGTTTCAGGGCAGCAGCCGTGAAAACAATAGTTTTGTTCCTTATGGCGGGGATCTAAAATAGCTGTAAGTGACGTTTACTATGAAAAAGGCTTACATTGGCCAAACTTCCTACAGAATTTCTTTTTAAGAGGCCACAGAAAGAAGTGAGGTGTGGGGGATCTAGAACTTTCTTTTTTTTCCCAGCCTTTTGCAACAACAAGGTGGTGATCTATCCTTGGGGCCTTTTACAGTTTCCCTGTGGCTCAGAATGGCAGGCATCTCTGCTAGTGGAGTGTTACCACAATGGAGCTGGTCGAGGGAGAGTTCCTGTTGGATCTTTAGCTGTAGGAAGTAGACTTTCCTGTATTTTCTTACCCCTAAAATCCATCAACATTTTCTCTGAGACAACTGCCAGCACTGGAGAATGATAGAGGTGGATTTTCTTTTGTTGTTGGAGACCCTGGTTCATGATTAGTCATTTTTTAGGTGATACAAGTAGGTTTCACTTTCATAAGATACCTTAGCAAATAAACATGGAAATTTAGCAAAGGTGTTAATATAAATTTGAGGGGCATGACTGTATCACAAATTATAGGACTTTGCTTTATAAAAAAATGTTTCTCTGCTGGGCATGGTGGCTCACGCCTCTAATTCCAGCACTTTGGGACGCAGAAGTCGGAGGATTGCTTGAGGCCAAGAGTTCAAGAGTAGCCTGGGCAACATAGCGAGACCCTATCTGGGGCAGGAGGATTACTTGAGCCCAGGAGTTTGAGGTTGCAGTGAGCTATGATGATACCACTGCACTCTAGCCTGGGAGACAGAACAAGACCCTGTCTCAAAACCAAACAACCCCCCCCCAAAAAAAAACCACCAAAAACCAAATTTCAAATAATTAAACCATCTTAAGGGGGTCTTGAAAAATAAACTGTCTTAATAATCATACTTAAATACCCTTAATAATAGTGAATTATAAGTTTTTGGACTACCATGGGTTTGTCGGCTCAAAATGAAAGAGGTATTCAAATTTTGTGATTTAAAAATTAAAAAAAATTTTAATTACACATTTGAAGTCCTGCTACCCTGGGGATTTATTTGCTTATGAAAAGTCGAACAATGAATTACAGTATTACAGGATAATTTCTACTTTATCAGATTAGTTTTGCCTTTGATTCCACAGGTGAGTTGTAAAAGTTTGCAATACCTAAAAAACTTTGATACTACATTACAAAAAGGTACTTAAAGACAGATGAGATAGATATTTGTCTTCTTTTGATGTTGCTATTAAATAAAAGATAGAATGTTTTTTTAAAACCAAGCCCTCATTTCCCCCTAAATAAATAGCAATGTAAACAAAGTCTTCCTTTACATCTGTTAATCAGTTCAAATGTATGTTACAAAAAAAGTCTATTCTGTGTATAAAATAACAAAAAAAGGAAATTGTAAATACAAAAATAAAATATGTAGAGGAGACAATTATTTGAAATGTATTTTATATGCCTGCAAATATAAACATACAGAGCAAGAGTTAATTCTGCTATTCATCAGGCAAAAAGATGAAGTATGTACTTTTAACCAAAAGAGAAAAAGTAGTCAAACACTTGTGAGTGTAAAAAACAGCAATATTCAAGTATTAACTTCATTGTTTTATGCCCAGTCCTGTAAGAGCTAAACGACAAGTTTGATGTTAACTAGTTAACAAGTTGCAAAGGAAATTACTTTTCCCAGGTTCCTCAGACAATAAGATGGTTCAAACCATGATGTTATTTCCATAAGCAGGTTTAAAGACCCTACCCTCCAGCGTACGATTGACTTACTAAGGACTTGAGTGAAGCAAAGTCCTTGATGTGTTTGCACTGATCTGCCTACAATGGTTCAAGGCCATGGGTATCTGTGTCCATTCATGGAAAATGTGGAGAGGACCCAACTCCATGAAGGTACCAGGCAGATTAAAGGTCACGATCACCTCTTCCTCTCAGCTGACAATGACATCTTTGCAACTGGATGGGAAATAAGGAAGGTGTTGAGTTTGTGGATGGACGTGCTCTTTGGTAAGAGTTGGAGAAGGATTATTCCCGTGTCTGGGCTATTTGCACATGATTGTGTGATTTTGATGTACAGAGGGTTTGTGGCTTTGAGGGGCTCTCAGGGTGTTGTGTTTCACGTTTTTCCCTTCCCCTACTCACAGAGCGAGCCTACAGATGAAGACCCTCATCTCACAGGTGTCCCTTAGAAATGACACTGTCTCCCACATGGAGGGAAACTTTTTATGCTGTTTTAGAGTTCCCATTTGAGTTCTAGGAAAACTCTCAAAGTAGAGTAAAGCTAATGGAAATCTCTTCTGGTGATAAGTTTTTGGTTATGATAAGAAGTAATCTAGAACACCAAGTGGGAGAGAGATTGGTTACATTGAAAAATATGGTCTGATTTACTGATGAAGAAGAAAGACTATGTCTGAGTATTCAAGGAGTGTAAAAAAACAGTGCACTCAATGTTCCAAGAAGAAATAGAATACATTTGAGAAAACAGGATTGTGCGTACATCAGAAGCTAAAATGTTGATTGGTATGATTTAACTATAGAAATGAAATTAGTAGCATTTAACTATTTTGCAGCAATGTGAATGTACATGTGTACATGTCCACGTCTGTGTGTTGTGCATTTTGAGTGGGTAGCATTTGAGCCTACAGATTAAAGAAAAAAAAAAGAGCCATTGGATTTTCTCCCTGGGAAACTTTGTGGATGTGATTGAAGAATTGATTTATTTTTCACTTCTCAGTGGTGATGCACAACTTTTCTTTAAGCGTGATCCAGTTTCTGTTTGCTCTTCTTACAGAGTATTAAGGTTTAATTCCTGATCTTAGCTGTTGGGTAACTGTGCCATTAACCCTGCTGTTCTGTAGTGTCAGGCCTCACCAGCAGTCCCTAATAGGCCCTTTGATGTCCTGAACCGCCTGTGTGCTGTGTGTGCCCAGCACTGGTGGTTTGAAATGCAGCGACGCCTAGTCCTTTATTGGAGGGGCTGTATCCTCACCAAAGTGGGGGTGTTTGCCAGTCCAAGGGAGCAGGGGGTGGTCTGAGGACCCCCACTGACGTGAGCATGTCCATTTGTGGAACACTTAGAACCCAGCTGTGCAAAGGTGCTCCCTGTAGGCACCAAAGATGACAAAGTGCAGGAACCGAGACAGGAAAACATAGTTACAAAGGAATTCTTGACCTACCTAAAGAAAAAAGGAAAAGAATCACCTGTTTTGCTCTGTGTCTGAGAGATCGTTACTCTGTGATATTAGTATCAGAAAATAGAGGAAGCTTGGGTTTAAGTGACCCAAGTAAGAAAAGTGATAATTTCATCTCATCCCTCTTATTAACTTGAATAT
>CM052451.1:7936939-7975838 GCA_028533085.1 Varecia variegata | reverse complement strand
AAAAGACTAAGTGTTAAAACCAAAATGACATAAATGTATATGAGCATTTACCTGATCCAGAGATAGGAAAGGATTTGTTAACCTAAAGGCAATGAAAGAGAAGACTGATAGAGTTGACTTACCTAAAAATAATTTGAAAACTTTTCCACTTAAAAATTTAAAACAACATACCAAGTAAAAAAAAACATGTAACACAGTGGGAAAGTATTTTTTAACAGATACCTAAAGTCATATTATGTTTAGTATATAAATAAATCATAAATCAATAAAAATATACTGAGACCTAAATTTAGTAAAAGAGGTTGCAGTGAGCTGTGATGATGCCACTGCACTCTAACCTGGGTGGGAGGGTGAGACCCTGTCTCCAAAAAAAAATTTTTAGTAAAAAAGGAAAAGTTGCGAGCAATTCAGAGAATTTGCTAAGAAACATTAAAAAATTTTACTTTCAGAAATAATAGGATGAATATAAAACAATGAGATTGTTATAAGTATGCAGTTATCAAACAGCAAATGTCTAATGCTCGAGAACACTTGCTTAAAGTTTAATTTGTAATTACATGCTTATATTACATTTTAATTATATATATTGAAAGCCCCCCACCTATTAATATTGTCTGTTTTGGCACTTCCAGTTCTCAGAATCTATCCTAAGAAAATGATCTGAAAATGTACATTTGAAAATATATTAGTTATGGCATCATTTGTAACCATGAAAAATAAAAACAATTTAAATTTCCACCAAATGGGAAATGATTGAGGTAAATTATATTAGTTCCATGTAGTGAGCAGCCACCTAAAATGATGCTTATAAAGAATTTTTATTGCTTGTGCTAGAGTGCCAAGTGAAATTAATATTAACACTGAAATATTCTGTATGTTTAGAATACAAACATTTAAATATATTCTGTTCATCTCCAACGTGCTCAGGGACAGCAAAGCCCAGGTTACATCACGTGAGGAACTTGCTACTGTTCTTCTCACACTGGTCACTCCTTCCCTCAGATCTGGCCACCTCCTTCCCCCTCCACACCCCACATCAATTCTTCCAGCCCATGTCTCAGAAAACCTGCTTTTGTTATTGGCGGTGTTTGTGTTTCTAAACAAAGTCCCTTAAATGCACCATGGGGTCATAAAAACCCAGACTTCCAGAACAGAAAGCCCTAGGTGTATCTCCACGAGACAGATACCTAATGAATCTATAGCTAAGAAAACAAAATACAGTCAATTTCTCAATCAGGTGCTCATGGTATATACAGATAAAAGAATTTTTAAAAATCATATTATAATCCAATAATGAAAAGATTACAAGGGCTAAAGTGTGGTGCATTGGGGACTAGGTTTTGATTGTGTTAAGATACTAATTAGATAACCAAGTAGAGATGTGGAGTAGACAGTTTTATGTACACATGTTGCAGCTAGGACTTCAGAAATAAGTATGTGAGCCACCAGTATAGAGATGATATTTAAAGCCATAAACTGACTGAGAGCCCCTGGGAAGTGGGTATAATGGAGAAGATATATATACATGCAGGTATTAGGTACAGCATGTGTCCCAAGAACCTTTTAGAAATTCAAGCTTGATATATGATGGGATTAGTGTAATGTCCCAAAGCAGGAAAAAATTGCAGCAAGGATTACAGAGAAGTTTACAGGCTTCAATACTCTCCCCTTCATGGCTACTGTAGAAAAAGAAGTGAGAATTCATGGGATTAGTTACCATGGAGACTTCAACATTCTAGGAATGATCATGAATCATAGGTCATCTGTATGATCTCATTGTGACCTAGAAGCCCATGTAAGGAAGGGATGAGCCGGCAACCAAGGCTGACTTTTCCTGTAGGACTTTGAGTAGAGAACCTTTCTCTCCTCAAGGGAAGGAGCCAGATGACTTCTTAGAGAACCATCGAATTCAAAATAATTTTCAACTTTCCTTTGTTTATCATTGTCTGAATCTGACGTCCAGGACATTTTCCAAAGAAAAAGGTTAATAGGCGATCAAGATTGGCAGGATGAGGGCAGAATGAGAGTAAGGAAGTTGACTGCATGGGATGGAAGAGGAACACACAGGCACGTGGACAGCCAGGAAAAGAACTGTCTAGAAGAAAAGGTAACTTTGGGAGAAGGGGATGATTAAAAAGGTAAGGAGAGGAGTGCTGTTAAATAATGGATTGAGGATACCCATTTATCGTTTTACCCTTCCCAATTCCCCCTAAATTGATAGTAAAATAAGTAAAATCATTATTTATTTATGTATTTTTCCCAGCCTCCAGGTCTGTGAGAAAGGTTTTAGAGAATGGGCGAAGAGGCAACAATGGATGACCATCAACACATTTTTGGAAGATTGAAAGCAGAACAGAAGAAGATGGAAACCAAGTGCTGCTGATGAGAATTTAGACCTGTTCAGAATTTGGCAACAATAGGTTCCACGGAGAAGATTAAGTCATGAGGCTAAAAACAAGGGTGTTACCTGAAAGTTCCTTTGTTATACTTTCTGACCTCATCCTCCCTTACTTGGGAAGCCAGACCACCACCATTGGCCCCCTCAGGGGGCTGGGGCTATTCTCTAAGCTCCGTGGAGTTGCAAATGGAGAAGTTCTGGACTAAAGGACATAGATTATCTGATGCATTTGGCCATGTAGAAAATAGATTTTGAGGAGGATTTGCAAATGTGTGGGAAGACTTTGAAAATTTCTGATTAGAAAAGAAACAAGAGGCATTAATAATTTCACAAAACCCCAGAAAACTGCACCAGAAAGAGATGTAATCATAATACTTTTCTTGGTGCACTTCTGGTGATGGAAACAGTAAATCATGATTTAAGTTATGGCTGTGCTAGAACTATCCTGGGAGGATGGTGGAGGAAGAGAAGAGGTGAGAAGTGAGAGGGGAGGAGCAAAGATGGCCGTTTTCGTGATAAGCTTTAGGATTATTTGATTTCTTAAATCCTGTTCCTGTATTGTTTTGATAACAATAAAATTACAAACAACAACATAAGAACTAGGGCTTAAAAATATACAGAGAAGAAAAATTATATAGTAAGTGTCTCTGGACCACTCCCACACCCATCTCAGTTTCCGTAGCGTCTATGGTAGCCATTTTTGGAATCTACCACACCAAGTCTTGAGGAACTTCAAGATTTAAAGGTAGGTAGAAAACGATGAGCCTATCAAGGAGAGAAGTGACCAGAAATGCAAGACCAAACTAGGAGAGTGTTTGACATAAAGAAGGAGGGAATTGTCAACAGTCAAATAAACACCTTTTATTAAGTCTAAGTCTTAGCTTTTCCATGAAGATACTTTCCCCAGAGCTTCCCATGTACTGCTCAGGCCCTTCCATCCCAATGTCAGGAAGATGTCACACCATGTACTGTCATGGCACCTTGTGCCTATGTCTTCTACAGCTCTTACCACACTATGCCTGAATCTTTCTCTCTCTGCTGTCCCTGCAATTCTAAGCTTCTTGTGGGAAGAGGCTGTATCTTACATTTATTCATAGCTAAGTTTTACATGGTTGATAGTTCTGTATATTAAATCTTGCATTCTGCTTTTACTTAACTTTTTTCTGATTACAAAAGTAACACAGCTTTTATTCTGAAATTGAAATATTATAGAAATATAGGCTATGGAAGGTCAAAGTCCCTTTATCATCCTGTATGTAACTGTTTTAAAAGTTTATCTTTTTCAGTTACTGTTAGACATAATGCTCATGTTACTATTTCTTCGTAAACACTTTTAATGGTTATGTACATATGATTATTTGTAATACCTAAAGTTCATTGTTATTAGAATTTTAGGTTATATCCATTTATTACCATTGTAAATGAAGCTGGATGGATATTTTGTGGTTGAAGATTTGTTCATATTTCTGATTCTTTACTCTAGATTCCTGGAAGTAAAATTATATGGTCAAAATGTATCCTTTTAAATCTTTTAATTTATAATACTAAATTGCTTGCTGGATAGATAAAACCAATTTTTATACTCATGAGCATCAGAGAGCTTTTATCTTGAAATATTGAATATTCTAAATAATATATCCAATGAATTTGATAAGTGAAATAGTATCTTGTTATTTGTATTTCTCTATTAGAGAGGCTGTGTTTTTTATATCTTTATTTTTTATTTTGTATAGTTTTTTTCTGCATATCCTTAGCACAATTTCAAACTTTCCTATTATTACATGTAAACTCTTTGTCACAGTGTGGAAAATTTCCTCCTAGTTTATCATTTTGCATTTTTATCTTTTCTATACCATTTTTGATTTCTAATAAATCAACTTCATTGAGATATGTTATAAACAATAAAATGGAGGTATAACTCATTACAATAACATGTAGCTATTTTGTGTCTGATGAATTTTGACGAATGTATCTAACCTGTGTAACTTCCCAAACAACCAACCAACATATGGACTATTCCATCTCTCTTAATAAGCTCTCTGTCACTGTGGATTGTCTTTTCTAAACTTTCATATAAATGGAATTTTATGATATATATTCTTATGTGGCTTTTTAATTTTTTTATTTTGTTATCTTGAAACTTTAGAAGAAACTTATGTGGCTTCTTTTGCTTAGAATAATGTTTTTGAGTTCATCCAGGTTGTCATGTGTATCAGCAATTTATTCCTTTTTATTACTGAATAGTTTTTCTATTATTATATGGGTATATTGGAATTTGTGTATCCATTCACCTGCTCACAGACATTTTGGCTGTTTCCAGTTATTGGCTATTATGAATAAAGCTATGAACATTTTTGGGCAAATTTTTGTGGTCTTATATTTTCATTACTCTGAAGTATATACTGAGGACTGAAATCAGTGAGTCATCTGGTAAGTTTATGTTTAACTTTGTAAGAAACTGTCAGACTCTTTTCCAAGTGGCTGTATCATTTTGCATTCCTATCAGCAATTTATGAGAGGTTCCAGTTGCTGCACATTTGCACCTACATTAGGTATTATCAGTCTTTTAAATTTTATCTTCTACTGGGTGGGCAGTAGTATTTCCTTATGGTTTTAGTTTGGATTTTCCTAGTGACTAATGATAGAAAAATCTGGGGCTTAGTTTTCCTTTTTCTAGTCTGTTAAGATAAAAGCTTAGATAACAGATTTTTGATCTTTTTTTTTTTTTTAAAAAAAAACTCAAACATTTTGATACTATGAGTTTCCCACTAAATACTGCTTTATCTGCATCCCACAAATTGACATATTGTGTCTTTATTATTCAAAGTATTTTCTGATTATTTTTCTTTGATTTCTTCTTTGACTCATGGATTAGTTAGTAGCATGTTTAATTTTTAAACATCTTGGGTTTCTCTAGGTTTGTTTTGGATTTATAATTTAATGTTGTGATCAAAAAGCACAATTTGAAAGATTTCCATCTTTTGAAGTCATGGGGCTTATTTGGTGGCCCAAGATGTGGTTTATCTTGTTGAATGTTCTATGTGCCCCTGAAAAGAACACATATTTTGCAGCTGTTGGGTGTAATGTTCTATAGATGTCAAATAGGTTAAAGTGGTTGATAGTGTTTTTCAAATTTGTTATATTTTTACTGACATTTTGCCCAGTCCTTTTATTGATTATTGCAATAGGTGTGTTAAAATATCTGGTATTGGATTATTTCTCCCATTTTTGTTTTTCATTTATGTATATTGAAGCTCTTTTTATAGGTACATATATCTTTATAATAGGTGCATGTTATGATATCCTCTTGATTTATTGACCCTTTACTCAGTGAATTTTCTTTTTGAGCCCAATAATATTCCCTGTCTTGAAATATATTTTATCTGGAATTAATATAACCATTCTGGATTGCCTTTGATTTGTGTTTGTATGATATTCTATCATTTTACTTTCAACCTATTTGTGCCTTTAAAGTGAATTTCTTGTAGACTGTATACATTTAGGTCTTTTCTTTTAAAGCTAATCTGACAATATCTGCCTTTAGGAAGATCTAGACCACTTAAATTCAATATAATTATTGACATAGTTATATTTAGCTCTATAATTTTAGTATTTTTTGTCCTATTATTGTTTATTTCAGAGTATTACAGGGGTATAAATGTTTTGCCTATGTGACTTGCTTTTGTACAGTTGAGTCAAAGTTTTAAGTGTGCCCATCACCCAGATAGTGTGCGATGTACCCATTAGGTATAAATTTACTCAACCCTCCTTCCCCCTCCCACCTGCTTGACTTCCATCGAGTTTTATTTCCGTATGTGCACAGCTGATCGGTTAGTTCCAATTTAATAGTGAGTACATGTGGTGTTTTTTTTTCCATTCTTGCAATACTTCACTTAGGAGAACGGTCTCTCGTTTTATAATCACTTTTTCAATGTTGCTTCGTGTGAAGGTCAAGTGAGAACCAAAAAGCTATCTCGAGATGGGAGCAGTGGGCTGTCAGACGTGCTCATTGCTTAAGAACTCATTTTAGTTCACATCTGTAAGGTATGAAATGCAAATTTGTACATCAGTACATTTTTAAATTTGAGAATTTCAAGAGTACTGTTTTGGAGGTAAAATATTAATTCAGTTATTTCCTTGATTATTTGTTCATCTAAGTTGGTACTTCCTTAGTGGAATCCCAAGATCACTCAAGAATAAAAGAGACTGAAATATTCTGAAACATAGGTGTCAAAAGGAAAACTAGCCTCTTGGTAGAAAATTAACCATCATTTCTCCCAGGATCTGGTTCACGTATGTTAAGCGTTATTTCTTGAAGTTTGTCTTTCATTTCCTACTTAGACCAGAGGATCAGTAATCACATTTTCTGTTCTTTACTTTTACATCTGATCTCAGTTCTCAGAAGAGACAGACTTGTTTTACATGGTTTATTTTTTCCCCACTTTTTAAAGGAGAAAAGGCATACAGATTTGATCATAGTTTTACATGGCACGGGAGACTTCAGAATGAAGACCCAAAGGATACAGAGAAAACTGTGCATTTTTATGCTTAGTTCAACGAAGTATGGACTGCCATGTAGGACTGCGGTTGGACAAAAAGAGTCTGATCTAATGTTAATGTTAGCAGACTGAGGGGGAAACCTAGGAAGGCCTGTTTGTTTAGGTTCTTCTTGGTGTCTCTATTTTCACACACTTTTAAAGAGAATTACATGTAATATTGGTAGAATAAATGAAGTATATCTTTAGTGCCCTCAAATGCGTCTCCTGTTGTGCCTGGCACCCTTCCTTTCTTGCTCTTCCCCTCTTGTTTCAAAAAGTACAATTTATTATGGGATACCCCTACCAGCAGTATGGAGGCATTTTGATGGTAGAGTTTGAAAGTTTTGTTCCCTTATAGGAGCAGCACTGTAACCATGTGCTAATAGAACTGATGTGATTTAGAAGGTGATACTCTCTTCTTTCCTTCTGCTGACCTAGTTCAATGTGTCAATCTCTAGATTTCCAGGTTGCAGTTTCTTAAAGGAGACCAAATGGGTAACCTGATCTGAGCACCTCTGCTTTTTCATTTGAAGATATAGTATTATAAAAAGAAACTTCCAAAGTAGTAAGTGCATTGAGATTTTCTGTTCACCATGCCGCCTTAAGCAAACTTAAGTGATCAGCAAACTTGTTCTGTAAAGGGCCATATAATATTTTAGGTGTTAATGTGTCATACAGTCTGAAACTACTCAACTCTGCTGACGGCCATAGACTATATGTAAACAAATGGGTGCGGCTGAGTTCCAATAAAACTTTATTTACAAAAACAGGTGGCAGGCACATTGGTCCACAGGCTGTAGTTTGCCAACTCCTGACTTAAGCCCAGGATTACCTATTCTCTTAGGTTGTTCTAGTTTTATCTCTCCCACGCACTCTAGTTCCCCTAAAATGCAACACTATTAAAAAAGAAATTAGTGTTCCACAGTGCAGGGATGTAACAAAATGCAACTCGGAAATTTTAGGCCTCTTGGGAAGTTTTTCTCTTGCTACCGAGTCTAAATTTTAACTTTTACATTATTAAAAGTTATTTCTAGGGCTGCATTTCTAGTCCCTGAATGTGACTTCTGGAACTGCAGACAAGACATTCTCCAGGGAGGACAAATGCTCCCAAATTGTACTCACCATCTGGTCAAACCGAGTGGGAGTCAATTGTCTTTGAGAACAAGGTGTGAACACCTGTGTTTCCTTGCAGATGGAGGATTTACCGTTGCAGGTATAAGGTGTATTTGCCCACAGCTATGGAAGTTAAGCCTATTTTTAAAGCTTGAGCAAACACATCCTCAAGTTGGGCTATGGTTGGTTGATTTATGACTCAAGAATGCTGAATTCCCACACTGGAATCTGAGCAACGGTTATATTGTTCAGTACACTGCCTGCTGCTTCCTACACAGATAATTACCAAAGGCTAATTTACAGATGCCAGTGGGAACGGAAATGGAGTCAATGGCTGCCCACAGAGCTAGGAATTGCATTTTATCAGGAGTCATGGAGAAGCATGTTTGTTCTTAGGAAAAAAAGAAAAAGTCCAGGCAAGTGACTAGTTAGGAAATATAACAGCAAAATGAGTTATCCAAAGGACAATACAGTATTTAAAACATTGCTTTAGAGTTAGACGACCTGGGTTAAAATCCTTATTGCCTCACTTAATAGGTGGAAATTTGAATTAGTTACTTAACCTAAGTCTCAATTCCTCACCTGCAACATGAACGTAATAGAAAACTCTCAAAGTTAAGATAAAAATAAAAAAATGCGTGTAGAGCATTTATCTCTGTATCTGGAACATAGTAAATGATCAATAAAGGTTGGCCATTATTATATTCTAATTCATGCCTCTAATCTGGCGTTCATAAGTTCTTTTATAGTCAACAATTATGAATAAACACTTTACCTTCCTCATTTGCTCAAGGCGTTTGAAACTTTTGAGAGTATTTGATTACCTTAGAGAAAACTGAAGTCCATGAATTTAAGTGAATTAGAGATTGATGGGAGCAGAATTAAAACCCACCCAAGCTGATCTTCTTATTAGAGTTTCCCAAATTGGAGCTTCTCCAGGAAGCTGCCCTTATCCTCTTTGGTTTAGTTTAGTCCTCATGTTACTTCACCAATCTTAGCACCAAAAGTTGATGCTATAAAATAGAGGGACCTTTGGCCAATTATATCCTCCAGATTTCATTTTTTTTTTTTACTTATAAAATAGTGGGTTGGTATATAGAGAGATAATCCTCATGATTTCTTCCAATTCTGGAATTCTAAACCTAAAGACTTTGTTAGAGAAACTCATTCCTTTGGTGAACAACCAGAGTCATGGAGGTAGGTTGGCCATGGTTGACCAATGCCATCATTTTCATGACAACCTTAGTAGTCAGAACTAAAGATGGACTCAGGATTGCAACTATTACCAGGACTGGGCTTCCGGCACTTGCAAAATGTCCTTGCTATTTGTATTTGGTGGCCAGCATGGACTACTGGAATTTGCATTATGCTGTCACAAAAGGAAGACCAGGAATCTTAGAATTTGAGGAAAACACAGTATATAATGAATGAGCTATGCAAATAGCAAAGTATGTAAATAAGTGCCTTTGTTCCCCATTGAACTTAGGCAAATTTATTTTTACCTTAGAAATTATTAGTCATAAGTTCTTAAATAAAAATGATATTTAGAATTTAAACACAAACATGCAAAATTTACTTATTTTGCAGTTACATTTCTCAGTGTTCAGGACATGTAAATTGAACTACTCCATGCTTTAGGAGGAATTTATTAATAGTAATGGCACTGAAGAATGTTACCTAGTTCCCTAAATTCCGGTATGATACTGAAACCCCTAAATTAAGATAATTTTAAAAAGTAGCATGAGGAAAACAATATCTAGCAAGACTCTTAGTACAGAGCTATTTAGAGTTGTTAATTAGAGCTAAATATTGTTAAGTTTAAACCATAACTGAATAATCCTAAGTACTTTATACTCAGAACATCTTTAATATACATATACTTCAAAAATCAGAAATTTACAGAGATTTATATCTTTCTCTTTAAAAAAGATGGGTAATTCTCTTTAATGTGAAATGCATTAGTCTACAAAAGCAGGTATGTGAGTAGCCTGAATGAGGCAGTCAGTACCCAAATTGTAATGTTCTGTGTTGGAGCCCGTCACATTTAGACAATATAGTGTTGTGGTTAAAAAAGCCAGCTCTGGAGTCAGACAGAGTCGCATTTGATTTTGTTTTCTCTCCTTGCTCTGTGACTTTCAGTGAAGTACGTGATCTATCTGAGCCTCAGTGTGCTCACTGTGAAATGTAGACAGTGACTGTAAGTATTAATATTTCATAGGTGGTGTTGCAAGAATTGGGATAGTTACATGTAACTTACTAAGCACAGTGTACCAAGCAGTTTGTGCCCTTCTTACTGGCTGCTCAACTTCCAGAGAAACATCGACAGCTCTTTATAGCAGCCTCCCTGGTGGGAGGGGTGGAGGGGCTTGGGCACATTTCTGTCCACCCTGTTGTCTTTGACAGTCAGGAGCCAGGTGAGCGGGTGATTGTCATAAGTGCATGTGTGGACAATTCTTTAAATGCACTGATCTGAGCTTTTCGAGGTTGTATCTTGAAATGAGATGCTTTTTATCTGGGAGTAGAATTTACTTCTTGGCTTGGGTGGATATTTCAAACCATCTGCTGCTTTTGCCCACCTCTTTTCAATTTCTCTGAATCTCTGACTAATCTCAGTAGAGGTATGTTAGAAAATTGTATCCGATGAAAAAATTCTTGGAATTTTAGCTATAGAGTTCCTTGTAGAGTTTCAACATTTGGAAGTCAAAACTATTACTAACGTGAACCACTAGTTAGAAGTAATATATATTTTTATCTATTTATATGAAGAAAGATCCATGCCTTAACTTTTCTACATCAGAAATTTGAGTTCGGTAATTATGTAATTTTTTAGCTCAATTAATTAACCTACACACTGTGATGGAGATAAGTTACTCTTTATTTTTATAGATAAAACTTGAAATAAGCTTGGAATTCTTTGGAGTTCTTTTAAGCATATGCTATTTCATTGTACTGAGATTGAGTTCTCCCCCCCCCACCTTTTTTTATCAGCCAACTAATTTGACAGTTTATTCACAGTTACTGAGGACTTCTTGATTTGCCATTTTTAATAGTAATCATGTAATCCAGTGAATTCAGAAAAGATCCAGTAAGTAAAGAATGCACACTAGGTTACCGAGGCCATGGCTTTGGATGAAAGTGTCATTACTCTTGTAAACAAAATTGTCCATTCTTATTAATGTTAGTACCATTTACCATTCTATTACTTTTTTAGTTATTACTTTGTGAATTTATTTTTTCCAGCTTTATTGAGGTGTAATTGGTATACAAAAACTGCATATAGTTAACTATACAATTTGGTGAGTTGGACATATGTGTATACTTGTGTTACCATCCAATCCAGGTAATAAACATATCTATCAAATTCCAAAGTTTCCTAGTATCTCCACCTTTTTTGTGATAAGAACACCTAACGTGAGAGCTATCCTCTTAACAAATTTTTAAGTACATAAAACCTTATTTGTTGACTATAGGCAGTGTGTCATACCTTACTCACGTGGTACAGCTGAAACTTTATAGCCATTGAACAGCAGTGCCAATTTCCCCTTCCCCCAGCCCTTGGTAACCACCATTCTACTGGTGGTTATAAATACAGTCTATTTCTGCATCTTTGACTACATCATACGCCTCGTAAGAGAAATCATACATTTGTCCTTCTGTGGCTTTTTTTTTTTTTTTTACTTAGAATAATGTCTTCCAGGTACACCCATGTTTCCACAAACAGTAGGATTTCTTTTAAAATCTGAGTAATATTCCATTGTACACATACACCACATTGTCTTATCCATTCATCCCTCAGTGGAAATTCGAGTTGCTTCCGCATCTTGGCTATTGTGAATAATGTTGCAATAAACATCGGAGTGCAGATCTCTCTTTGGGATCCCGATTTCAATTGTTTTGGATATACTGTATACTCAGAAATTGCTGGATAATATGGTAGTTCTATTTTTTATTATTTGAGCCATCTTCATACTGTTTTCCATAGTGGGTGTACCATTTTACATTCCCCTCAACAGTGTGTGAAGGTTCTAATTTCTCTACAACCTCACCAACACTTATCTTTTTTTTTTTTAAATAGCCATCCTAACAGCTGTGAGGTGGTATCTCATCTCATCTCATCTCATGGTCATTTTAACTTGGATTTCCCTGGTTATTAGTGATGTTGAGCATCTTTCATATACATGTTGGTCATTTGTATATACTCTTAGGAGGAACATCTAATTCAAGTCCTTTGCCCATTTTTAAATCAGGCTTTTTTTTTCTGTTGAATTGTAGGAGTTCCTTATATATTTTGGAAATTAACCCCTTATTGGATATACAGCTTCCAAATATTTTCTCCCATTTCACTCTCCTGATTGTCTCCTTTGCTGTGTGGAACTCCCTTTTGATATACGTGGAAACGTCTCTCATTCATGCACAGATATGCCAAAAATATAAAGTGATAAAAAAGCTATTGTAAGTTAATTAAAATAGTTATGAAAACCATTCACAACAGTTAATATATACAATGCCAATGAGTTAATGTGTATACAACTTTGAATAGTGTGTGACAAATAATTTGTGCTTAATATACACTGGTTGATATTATGTCATAGGTGGATGCAACTGCAAATAGTAAAGAGTGAGTTTTCCAATTTATTGACTAATATGACTTTCAACTTGGTAAGACTTGGCAACAGGTGTTATTGAAATCAATCAAGTGTCCTAATTTATTAAAGATGCAAGAACTGAAATAGGGTTTGGTATTTTTCAATTGATGAAGGAAATGAGGCTGTACCCTTTATTGTTTCAGAGAATTAACAACCTACAGGGACCCCAAAAGGACAGCAAGTATATTCTACCTACCAATCTGATAGGTTATTTTGCTCAATTATTAAATGCTAACTGCAATTGATAGATTTATTGAGTCCATACACCGGAAATTTTTTCCATGTTTAAGAATTTTTATTACCAGAGATTTAGGGATTTGACTTTCTATCCAGTACAAGGTCAAGGAAAAATAGTCTCTTTCTCTAGCACAACATTTTGATTACTATTTGATATTCAAGAAAGCAACAAAATTTGTAGTAGTGATCCTTAACCTTCGGATAGAGCTTTAGAGTCCACACAGTGCCACCGTATCCGTGACCCCATTTCCACGTGAGATGAGTGATACGATTCTCATTTTAGCTGTGATTCAGAAAAGTCACCCATTCCACATCCCTCTAACTAGTGACAAATCACGGAGGTCACTGCTCTTCCTACCACTTCACAGCTTCTTGCAAGCCGCCGTAGTTGTATTTAGGTATATCGCGGCTATACCCAAAAATAAGCAACAGCTAACAGTCTCATGTCATTCACCGACTTTCGCTAAATGTATTTTTTCTGTGCATACTTTGCACCTGAGCGCACAGGGCAGATACTTTGACTCCTCTTCCCTCTGATAGCATTACCTGAGGATGGAAGGATGAAGACATAGGGACATAGAGAACAATACCCTCCCCCCCACCCCAGCTTTTTAAAAATAGAACTTGATTACTCTCCTGGAGTTATATATATTGGCATTCAGGTAGATGATGAGAAAACTACGGAGCTCGTATGCTGTGACAGCAGTAGGACCCAGGAAGCTGGCACTGATAAGGAAGACCTTATGTTTTTTAATAGGATAATTCTTTAACATAAGGATTAAGTCTGATGTTTCCTCATTGCGGTGTTCCTCTGTGTTAGGGGAGTGTCTTAGTCCACTTGGACTGATATATCAGAATACCATGGACTGGGTGGCTCATGAACCACAGAAATTTATTTCTTGTATTTCTGTAGGCTGGGAAGTTCAAGATCAAGTTTCAGCGTCTAGTAAGGGCTTGTTTTCCTGGTTTATAGATGGCCATCTTTGCTGTGTCTCCTCATGGCAGAATGGGCAAGGGAGCTTTCTGGGGTCTCTTATAAGGGCATTGTTTCATAAAAGGGGTTTATATGCAAAGTGACTCCAAAAATGCAGAAGGAGAAACCAAAGGAAGAGGCAGACAAACCCAGTTTGTCAGTAGAGGGTGATTTATCGGTGAACGTATTGGACAGAAGCGTGGTCTTGGGCAGCCACAAGGCAGGTAGATGCTGGCCTTATACACCACAGGGCAAGGGTACAGTGTTCCAAACAGAATGTGCAGGACAAGTAAAGTAGACGCTTCAGGGAAAGGCAAGAATGCTATGTGTGTCATAGCCTATCATTTGCCTAAGGGCAGGATTTATGCTAAGTATGTGCTTATGGTAACATTGAGGGTGTCTTGGCTTTATACAAGGAACAGTAAATAAAATGGAAATCTAGAAGGTGCTCCGGGAACTGGGGTTAATCAGAAGTCAACATAGTGGATTAGCATCCAGGATGGTGTGACTTTAGCCTCCACAAGTACTGATCCCCTTCCTGAAGGCCCCCCTCGTAAGACCATCACACTGGGCGTTAAGATTTCAACATATGCATTTTGGGGACACAAACAGTCAGGCTGTAGCAGGGAGCAACAGAACTTTGCTGAGACACTTTTTTGTTTTGGAGTTCTTTGCAGCCCCTGGTTTGTTTTTTAAACTTCTCAGTTGCACACTGTAGCCCCAGTGAGGCAAGTCAGGACAGTTCTTTTGGAGGCTCTAATTTTCTCTTTCTTTGACACTGTTTTCTAACTTCTTATCATATAAAATCCCCCACATTTCCTATTGACTTGTTGCCGAAACTAAGACAGTTGTCCTGCAGAATTTACCCTATTTTGGTCTTTTTATTTTTAATTTGCTCTGTTATCCCCTATAGATCCCGTAATGGGAGTCAATCTAGAGTCTTGATTAGATTCAAGTTCAACTGCGGCAAGGGTACTACCATAGATGATTCTGTGTGCTTCTGCTTGCATCGCATCAGTAGGCAGAGGTGATGTCTGGTGGTCGTTCCAGAGTTGAACCTTTCAAAACCCAGCATGCATCAGTAAGTAGCTAGCTGAAGCTTGCAGTTTCACTAGTGGCTTTCTGCTTGTCAGCTAAAGTGACGTGTGAGTCACATTAACCAGAGATTTCCAATGAAATAAACCTCCATGCCAAAAGCGCTGTAGTTGCAATATTAAAACAATGTAATGGAGATGGGGAGGAGGGACAATGATGATGGGATGTCGCAGTGGAGACTGAAGCTAAGGAACAGCCTATGAAGGCAAAGATACTAGTGTCGTTTGCATAGAAACACGCCTCTAAGTCTCCAGTTGAGATCCCCCCAGAGGCCCCTCTGCCCCTTTTATTTTAAAAGAACAAACATTTATTGACAACCTATAGATGCAGAGAATTTGCTAGGCTTCACGGGACATTTACGAAGATGGGTTTCTATTCCTCAAGTTGCTCATGATTTACTGCGAATGACACAGAGTTGTTTTAGTCTAGGGCTGACGGTGTGAGGTGCTGTGTCAGGAAAGCACATTGTCAGGGCTATTGGAACCCAGGGTAAAGAGTTATTGATTTCTGGCAGGTAGGGTAATGCAACTCCACAGAGGATATGGCATTTGAGTTGAAGACCAGGTGTGGGTTTCACTGTGTGGAAGGAAGAGAAAAGGGAATTCTAGTCTGCGGAAATAGCTCGAAAGAAAATCCAGAACTATTTAAGTGTCTGATGTTTTTAAGAACTGGCAGGAGGTTCGCTCGAAAGCAGCACAGTGTGGCAGGTACATGGAAATGGAGCTTCAGAATGAGCTAGAACCTAACCACAGCTAAAAAAAAAAAAAAAACAAAAAAAAAAACAACAAAAACCCAGAAAGGACCAAATTGGGAATAATTTTAAAAGCCGTACTGAGGAGTTTAAAATTGTTTTTCTGTGGGTAATTGGAACCTTTCTAAGAAGAAAACAGACATTACAAGATTTATACTTCATGGAAGGTAATTTTGTGGGTAGCGTAGAGAAATCAATGCCATCTGGTAGAGAATGACCCGTTGGGGGCCACTTGGAATGTTTAGGACTCAGAAGGGACATTTGCGTGCGTGCCGTCCCACCAGGAGAGGGCGCCACGGTGCAGTTATCACAATTGCACAACTTGCCAGGTTACTGCCGGTGCTCCTTTCAGAGCATGCGTGGAGCTGGCTTTAGCCCCACAGTTTAACCTGAGGTAGGATTTCAAATGGAATTCCAGACACGATTTCTCCTAAACAAAGTAGATATAGGTAGGGCAGGACTCTATCAAACTTGTATTTTTCTATTAAGCAACATTCGCAATGAACTGAAAATCATGCTATGTCTCTGCTTAAGATCCTTCAGTGGTTTTCGCTGCCATTTGCATTAATTGTAAATTCTTGACTAGAGCTTAAAAAGCTATGCGAGGTCTGAACCTAACATATGCCTCTCTGTCCTCTTACCTGTCTACAATTTAACCTTCCTGAACTTCCTTCAGATCCTTGCACATGTAATGCTCACTCATCCCTTCGCCTCTGCTCCCTAGCACGTGCTATTTTCTCTGCAACACCCTCCCCCCTCCAACTATTAGAATTAGAGCAGTAAGTATTTTATCAGTTGTGTGTTGTGCTCCATTAATATTGATTTTTAGCCAGGATACTTATTCCTCTGTTTATCCATCAAACTCATCAACCTTCATTTATATTTAACAGTTTGGGTTTTGCATCACACAATTATGCTAGTTTACACCTAAATAAAGCCCCATAAACTATCTGTAATAGTAAAATAGATGGAGTCATTAAGAAATGAAAACAAAAGAATGTACCACTAGGAAGGTAGAGCCCAGAGTAGAGTTCAAACTCCTTGAATATTCCATATGATATTCTTGATTATCCTCTAAAACATCCATAAAATCACTTAGGGGTGATCAGTTTCCATGTATGGTACTAGATCCTATAGTTGAATAAGTCTACTTATGTTGTTGTTAGCATCTCCAAGTTAAGTAATTCTGTGCCATTTTAAAAACTTTTTAGAAGTAAAACATAATTTTCATCCTTCAGATAATGCTTTGACCTTCTCTTTAGAAGGAAAAACAAATGTCAAAATCATCTTAACGCTTAGCGATCGGGAGGCCGGGTTGCAGACGCACCCTGTGATATCAGGAAGTCCATTTCGGCTCAGTTTGAATTCTGGTTTCCAGCAGGGCTGTGCCCTTGCTCTGTAAGTTCTCTGAATTTTTAGCTGATACCACTGGGGTAAAATATGATAGTGTGTCAAGCTGTCAATGAATGCTTTCCTTAAATATAATAGGAACTTTATGACCAAGTGCCAACACTGTTTGAATTTTATTTGATTTGAACAGCAAGTCTGCATTTATGCATAGGACAGTATGCTGTATATATAAATTATGGTGTCTAAATAGGTGCAGAAGCGTTCTAGAGGTTAGCAGTTTAGGAAGCAAAACTTTTATGTGTTAGAGAGGACCATCTTAACTGAGGATTTTGAAGAATATGGATATTTGAAAAGGTAAAAATCACAATATCAGAGACAGGGTACCTAACTCTATGGGGAAGCCAGTTTTAACTGGAAAATGACTATTGTACCCCAGTCATTAAGGATGCTCAATAATTCTGCCCACCTTCCAAGCACATTCCATGAAGTTAGACATGGGTACAGGATTTGACTTGGTCAACAGAAAGACAGCTGAAGTGAAGAGAGTCTTTTCTGGCAGAAGGCTGTTAGAACCAAAGTGGGATTTCCCAACTGTCTTTATCCATGTTTTACAGACTGGTGATGTTCCAGATGTCCCCAGTGAGGATGTTGGGGGTATGTCAAAATGAAACTCCATTTTGGGCCATGTGATTTTCAGGGTTCTTTGTTACAATGGCATAAACTAGACTATCCCGACCAATAGAGTCGGCTATTATTACCTTACCTAGATTTAAAGAAATTTAGAATGTTGGGGTACATCTGATTCTTTAGAATTGTCACCACCTTAGAGGAGGCCATGGGGCGAGTGTATGAGGGAACATGTGATCAAATAGCACAGAGCTATGATTCTATATGGTACCTTGTTCAATTAAGATGAATAAAAATAGTTAAAAGTTTTGTAGTTTGTTCTACTAGCTATTAATTTAATTAGCATAATTACATTTGTTTACAGACTGTAAATATTATATTTCTCCATGTGTTTGACTCATAAATCTTGAAACTTCCAGGCTGTTTGGTTAGATATATCCAAACTATGAGAATATGTTACCACCTGAAGGTAGACTACAGGATAACTATGGTGGAAGTCTTCAACAACTAATTAAGACTCACCAAATTCTTTCTAATTTTAATATATATGTTTAATGATTTTTCATGCTCTGATTTACATCACAGACTTATAAAAAATACACGTGGATACTCAACTAGACTGTGCATTTTTTTTTTTTTTGAGGGCAAAGACCCATCCTAGGTATTTCGGAGTTTCTAGTCCACTTCTGGTCTGACATGTTTTAGATTAGTTGGATGTTTAGAATTAAATCAATCGGTAAGTGACAACAGTCATGCCGTGTGAATGGCGATCCACAAAACTGCATTAAAATTACAGTGTCAAGGAACAAATGATTTTGCTTTCTGGAAGCTCATTTGGAATAAGCTTTCATTTGATCACAGAAAACACAATTCTGTTTAATGTTTGATTTCTTAAGCTCAGAGAAACATAATGGTAGCCAAGAGGGTTGGAGGGATGTCAGAATGGAACCTACTGGGATAATTGTCCTTTAATTATGGCAGTTGCTTAACTCAAAGAAAAAAAAAAATTCTTAGTCTGGACAAGGGCCTTCATGTCATTAACATTAACATCAGACAGATGGTGAACCTCAGAGACTTGCCCAGTACTTAGTAGTTTTGCCTTGTGAGATAAGCCAAAGTCAATTCTAAGCTGATATGTTTACTCACGGATAGCATTAATTTAGTATAGGCTAGAGTTCAACACATTATTTTTTAATTCTTTCCAGCTTTATGGAGGCATAACTAACAAATAGGAGTTATATATATGTAAGGTGAATAACTTGATGTTTTATATATGTGTATGTTTTGAAACGATTAACACAATCAAGTTAATTAACATATCCATCACCTCACATGGTTACCATTGTCTTTGTGTGTGTGTTAAGAACACTTAAGATCCACCCTCTTTGCAAATTTCAATGTTTTATACAGTATTGTTAACTGCAGTCACCATGCTGTGCATTAGATCTCCAAAACTCACTCATCTGGTGTTACTGAAATTTTGGAGCTTTGAGCAACATCTCCTCATTCCCTAGCTCCTGGCAACCACCGTTCTACCCTCTGCTTCTATGAGTTTGACTATTTTAGGTTCTACAGTGTTTGTCTTTCTATGTCTGGCTGATTTCACTTAGCGTAACGTTCTCCAGGTTCATCACTGTTGTCACAAATGGTGAGACCTGTGTTGGATTCCTGACCCACAGAAATTTAAGATAATAATTTTGTGTTGTTTTAAGCCCCTAAGTGTGGTATAATAACATCGCATGGTAGCAATAGAAAATGTAGTTATATAGATAGTGTTACAGCCAGGATTTTATACCAGGTCTGACTCAAAAAGTGCAATCATTTTAATTATATACTGATGAGTAAGTAACAAACAAGGAAATGTGCCTTTCACATCTTGTTTTTGGGACTGAACAGCTTCTCTTCCCCCCTTTCCCTTCTTATAGCTGCCGACATTAGTTTGAATATTTACCCCCTCCCTATTGGATATGGTGGAATTGTTAATTAAGGGACCTTACTTTCTTCTAGACAAGGGGTGGGCATACTACACAAACTAGGTCAATTGTAGACTTTCTCCTGGGAATTTGAATTTTGGCTAGTGTATCAGTTAAAATGCTCTATGGCACCAAATGAGACGTCCAAAGAATCTTTTACTGATGTAAATTTATGATGGATAAGTAAAAAAAAATATTGCATGTCTATGCTTTCAGGAAAGTAAAAGATTTAGTCTGAGGCAAGACATTAGGAGGATGACAAATTGAAATGGCTCAGCTACCACTGGAGCTTGCATTTGCCTTAGGTTATCTCTTCATTCTTAGTGGTCTAGAATGTGTGTTTGATAGTAGTATTTGTGGAAAATAAAAGATAGAGCTCAGAACCAGTGTATGAAGTCTGATTGGTTCCCCCCCCCCAAACACACAATAATGCTGATTTTCTGGAAGTGACAGTGTTAGTTGATAAAGTTGAAAGACAAAAGTCATTTCAGCTAGGAAGATAATATGGGGAACAATACTATCAACTTGACCAGTTAGAAAAAATAAAACTTAGAAACACGGCCAATTTAATCATTGAAATTAGAAACTCAATAGCTAGAATATATAGATTAGATATAGATAAAGAAAGAATTAGTAAACTGGAAGATAGAACTGAAGACACTATAGGGCTACATTTCAGAGAGACAAAGATGGAAATTATGACATATTAAGAGAAGTGAAATATAGAATGGAAAGGTCCAACATGGAACATAATTAGTTCTAGAAGAAAATAGAGAGGTTAGGGGACTGGTAACATAAAAAGGAATATTGGTCTGGAGTTTTCTAGAATTAAAGGACTTAGATCATTATATTCAGGGAGCCCTAAAAATTCAAGTGATATAAAGGATTCATATATGGATATGTTATAATAACTCTGAAGTATTAATATAACACCAGAGACTAGGATAAGATAATACAAAAGCAGCTAGAAAGAAACAGTCACTTACTAAGGACAGCAAATAGACTGAGACAGTAGAATTATAACTTCATAGTATTGAGGGAAAAAATTATCAACCTAAAATTCTGTACCTGTCAAAAATATCTTTTAAGATGGAAGGAGAAATGAAGACTAACAATAGACTCTTATTAGAAGAACTTCTAAGGGATACATTTCAGAAAGAAAGTGATTCTAGAAGAAAGCTGAGATGTAAGGGATGGTGTGTACATCCCACAAATTTCCTCAGATTCTCTTAACTCCACCTGCTTCCCAGACCCTCAGTCACTTGCTCCAACCTCCACAGCTGCTACACCCGACGGTCCTCTCTTTGACTTGTGTAGTTCCACTGCTTGGGGACAGCTAATGGCTTATCCTTCCTTGGATGCTGTTGTGCCACCAGAGTAACCAGCTGCATCCCTGGTGTGTCTCTGGCTGTTTCTGCCACTCTCAGACACGGATGAAATTCTACATGGCAGGGGTGGACTCTGCACCCCAAGGTATTACCCAAGGGGCCCAGGAAAGAAACCTGGAAGTACAAGAGGAATTAATTTCCAGTATGGTTAACTTAAGCAAATATATGAGCAATGAAGATGATAAATTTATGCAAAGATCACACAAAATAACTTATCAGAACAATTTATTATTAATAGAAATAGAAAATTATTAATAGAATTTATGGGGGTAAAAAATGAAATAGAACTAAAATCCTGGACAACTGAGAAGGAGGTGATTGGAGTACCAAAAGTTCTGCCATTCTGCTCCTGTTGAATATTGACTAACTTCAGAAATTACCCTACCACTTTTTTTATTGGTCATGCTAGAAATTTTATTTTTTATTACATTTACAAAGAAGTAGAGTAAAAAAATAAGAGGAAACAAACAATATTAAAACCCTTAATCTATCCCCAAAAGAAGGCATTGGGGGAAGCATGGCAAATAGTACAAAGTAAGATGAATCATTTGTAATTACAAGCAATATAAGTGAACTTCTACACTGAAAAACCCTTAGACTTGATGAAAACATTGAAAACGGAATTATATACTATTTATGGAAAACACAGCTAAAACATAAAACAGATCAAAGATGGAAATAGATAATACCATTCAAATACTTTCCTTCCCCCAAAAGCTGGCATGACTATCTTCATGTCTGACCAAGTACATTTTTAAGGCATAAAGTATTTCTAGAGACAAAGAATCACCACTGATAAAAGTTTCAAACAGTGTTGAAGGTGGAACATTGTTAATCTTGAATTCCCCTAATAATATAGTTTTGAAATATGTAAAGAGAAATAAAAAAATCCATAATCGGTTTTTAACAGACCTCTCTTTGTAAATGTTAAGATAAGTGAGAGTTGATGTTTTGAACACAAATTGTTACAAACCTTAAAATTTTAATGGTTTAAAAAAAATTTATTTCTTGTTTAGTCTAACACAGGTGTTCCTAATTGGCAGGGAGGTGTGTGGGTGTGGGTGGGAGCTCTGTGCATTGTGATCATTCAGGGGCCCAGCATGACATATAGTTTCCAAGATCACACCGAGTATCAAACTCTAGCCAGTAGACAGGAAGAAGGCAGAAAAGATCACATGAGGAATTTACATGACATAGGCTGAAAGTGGCTTATTTCATTTTATCCATATTCATTTGCCAGAGCTTGAACATATGGTACACCTAATGACCAGACAGGCTGAGAAATACAAGCCCATCTAAGTATATGATCAGTATTTTAAAGAGTAAATTGCATTTTTATGTAGAGTATTAAAAGAGTTAGAAAAGTCAATTAGAATTATGGTATTGTTTATAACAGCAACAAAAATGTAAAGTACCAGAAACAACTCTAACAGAAGATATGCAATTTTTTTGAAAGACTTATGGAAGATTCAAATAAATGGATATGTTATGTTCACGGATAGAAAGATATCACACAGTATCAAAAAGATGTCAGTTCTTCCCAAATTAATTGATAGATTCAAAGCAACTAAGTCAAAATCCCAGTTGGGATTTTTGTGGAATTAGAAGGTGTCTCTAAAATTTGTATAAAAGAGCAGAGAGTGAAGAATAGTGAAAATGTTCCTTAGGAAGATGCGTCAGGTGGCGGTGGTGGTGAATTGTTCTACCAGAGAGCAAGAATTAGTATTAAACTACACTGATTAAAGTAGTATGGCATTGGCACGAGGTATTCAACAGATGGTATAGAATAGAAGTCCAGAAACAGGAAGAGGTATTTGGAAACCTGATGATATGCAGTTACTAGCCCTGTGATATATCTGGTGAAGATGAACTATTCACTTAACACTGCTGGGAGAGTTACCCATGAGCGAAAAACATGATGTGGATCCCTCTGTACCGCCATATGCAAAGAACAATCCTAGATAGATCAAAAAGATACAATTATGAAAGACAAGTATCTAAAATGTTTACAAGAAGAATGTTTCTATGATCCCAGAGTAGGAAAGGATTTTTTAAAGCAATAAAAAGAACATTAAGACCAAGTCATATAAAATTAACCATGTTAAAACAAAGAATCTCTGCTCATCAATAGATACCTTGTGCAGATCAATATATATTAGAAGATGTTTGCCACATACATATTTGTTAGTATCTATAAAATACAGGTATTAAGATAAATGATCTGATAGAAAATTGGGTGAAAGACCTATACAGACGTTTCACAGAAGTGTAAATATAGACATAAAGATAGTTAGAACTCGGGAGAAAGCAAAACTTTAAGATTTAGCTTTCTTTCCCTAAATAAGTTGATTTTTTCTCTGTCGCACACCTTCATCCTTTCATTCTTCTCCATTAGCCATCTTCATCTTTCTCGTCCACTGCTTAGTATGACAGGCTGAGAAGTAAAATGTAATTTCGAATGTCTCAAGTGGGTTTTCTTCCTTTCTTGGGTATAGTGCTGCTTTCAGACACTATTTGGGTCAATTTCCTCATTTTTGCCTTTATCTCAATTGAATGAGTCATGCTTGTCAGTTCAATGGAGAAAGAAGAGGAAATTGATCAGTTTCCTTTGTTTAAAAAATCATTAGGTTTGTAACTGCACAATATTGAGCCATCAGATTTTTAACAATAGAAAGGGTGACTTAGGTTAAGAGAATTGTTCGGCTTAGGCTATTGATTCATGCTTCTATCATTGACTATACCCAGTTATTTTATTATTCCAGGAAACTAAGTTTCCTGTGCTGCCATTTGTTGTTTTCTATATATGAGCAATCAGTTCACTTCTCACCGAATACTTGATGTTTTGACACAAACCTGACACACCATGGAAGCCAGTTTGGCTTTATTGTCAAGGGCAAAATATTCTGTCATAGCAATGAGAAGTAATATTTTTATATTTCCTCAAAGAGTTCAAGTTCACTAGAATGCCTCCTTTTATTTGCTCAAAGTCCCTGGAATAGAGAAAATCTCTTGTCCCCCAGAGAGATTCATTAGCACCAGGGAGTAAAGGCGTATGTTGTCACCTACATGCTCAAGAGGAATGCGCTAATGTTTCATTATCTTAAAGGGCAAAGTGCATTGAGGTCATGGAAAAGTTTGAGAAAGAAAAACATTGTAATGCAACACTTATAGTCAAGAATCAGACATAGACTAGTTTTGTTTTATATAATGTGATTTCTGCCATTCATGAGTTCTATGTTCTGGTTCTTTCTCTGAGTCACCATTTATTCATTTTCCAACATATCTATAGAGCACCAATTGCATGCCAAGTCTCCTCTGGGTGCTTGTGATACGTGAGTGAACAAAACCAACAAAAATCCCTGTCTTCATGGAGCTTGTATTCTCATGGAGGAAGACTAGCAATTAACAATAAATGTAATGAGTAAGTGAATTAAGTGACATGTTGGGAATTGATACAATTGTAGAAGAAACAGAGCAGGGTAAGGGACACTGGATTGTTGATGGGGTGGTTGTGATCTTAACTATGGCTTTCAGGGAAAGCTTCCTTAGGAAGGTGACATCTGAGCAGATATTAAAGGAGGGGATGGCTGATCTGTAGAAAGTTCTAGACAGGGCATAGCCAGTGCAGTGGCCCCAGGGCAGAACTTTCCTGGTGCACTTGGGGGCAGCAGAGAGACCGGAGTGGCCAAAGTGGCGTGAGCACAAGCAGAAGTAATAGGAGGTGAATTCTAAGAGTGAATGGCAAGGAGGAGGTAGCCTGCAGGGTGGAGGGAAGGCAGGCTGTTAGAGCTTTGTGGACCAGCAGAATAACATTAGCCTTTTGCTCCAAGATCAATGGACACCTATGGTGAGAGAGGCTGGAAGGGAGGAAGTGAGCAAGAAGGGAGACCAGGTAGGAGGCTATTGGGTTGCACAGGCGAGACATGTGATTGCCTTAGGCCAGGTGTGAATGGTGGAAGGTGTGAAAGTGGACCACACTTCTTTACAGTCTGCATGTAAGGTTTAAGGGAAAGACAGATGTCAAATGTGACTCCCAGGATTGGATCCCAGCAGCGGAAAGAGGTAGCCATGGGCGGAAATGGCGATGACTGCGTGCAGAGCAGACTTTCGGTGGTGGTGGGGGCAGATCAAGACTTTGGTTTTAGATATTTTGAACTTCTGATCACCTATTAGACATGCATATGGAGTTAAAGAGAGAGGTGTGGGTTGGAGTTATACATTTGAGAGCTGATACTTATTGTATTGAAAGTTGTGAGTCTAGTTGAGATGGCGGAGGGAGTGGTTAAAGATAGAAGAGAGGCTTTGGAATGCCTGGGGTGTCCCAGGGCTAGGGAGTTCAGGGTGAGGAAGAGTAGCTAGCCAGAGAGGTGGATACTGAGGGCCCAAGGAGGAAGGATGAAACTCGACAGGACGTAGGATCTGGTAGTCAAATGAAGACAGTGTACCAAGAAGGAGGGAGAACTCAACTTTATTAAAAGCTGCTTAGGGCCGGGTGCAGTGGTGTAATTCCAACACTTTGGGAGGCTGAGGCTGGAGGATCGTGTGAGCCCAGGAGTTCAAGGCTGCAGTGAGCTATGGTCACACTGCTGCACTCCAGCCTGGGCAGCAGAGCGAGACGCTGTCTCTAAAAAAATAAGTACCTGAAAATAAATAAAAGAATAAATAAGCTGCTGAAAAGCATAAAAGGGACTGAGAATTGGCCATTGGATTTAGCAGCGTGGAGGTTTCTGGTGACCTCTATACACAAAAGCAGTTTCTTTGGCTTGACAGGTGAAAGCTGAGGAAAGTACATGAGGAGAGATGGGAGGGGAGGACTTGGAAGCAGCAGAGTATCAACGACAGAGAACTTTTTTGAAGAGCTTTGCAAGTAAATGCGGCTGTGGCTGGCAGGGGAAGCGTTTTTGGTCTGTTTTTGTTTGATTGTTATTAAGAGAAATATAAGAGCAGGCAAAAGGAATAATCCAATAGACTGAGAAAATTCGATGATGCCAGAGAGTGTTTTCAATGCCTGTGTGAGTTTCCTTTCCTATCACAAATTTCAGTCTCTACTTCCTGAGGTCATTTCTCCTTCAAATGCATTTGTTCCTTGGCATCTCTCTCTGATGCAGACCTCGGATCTCCACCCATCAGCATCTGTGTTCATAGCAGAGCAAGAACAATTCACACTGTAAAAAAGGAGGAGTCTGTGGGAAATTGACAGCAGGTAATGGGTAAAGCACTCCAGATTTTAACAGCCACACTTTGATTAAACACGAAAGCCCAATTTTTGTAGATTTAAAGAGATTGTACTTTATACTACAATTCTAGAAAGCAAGCATGGGAATAACAAAGCTGTTTTCTCATCCTATGTTCTTGGGATATTTGGAAGGGCTTGGATGAGGTTCGTCTTCTCTGGTCAAATGTAGAACAGTCATTTGATGCAGTGTAGAATTCACCTGCCAGTGCTGGTGGCTCTGGTGGTCCATTGGTTACTGGACACTATAGGTAGGACTGACTTCCTATAGGAAATGCCAGAAAGTAGAGACAGAAATGCCTACAACATCCCAACACAATCCCTGCATTGTAGCCTCTTCTGTGACCTTCAACAAATCATTTAACCTTCATGCTGAATAATCCATCAAGTTTACTCTTAGACTTGAATTATCCAAGCTTTCACATCCCTGTTGTTTGATTTCCCATATTCATGGTTCACCATCTTTTGCCTTCCTTGGGACACCATTGGCTTGTAATCATGGCAGGATTTTAGGGGTAGGGTCTTCAGTGTTTGCATCATCTGATAAAAGGAAAAAAAAAAAAAGCAAAAACCTCACAGATATTTTAAAAGCATTCTGTGTGGGTTTGGGGACTTCCTGTCTTCTCTGTTCCCATCCTCCTAAGGAAAATAAAAAAGTATCTTTAAGTGGAGAGCTCAACTATGAAAGAGTGACTATTCAATTACTACCAATGTAGGAGACACCTTGGTAAGAGGTATTTTCGAGCTTTAAAAAACAAAAAAAAAAGTTCCCAATTTCCTTACTGTTTTAAGTTTAAACATCTCAAAGTTTCAGACTCTCAAAGTCTGAGAGCATTAGCCATTTTCTGGTGCTATTTACTGCATGTTAAGAGCACAGCTTGCAGTAAGCCTGAGATTTCAAAGTACTGATTCAAGAATAAAGATATAAAGAATATGAAGAAATAAAGGCAACTCACGGCAATTTAACTATTGCTAACATTATTCTTGTGAAAAGTTTAATGAAGCAATCTCTATTCCCCAGTGATTATTTTACTGTTCAGGTAGGCTGCAAACTCTGGGGACTTTTAATAACCTTCAGCGCTTACTGATTCAGATGCTGATAATTTGATACCAGCAAAATGCATCACTAGAGAACCCAGCAGCAAAGCCATAAAACCTTTGATTTACATCACTGGGGCTATCTGAAGTGAAATCGCTTTCCCTCTGGGGGCTGGCATTGAGAAAAAAAGACCTCATCATTGGTAGGAAAGAGATTTGAGCTTTGTCATTTGTAAGGTAGATCAATTTTCATTTATTAATAATATGTCATTATGTGGTACTTAAGTGGAGGATAAATAATTTTTTCGTATCATGGGTATATTCCACGGCACTTTAAAGTACTTTTGTTAAGTGCTTTCTCATTTAGTTAGAGACGAGTGAAGTGCCTGCTGAAGAATCCTCATTTTAAGACCCGACCATAAATTATTGTTCCCCTGTAGCTTTTCTGGGCATCTGCTCAGAGAAAAGGGGGTGGCTTAAGGAAAAATGCAATTATTTTCTTTTCTTGGCTAGAAAGCACCAGTATGAAAATGTCCTCAACAAGCTCGATTCTTAAAAAAGAAAAAATAAGTTTTGTGGCAAGGCAATTGATTAAGAGGGAAAGTACTGAGACTGGTGACCTTTCTACAATGACAGAGAGGGATGAAATTGGTTTCAAGTTAAAAAAAAAAAAAGAAAAAAGAAATACGGAGATTCATTAGACTAAGGTTGTTATGGAAGGTGACTTTTTCCTTCCTTAGTTAAAAAATTCTTTTAAAATTTCAAAATACTAAGAGGGTACAAATGTTTTAGGTTACATGGATCATTTTTGTAATGCTTGAGTCTTGGCTAAGGGTGTGCCTATCACCCAAATACTGTGCATGGTACCCGCTAGGTAGGTTTTTTTGCCCCTTGCCTGTGGTTGATTTCCACCGAGTTTTACTTCCCTCTGTGCCCATGTATGCTCATTGGTTAGTTCCAATTTAAGAGTACACGTGGTGTTCGTTTTTCTATTCTTGAGACACTTTATTTAGGGGAATGGTCTCCAGTTCCAGCCAGATTGTTGCAAAAGGTATTAATTCATGCTTTTTCTTTATGGCTGAGTAGTTCTCCATGGTATACAAATATCACACATCATATTAATCCACTCATGAATTGATGGGCACTTGCAAAGATGTGGAATCAACACAATTGTGAATTGTGCTGCAATAAACACTTGAGTGCTGGTGTCTTTTATGAAAAGTCTTTTTTTCCTTTGGATAAATACCCACTAGTGGGATTTCTGGATTGAATGGTAGGTCTACTTTTAACTCTTTGTGGAATCTCCACACCATTTTCCACAGAGGTGGTACTAATTTGCGGTCCCACTGACAGTGTGTAAGTGTTCCTTTCTCTGGGCATCCACACTAGCCCTAATGATGAAAAAAATTCTTAGCAATTCTTGGAATTAGTTCAGCTCAGTTATTGGTGGCATGGTTACCAAATTCTAAGGAATCTTGAAGACAGAATGTGCTACAGACTTAATGTTTGTGCCCCTGCAAAATTCTTATGTTGAAACCTAACCTCCAATGTAAGGGTATTAGAAGGTGAGGCCTTTGGGAGGTCAGGGGGATGTAGCCCTCATGAATGGGATTAGTGCCTTTATAAAAAGGGGCCCAAGAAGCACCCCTTGCCCCTTCTACCATGCGAGGACACAGCCGTCTGTGAGCCTGGAAGCTCATCCTCACCAGACACCAAATCTGGTACCTTGATCTTGGACTTCCCAGTATCCAGAACTGTGAGAGATAAAGTTTGTGTTTCTTTGTAAGTTACCCAGTCTATGGTATTATGTTATAGTAGCCTGTATGGATTAAGACAGAAGGAGAGAACAAAATGCTTCAGTGTAGTTTTTCTCAGCCTAGTGATATTGTTTAGAGAATCAGACATATGTACATGGTATATTTAAGTTTACAGAAATATAGGAAAATGGATAATCGGAGAACAACCTAGATTTAATCTTTAGGTTATGTAGCTTGTAAAGAAGAGGGGATCTCTTTTCTGTTGCCCTACATGACCCTAAGAATTTTTTTTTAATTGCAGATTAAGGGTGGCAACTTGCAGTGAATATTGGTGTCTATCTATATGGGGAAGGACTCTAAGGTCATACAAATTTCAGTGGAAAGAGAAACCTTGGTTGATTAATGATGTCAGGAGGAAAGGTTCACCTGGAACATTCAGGTTCCAGACCAAGGGTTGGCAACCATCTTCTGTAAAAGGCAAGATAGTAAATATTTTAGCCTTCGCTGGTTATACGGTCATTATTGCAACTACTTAGCACTGCCCTTGTAGTGCGAGAGCAGCCATAGACAATACAGAAATACTCTCATTTGAGAGCAAAATGCAAGTGGCTGTGTTCCAATAAAGCTTTATTTATACAAATAGGCAGCAGGCTGGGGTTTAGCCCATGGGCCATAATGGACCAAGTGCTGTTCTGTAGAGTGTTAAAACCAAATACTACCTGAGTCAGAGTTACTGGCTCTCCACTAATGCCATCATATTTTCTGCAGACATTTTCATCTTTGTGGAGACACTTAACACACTATAGAATCTATGATGCTGACCCTGAAATTGTTTGACAACACACTTTCCAGGGGTAAATGCTGTAAAAGAAGGCCGTGCTAGACTAAAAGCTGATGCTTTGTCAAGGGAAATATTCGGGCAGTAGGACTTGAAATGTACCTGTACAACCCTGGCGACGATTGAAGAAAATTTCTGGGGGAACTGTCAGAGTCTAAAGTTAGATCTAGTTTAGAAAGAACGCAAGCCCCAATGTATGGCTGATCTGAGACAGCAGGATGAAGAAAATTAGCCCTGGAATAATTTATGAGCTTCAGAAGTACAATATTTTTCATAGAAGTCAGTGCCTTTTGAGAAAGGTATTTCATGCATCTTATTCAATCTTCATTGCTTGAGTAGATTAGAAACTCATCCTGTACAGTGCAGGTAAAATGACTCCAATTACAATGTCTTCTATTCTTATGTCTCCCAAATCCTGCCAAGTCACACCTGCACAGACCTGACTCTGAACAGAGTGCCATTGTGAGCATAAATTTCTAGAAAGGAAACTTTAATCCATTCCTAGTCAAAAGGAAATTCTAGTTTCCTTCCAAGACAATCACACATTCTGGCCTAAGTATAAGCCAACCTGATAAGTTTCTATGTTAAAAGATTTGAGTAATGTAGGCCCACCTATCGAAAAACTTCTTCCTCTAAAATTCACACACACACAGAAATGCTTAAGATTTCCCAAATTATAACTTAAAGAACTGTCTTGCAAATATGCAAGACAAAAGACAGAGTAAAAAGGAAAGAAAAAAAAGCCAAGTAGGAAAAATTTTCTAGTTTTCGGTGAGAAAAAATGGGAATAGTAATATGGCTACGAGTTAGGCATGTCAGTTACAAGCAAGATGCCAAGATTCTTTTGGAAAGGGGGAAGACTTCCAATTTCATGATGACTCTGATATTCAAGGTCTTTGGTGTTTCTATTTTTACAGCATGATCATTCCAATCTCAGTAATTCAGCACTGTAAAATAGAAATTACTCCTGATTTGAAGTGAAGGATATATTTGGAACAAATGCAGAGAACAATACATAGTAAAGAAGGTAGAGAGAATTGAACAGCATGGAAATATGGCAGGGTTTAATTTTTTACATTGCAACTCAAAGGTGCATGAAAAGTGAGGTCCTTTATTTATAATTGGTGGCAAGGAAAGGTCACTGGGACCCTTATTTTTTTGCTGGCAGTGGAGGGACCCCCCCAAAAAACCTATCCTTAAAGATAATAGTCTCCAGTCAATTTAATAGCCAATTTTCTTAATCTAGGCTGTTTCTCTTCTCCAAAAGGTCTCCCTTCATCTTCCAATATCCTTTCCAGTTTAGCATCAGGTGCATAAAGAACCTCACAGCCTGCAGAGAGAGGGCTCCTTGGTACAAGTTCTGTTCTTTCCTGCTGCTCCTCCTGATATCTGATTTGTCTCTGGTCTCTGGGCTTTGGTGCCTGTCTTATTCTTCATTCCCTAGTGAGCCAACTGGGGCTATTGTTACTTGAGCACCATACTCTCTGTATGGTTAGAGACAACCTTCTCTGCCCCACCCCAGCTGCTGATATATGAGCCCACCCTTGGTTTTTGTTAGTATTGAGCTCCTGAGTCTTAACCAAGTTATCTGTCCAGCCCCTTACTTAAGGGCCTTGACTCACTGTCTCAGCAGGGGGTACCATCTCCTGGCCTTGCCCACGCACACCACCCTGCTATTTCTATTCTGATCTGGCTGCTCCACATTGGCCCAGAGTTCCCCTTCCGAGGAACCAAAAGGGAAGCACAGCACAAGTTCTTTCACTTTACCTCCCCCAACCTCTTTCGAGAGTCTACATTCTTAAAGGCTCCCTTAATCCAGGTCTTAGAACAAAGACCCCAGCTAGGCTTGGGGATACTCAATTTTGAGAGCCGTTGGCATAGCCCCAATCCTTATGTCCACTTTTTTTTTTTTTTGAGACAGAGTTTCAACTCTGTTGCCTGGGCTAGAGTGCCATGGTGTCAGCCTAGCTCCTAGCAACCTCAAACTCCTGGGCTCAAGCAATCCTCCTGCCTCAGCCTCCCGAGTAGCTGGGACTACAGGCATGTGCCACCATGCCCACTACTTTTTTCTGTATGTATTTTTAGATGTCCAGCTAATTTCTTTCTATTTTTCTTAGTAAAGACGGGGGGTCTCACTCTTGCTCAGGCTGGTCTCGAGCTTCTGAGCTCAAATGATCTGCCATCTCGGCCTCCCAGAGTGCTAGGATTACAGGCGTGAGCCACCGTGCCTGGCCCTTATGCCTGCTCTTAAATCTCTTTTCTTCCTGCTGATAGGATTTCTACTTCTCCTACTTGGCTAGTAGAGGCTGCCCTAAAATCCTCCTCCTTTTCTTCACAGCAGACTTTTGTTGTTCTAGTTGTACCTGCCCTCCCATGCCCTGTAGATTCAGGGTGAACAGGTCTCCTGGTCTTCCTGGGGCTGTCCTGGTTTTAGAATGGCAAGTCCTGTGTCCTGGGAAATCCCTCTGTCCTGGGCAAACTGGAATGGTTGGTCACCCTCCCTGTGATAAATTAACTTTATGGCTAAACTGTAGGGGCCCAGATGCTTTAGGAGAAGGACAAATAGATTACTCAGAAAGAAACCACAGGGCAAAGTACAGAACTACAAAATATTTTCCTTCACCATAGAAATAATGGCAGAACATTTGCTTCCATCACACCTAGCAACGAATTCGTTGAAAAGGAGCTGGTGTCACTGCAGAATTAGAAACTGGCCAGAAGCTGATATGTTGAAAGTAAAGTGGCTGCCATGTTACGGAAACTTTCCCCTCATTGGAGAGGTTCTCAGTCCAGAAAACTAATCAAATTCAAAATTTTGAGCAACTTGAGTTGTTTAAAAAAATATTTCACTGCAAAATAGTTTTAAACTGAGTCTTGAAATAAATCTCCAACATGGACAGGTACATGCATATTTTCATTGTGATAAACAAGACAATATCCATGCAGTTTCCATTATGATAATGTTTGGGATCGAATTAAATAAACAAGGAAAGAAATTAAAGTTATTGGTAGATTCCCCAAATCATGCTGGATTTTGGGGCAGTCCAAGGCAGCTTATCCTGGGTGTGGGCCTGAGAGCTCTTGGTATTAAACACAGAGCAGGCAGCACTATGAGCCAGCCCGGGCATGTCCTACAGGGACGGAGAGGCAGACAGGTGTCTCAGGCCTGCCAGTGTCTTACTCTGGCATCTCCCAACCTCAGTGATGATTTAGGCAAATGCCAGCTTGGAAGTTTCTAAGGGAAGGTAGCTGCATTCCAACAGGTAGGTGTGGATGAAACTCAGGTGAGAGGGCATGGATACTGAGGACGATTTCTGACCAGGTGGACAGCTGTTTCACACCAAGAAGGCTGGCCTTAGGGTACGGGGCAGGGTTCAGAACAGGAAAAGGCCAGCAAGACCAAGAAGAGATCACATACCTCAACAGAAGTTTGATCCTGGAATGAGCATATGGGAGCAGAAAAGCAATAACCTAAAAGACTATTTGGGAGCCCGGTGACCTTCAACTGGGCTGCTGACGAGGGTTGGGGAGAAGGGCGAGATCTGAAGCTATAAAGATTTTGGATGCAAAGTGGGTAGACTAGGGGTATAGCCTAACAGAATATTAGGCTATCATGTTTAAATATAGTTTAGTCTTGATCCTTGGACTGCATGAGACTTCAGGTGGGGAGAACTTTGGGTGAGCAGGGGAAGGTACAGGCAGGTAAGTAGGATTTAGGGATATAACTTCCCCAGAGCGATTTTCTTAAATTGGCTTAGAGGCTGCCTACAGCTAACAGAAATCTGTTTCCCCAAAATATGATAGAAGTATGAATATAAGAGCTGGAAGGGATCCATACATTTACTTATTCTTTTTTAGTAAATATTTATTGATTCTCTATGATTTGTCTGTGTTAGATGCTGCAAAGACAGTGGTGAAAAAATTAGCAACCCAAAGGAAGTCTTGTATTCTTGAAAGAGGAGTCAAACACACAGACACACATGTTGCTGGGACAGGAGTGTCAGGGAGGGTGATAGAGCATGTTGGAGGGCACCTGCTTAATCTAGGTTGGGACACCACGGAGGGATTTCAGCTAGTATAACCTCATTTCATGGTAGAGGAACAGAAAGAATAAATGATTTCATGTCACATGAAACATCAAGGCTTAAGTCTTCTGTGGTCAGAGCATTGTCCTGGGGATGATCCTAGGTGCTTGGTCAGGCAAAGCTCTACATCAGTGGTCCCCAACCTTTTTGGCACCGGCAACCAGTTTCATGGAAGACAATTTTTCCACAGACAATAGGGGATGGAGGGTGGAGGTTCGGGATGATTCAAGCACATTACATTTATTGTGCAGTCCAACCTCTCTGCCTATCTGTATTTGCAGCCGTTCCCCGGTACTAGCATCATCGCCTCAGCTCCACCTCAGATCACCAGGCATTAGGTTCTCACAAGAAGTGTGCACCCCAGATCTCTAGCATTTGCAGTTTACAGTAGGGTTCATGCTCCTATGAGAATCTAATGCTGCTGCTGATCTGACAGGGGGGCAGAGCTCAGGCAGTGATGCGAGTGATGGGGAGCGCCTGTAAATACAGATGAAGTCTTGCTCACTCTCCCACCACTGACCTCCTGCTGTGTGCCTTGGTTCTTAGGCCACAGAGCCTCCCAGTCTGCAGCCAGGGTTAGGGACTGCAGCTCTAGATGGAACCAGTGGCTCCACCTCCTCTCTCCGTCTGGGAGGGGCTGCACACATAGTATCTCCTCGTAAGGCCTCCAGGCGATGGAAGCACAGGCATGCAGCTCCCGTGAGAGGCCAGTATGGAAACTCAGATTATTATTTCTCTATTTTCTGTCTTGTTTGTGCTACATAAAATGGTGGAGTTTCACGGTGGCAAGGAACCTCTCCTGGAGCATAGTCCATGACATGTTCTGGCCCCCATGTACCTCTCTGTGGATTGCTGACCACGTGGAGAACTGTGCACCTCCTCTTGTACACACTATGCGTGTAAGTTTCCCTAACAAAGTCGGCTTCCCTCCTGCCCTGCGTGTTGTAGTGCCGGCTGTCGTCTGTCATGCTGCACTTCCGTTTGCATCTGCCACAGGTTTAGCCTGTTGGCAAGTTCCACGATAAACTTCCTAATGGGTGTATAAGCAAACCAGCAAAAATCCAGGATGTGATAAGTTTTATATACAGATCAGTTTTATATAGAGATTGGAAAGTAGAGGATCATGACATTACCCCCATAGGGTGGCCTCCATTAGGACATTAAATAACCTACAGAGCATATGCTAAGTGTTCCATTCACCTTGGGTGAGAAGAATAACACTTGTTCACTCGGAGCGCAAAAGCTTTTTAGGGGAACAACTACACAGTCCTGGAAATAGGAGACCTACGATTACATTTCAGTTTTGCCACTCTGCATTTGAGTAAGTCACTTTTCCTTTTAAGGTCTTTAAAAATTGGCTAATGTGAATCTTAGAGTATGTGAAAGTTGTTTTGATAATTAGATTAAAAACCAACATAGTAGCCTTACATAGAGCAGGCAACAGACCTGGCGTTTCGTAAACATTTACTGAATTCAGTAATGCTAATGTGTATACATTAATAGTAAAGAATCCCAAAGAGCACACCAAACGGCATATAATTGAGTGCTAAATTGTGTGGAACACAATGCGGGGAGTCAGGGAGGCTTATCCACAAGTGGGCTTGATGAAAAATGAGCTGTCACATTGGGGTAATGGATCCCACGTGGACTCAGTCACAGGGTGCAGCCGTTTCCAGGCTGAATCCATAATTTTAGTTTTAACATCAGATAAAAAGTATTTACATTTTTTCTCCTGATTTTAAAAGCAATATAGAGGCATTGTAGAAAATATGAATAGAGAAATGTTTACAGTCAAATTGGCTACGAAACTCATTTCTAGAGATAATTATTTATGTATCAAACTTATTCATATTTTGTACCTATCCTATTTTTTTATTTGCTGCTTATTTTTAACCTGTATTGTGTGGTGAGTAATCTCTCATTGCTTTTTAAATTCTTGGAAAACTGTATCTTTAACTGATGTGAAATATTAGTATTTCATTTATGGATATACTATTAATACATCATATTAATTACTTTGTTTTCTTAGAAATGTTTCTTTTCTCCTTTTTATTTACAATGAACATCTCTGAGATGTTATAATTAAAGTTTTTGGTGAAATATTTAGGGTTTCTACAAATAAGATCATAGCATCTGTGAACAAAGATAATTTTACTTTATGTTTTCCAATTTGGATGCATTTTCTTTCTTTTTCTTGCCCATTTGCTCTGGCTAGAACTTCCAATACTATGTTGAGTAGAAGTGGTAAGAACAGGCATCCTTGCCTTCTTCCTGATCTAAATAGTGAAAGATCGATAGCTTTTCCTCCGAGTACAACGTTTGCTGTGGGTTATCACGTATGGCTTTTCTTATGTTGAAGTGGTTTCCTCTATTTCTAGTTTTACTGTTTTATTTTTTATCATGAAAGGATATTGGATTTTGTCATAAGCTTTCTCTGCACTCATTGAGATGGTCACTTGAATTTCCCCCCCTCCTTCCTGTTAATGTGGTATGTTATGTTGATCTATTTATTCTATGTTACACATACAAAATCCATTCCAGGAATAAATCCTTGCATTCCAGGAATAAACCACATTCCGTAATGGCATATACTCTTTTTAACATGAGGCTGAATTTGGTTTGCTGGTATTTTGTTGAAGATTTTTTTGTATCAAAGTTCCTAAGGGATATCTCGGGTCTATAGTTTCATCGTAGGTATCAGGGTAGTGCTGGTCTCGTGGAATGAGTCAGGAAGTATTCCCTTCTCTTTAGTTTTTTGTAAAAGTTTGAGAAGGATTGATATTAATGATTCCTTAAATGTTTGGTTGAATTTACCAGTGAAGCCATCAAGTGCAGGGCTTTTCTTCATTGGGAGAATTTTAATTACTGATTCTATCACTTTACTAGTTATAGGTCTATTTGAATTTTCTATTTCTTTGTGATTTAGTCTTGGTATGTCTTGTGTTTCTAGAAATTTGTCCATTTCATCTGGATTATTCAGTTTGTTGGTATACAATTGTTCACTCCCTTTGGGAGTCAAATTATGTGTAGAAAAATGACTATTGGGTTTATTATGGCAGTGGGTAGGGGAATTGTGTAGGGAAGAAATATTTTCACATTCTTAAGTTCAGAGGTTATCTTCTTAGCCATTTTACAGTATTATCTTCCTTAAGGGTATTTTAAGATGAAAGAAAATTTTAATTATTGTTTTCTATGTCAGGAATGAGTTTTTAGCAAAGTCACCTTATAACAACACCCACAGGTTGACCCGTGACCCGTGGTGGACTTTCGGATGGAGGAATATTCCAAGAGATAATTGTTAGCTGAGACAGGTAGGCTTGGTCTCCCAAAACTTTGAGCTCATAAATCCATAGGGAAGCTGCTAGTTGATGCTGGTTGCTGGAGCTGAAACTTCTGGTAGTCATGGTTGGTGTAAGGCTTTCCTTGAACTGCCTGTTTGCAACCAAAAGAACCCAATTTAGATTAAGCAACATGAAGATATTGGAAAGTTTGATTTGATTTCTTGTCCTTTGGTTCCTGCATCAATTAAATTTGTATATTCACTTTTCTTTCCTTTATGGACATTCTATTAGAGCAGTATCTCAACATTTTTAACCAAGAACTCTCTATACTCTTAAAAATTATTCCAAGTCTCAAAGAGCTTTGGTTTACATGGGTTATCTCTACCAGTATTTACTATATTAAAATTACAATTGATAATTAAAAATTCTTATTTAAAAATGACTATTATGTTAATATAAATATTTACTTTAAGTAAAAAACCCCATATTTTCCAGAAAAAAAGATTGTGACTAGGGTAGTGTTTTATTTTTGCAAATATTTTTAACATCTGAATTAGTAGGAGACTGCTAGGTTTCTCAAATATGTATCTATTCTGTTGCTATGTGTCCTTTTCATTGAACTGTAAGAAAATTTAGGCTCACACTGGCTAAAGGTGGCAAGAAAGGAGAATTTTGCTAGACTTTTCAGGTATTATACCAAAATTGGACAAGTTATAGTTTCTTGAAGATTAGTTGAGAAATAGATTCTAAAACCCTAACAATGAACTTTTTGTACTCTGTTATATAAAAACCCATTAGGCTACATTACAGTTTGAATGGTTCTTTTACCCATACATAACTTAGTAACAATACATCTTGGTCATTTGGAAAATATTGGTTCACCAAGTTTTATAGATCTTCCCAATGTTGACATATTGTGTTCTAAAATATAGAAAAAATCCTGTTAATATCAATACTGATCTCATCAGCAAAGTCTCTATTGAGAAGTTGTCGAGGTCATTATGGTAGACACGTTTTTCATAATACCAATTTTTGCTGGAAAAATTTTATCGACAAAGGCAGTCAATTTTCTTTCAAGCGACAGTCTTCATTCATTTTTGAGAAAGTATTTTGAAAAATACCCAAGAATAAATAACCATTATTTATCTGTCACTCTTTTTGGTAAAAATGGTATTCCAGGCACAAGTAGCTAGTTCAGGTTGCAACTCAGTTGCACAATGCTTTCCCTAAGGACAACCGTCGTACTTAGATATGTGTACTTCCTATTTTGGCACACAGTGTATTAGAGAGTGTCCTCAAGGGTTAGAGACTTAATAAAATTGAAGGTATTGCTTCATCAAGCACATTCTTAAGTGAAACTGGCATTTCTTCCCTACAAATGCATGTTGAAGAATACAATGACACTAGTACAGTTTGGTGCCACTCACTGTCTTGATTTTGTAAGGCACTGGCAGCTTTATTCACCATTGCTTTTGTACCCTGAATATAAAAATTCAGTACAATGAAAAAGGAAAATAATGCCTTAGCATTTCTGCAATAATAGGTTTGACCGTGTGGGACTCGCTGAAAGTGTTTTTG
>CM052451.1:7912553-7936439 GCA_028533085.1 Varecia variegata | reverse complement strand
CACCTCACAGTGTTTCATGGAAGAGTCCAGAAGATACAGCAGTGTGCTGGCACATGGGGTGCAAGAACCACCCAGAAGCTCTGTAGACCAGGCTGACAGTAGGAGATGCTGTTATAGAACTCAGCTCCCGGTAGCAATGGGACAATAGACATCAGAGATGTTAGAGTCCAGGTGGCAGTTTAACCATCAGAAGGATACTAACAATTATCACAGTACATGACAAAGCCGGAGTGGCAGCCAGGGGCCTCAATCTGCAGAGAGCCATGGAGATGCTACATGGGACACGGTAATCCTAGAGGCAAGATAGAAAGCCAACAAGGATACGACTTAATTTTCTTTCTTTCTTTCTTTCTTTTTTTTTTTTTCTTGAGGCAGGGTCTCGCTCTGTAGCCCAGGATAGAGTGCAGTGGGATGATCACAGCTCACTGCAACCTCAAACTCCTGGGCTCAAGAGATCCTCCTACCTCAGCCTCCCAACTAGCTGGGACTCCAGGCATGTGCCACCACTCCTAGCTAATTTTTCTTTTTTGGAGAGAGGGGGTTTTTGCTATGTTGCCCAGGCTGGTCTTCAACTCCTGGCCTCAAGTAATCCTCCTGCTTTGGTGTCTCCAACTGCTGGGATTACAGGTGTCAGGCATGAGCCCCTGTGCTTGGTTGGATACTACTTAATTTAAACAATCAAAACAAATCAAGGATGGAAGATCAGGAAGCTGAAGGCAGTCACCCCAAAAAGCATCATGATCTATTGCTCTCAATTTTTGGACCTGGCCCAGTTCTCAGACTCTGAACTCACTGATTGAAGGACAGGCCAGGGCCCTGTGAGGAAATACTGTGCAATGCCCTGTAGCAACTCTTCACATAAGTGGTAATCTTGTGTGTCTTTCCCCAAAGAGACCTATAGATGTTTACCAAGATAACACATGGTGGAGAAATGGAACACCCAGACTTCGAGGGTTCTTAGGCACAGAGTCTGACTTTTATTGGTAACTGGGGACTCAAAGTACCACCATGACCCCCAGTGGGTGGTAAATGGAGTCTTGGCTCAAGACTGGCTTACTGTGAGCCCATGTGGTCCATGGACCCGTGCAGATGTTATTTAGGGGATCTGCCAAGGGATCATTGGAAGTGATAGACTTAGTTAGTTGGCAGAATACTCACACTGGTTCCTTGGGTGTGGGGTTAAGACATCTCACAGAAGGGAGGGCAAAGTGGAAGGCTGAATCCGACCCCTCCCCAATTCCCTATCCCTGGCCCAGATAGTAAATCAAAATAGATACCATGTCCAGAGGGGGAAGATTAACACCACTCTTTAAAATAAACAATGCAAGGATGTTGGACCCTGTCAAATTTAGTGAAGTTTAATCCACTAATCTAATCCCTCCAGAAACCAGATGGTTCCTGCTGAATGACAGTCAACTACTGAAATCAACCAAGGACTAATCTTAATGGCAACTACTGTGCTGGATGTATTAATATTTTTATTGGAGGAGATTAACAGCCCCTGGCATGTGGCATGCAGCTGTTTATCTGGAAAGTATGTTATTAATACTTTTCATCTCTATCAGAAAGGAGGCTCATTCTTGCCTCCTTGACTTACTTATAGGTGTCTCTTGAGATCACTTCTGTGTAAAATGGCATGTGTGTCTTGACCTCAAATTGTGCTTGCCAGGGAACACGGTCTAACATGTGTTAATGCTTTCCATACATTATCTCATATAGGAAAACAATTCAAAATTGTCCTGTTTTTGTCCAAATCCTCAAGATTCATTAGATAGTTGGCAAGTGAGATGATACAGTTGTCTTGGATTAGAAGGAATACTGCCACTGCAGGCATTTGCTCAAAACTGCTTCAAGATTGTGGCTCTGGGGAAAATCAGACCTTCTCGTGGTTGTTGATGGATCCAGGAAAAGCTGATTCAGCAAGGGCCTAATTACTAGAAAGGGAGGTAGTAATCTGTTTCACAGTGGTTAAAATAAAGCACAGCGTGACTTAAACGCAGTAAAACAAGGTGTGCTGATGTCACCATGCAGTGGATACAGTCTTTTTCCTGTTTGTGAGGTCTGACGGAAGCTTGCCTGGTCTCTTAAGTATCCTCTGACCCAACTCACCTATTCGTTTGCATGCTAGGGATATGTTGGTAGAAAAACCTTCAGAACCACATGTTGGCGACAGTGTTCCAGCTGTTACCACCATAACTACCCCAAGAGCTAGTGGTATGGAATATTATGCTCATGGATTCTGAAGGTCATTTACATGGAGCACAATGGAGAGAGCTTGTCTCCGCATTTTCTGTGGCCTCAGGTTACTCAAAAGCTGGGAGTGAAGCAACAACCATAGACTAGAGTCACCTGGAACATCTTCCTATTCATACGTGGTTGATGTTCACGGTTGGGATAGAGTTCCCTCCCGGCAACACGTGGATTTTATGTGAGTGAAAATAGGATTTTGTGGTGAGATACTGGAATTTATAGGTTAGAACAGCTAGTGTTGATTTTGAGGTACTATTAGGTAGATAGTGCAGGATTCCGGGTTTCCCAGCAACAAAGTGGGTGCAGCTGCGGTTCACTCTCCCACCCCCAAATGGGCTTTCAGAGAGGCTCGTGGGAGATCCACATGCATAGTAAGACTCAGGTCCTATAACTCCCAACTGTCCAATCACAGTGGTTCCATGGTGACGTTCACACCATGAGGGAGGTTCCAATCTGGGCACTATAAAACAAGACCCAGACCATAACCAAGCCCTTTTTTGCTCTCTCCTTTTTGTTATGACAATGGGTCAGGTCATCATCTGTGGCCTATGTATGGTGCTCTGTAAATCTATATCTTCCTCTCAAATCCTATCTTTATCTCCTCAATAAACCTCATTTTCTTGCTTGCCTTACTTTGGTGGGTCTGGTCATTCTTTGGCCATGAGCGCACCAAGAACCAACATTTCAAACTGTAATCTAATAGTACTAATTCCTGTGTTGTTTAAGGGGCCTGTTATTTTAACAAAAACCTGTAATATGCGACATTGGCTTAGCAGATGGGTGGTGAGAAAATTTATATTACCGGTAGAAAAACTGGAATTCCATCTTATTCAGTGAGAGTATTTTTGGCAGAACCATCACCCTGAGAAAACTTGAAGTCAGTCTTGTGCTTACTGAGCTGCTAGCCAAAGCAGTAGGCTAGGAGTGCATATTGGTGACTACTGGCTGTCTCAGGCAAGATATTGCAAGAAAGATGAGTTCAGGAAAGAATTGGCTGGTTTGGCAAGAGAGATTGAAAGGGATGGAGAAAGCACTGCTCTAAGACCTTAGAGGACTGCAACTTGTTTTTTTTAAACACTGGACTAGACCACAAAACAGTGGAAGACAAATGTTTGAGTGACAAAGATCCATTAAAATTCAGCCTTAGGTAAAAACTTTTTCAATAATAATGCAAATGCCATCATTTGCATATCTAAAAATTCACTAATGGTGCTGTGCTAAATTTAACTAAATTGACTGTTAGCCCCAAGTTACCATTAATGGTATAAAGAACTGCCAGAAGCTATAAAATATGAGTTTTATAGAAAACAGGTCCTGGATTAAATACTTCGGCAGAATCCCCAGTCTAACTAGAGCAAACTACAGTGGTGATTAGGGGTGGCAATTATGATGAACTCATCCCGGCCCCCTTAACCAAAAAAACACCTGAGTTTATACACCCAGTTATTGAGCACCTACTACAAAGCCTGGTATCTGGGTATGTCAAATGTGCTAAGACTCACTTGGCTGTACAAAAGCAGAAGTCATACACGGAGAGCTAAAATACAGTAGTCTCCCTCTTAACCATGGGGGATATATATATATATAACAAGACTCCCCAGTGGGTACCTGGAACTGTGGAGCTCTTATGAACAATTATTTGACATCAAAGATGATATTAAGAGCTTTATAACAAAGACACAAAACTGGGTTTAGTGACCAACTCTGTGTCCTCTAGTAAATAATTTCATTTCTGTGGGCTTCACTGGTAAGGTAGGGGGCTTTTGTTATGATTTCCAGGGTCCTCTCCAGCTTTATTTTATATGACTATGTTCACTGGACTACCTGCTCTATGAGGGCAGGAATCATGACTATTGTGTTTACTGTTATTCCTAAGACCTAACACTGTACACAGCACTTTGTAGGCCATCAACAAATATTTGTCCCGTAAATGAATAGCACAATTACACTCATGTCCATCTAGCGAAAGGACCCATGGACTGGGTTATTTTTTGCTACAGAGTGGGGTGTTATGATGTGGGCTTATGCCTTATGATTCCTGTTCCTTTTTATAAGGGAGAAGAGGGTAATGGTACTACTATAACACCACAGCATAAGCATGGGATGAGAATCAATTGAGCCATTGTAATCGAGTCTTTGGGCAAAAATGCTAGATCAAGGTGAGTAACAATCAGGAGTATTTTTCAGATAATGGTCATGGGATTAGCAGTTACTGATATTTGGTCTTTCACCTCCTCTGGGTTGGCACAGAGTGCAAAGCAGTAAGACAAAGCATTTATTGGGGTCTCAAGAATTGCAATTCTGGAGACAGATTCAGCTAAAAGCCAAATTGTGTTCTGGAGAGAAGAAAAGGACTAGGGATTTTTAAAAGCAAGCTAAGGATGATTATACAAGTCGTTCTGGAAGAATTGTCACTGGTGGAGGCACCTGGTTTAGTACAGGAGTCCAGAGTTCATTGGTTGTTGGTGTTCAGGAGTTGCAGTGCTGGTGAAATTCAGCTGGTTTTTAGAATGTGATCGTGGCAGTGTGGCCTGGTCCAGAAGTTCCAAGCAAGTTCCTAGAGTTTTGTTTGTTTCACAAAGTTGAAGATCATGCAGAGAATCCTTAGAAGGGCTTACTTGATGCCATTGCAGAGCTCTGAACCACAGGAACACCATTTTGTCTATGCCATTTCACACATGTGAGAATATATACGTAAGTACTTCTCTACTTACAACTCGGATGAAAGTTTATTATGTACAACAGCTTTGTGTCAGCAGTGTTTGGTGGCAGTGAAGTAGAAGGGGGTGTTTCCATGCTCGGATGAAGGGTGAAGACTGTAGGGAAACAACAGCTGCAGGAAGTGAGGAAGAGGAACGTGGTAAAGAGGAAGCTTGGAGCTGGCACTCTGACTACAGATAGCAAAGGAAACAGAACCTCTTGCCATTAGGGAATCATTGGAAATATTTAATGTGGGTCTGGGCTTCCTATAGTCACGTGGGATAGGAACTTGAGTCTTTTTATTTGAATAGCAAAGTAACAAGTGATCCTAAAATGCTGGAGGACAGGAGACATACACAACTATGGTATTCACCCATGAAATTCAACATAGTAAATCTTTGTTTATAGACAGCTAGTATAATTTGAGTATTTACAATGAAAATCAGACTTCATCCATTTTACGATGAGAAAAATTATAGTTCTAAGAGTTGAACAATTAAAGCAAAGGACTTAATTTCGAAATTAATTCTGTGTTGTTTGGATGCCAAATCCTAAAATGTTCCCAATATGGTATATACTGTGGGTCATCTCAGATTCTCTTTGTTGTGACAATGCAGCTCAGTGGGAAATATATCTAGGCTCACTATGGAAAAGTCACAAACTACCTCTTGTTTCAGTATTTCAAAATCTGTTATTGTCAGGGAGTAATAACCAGAGATAAGATTGAAGACATCATAACTGAGAAATATTGGATAATATTGTTAAGGGATTTCCTAACAGAACCTAGAATTATTTTGCCTTATATATGCCATTTTTAAGAACAAGGGGTTATTCTTATTGTTACCATTTTAAGTTACATATTTTTGCCCTTTTGGGTGCTAAAAAAAATTGAGGAGACAGTTTAAAATTTGGAAAAGCTTTGATGGTTTAGCAATGAAGTAGAATGGAATATTTGAAATAAGGACAACTATAAAAATGTGACTTTTGTTCCCAATTCAAACAAATTTCCTAAAACAGTGTCACTTAGTGACTAGAAGTATACCCCCTACGTCCATCAATATTTTTAAGTATAAAAATTAACTTTTAGAAGTTTTAGATTTGGATTTTTGAGGCTAGCATTTTCTTTCGTAGTGACTGCCTGCCTATCCAATCAAGCACTAAAATAGTGTCCTTAATAATTAGCTAACTGAGGCATGTTCAGAGATTTGAAGGGCAATTGAAGAACTTTTTCCTTGTTTTGAGGGTGAAACATGCTGACTGGACTTCTAATTAGCCAGTTAAAAGGTGCATTTTCCTCATTGACCTTTTTTAGCTTACAAGGAATTTTATTTCCAAATGCCAAATGAGAAATGAGTGCAACCCAATCGTTTCTCTATTCTGCCACTGTACCTTTAAGGTCAGTTTTTTTTTCCTAAGTTCTCATTTAAATTCTAACATGAGTCAAGTGTTAAATGTTTAAAAAAAAAAAAAAATCAAGTCTTAAAAAAATACAAGTAAACATTGCACTTCTGTATGTCAAAGAAATATTCTGGCTTAGAAACAGAAGAATATGTATGGTGTATATGTAAGAAGACTATATACAAGGAAATATTCAAAGATCTGACAAAACAAACTTTTTATTTGCTCTTTTCTCCCATGCTTATTAATGTAGTCGATTGTGCTATTCAGATCTTCTATGACTTGAATGATTTTTTTAAAGTAGTACCTGTGTCAATTGTGGATAGAGGGTTGCCAAAAATCAACTACTATGATTTTAGGATTTTCTATTTCTTCCTTTAATTCTGCCAATATTTGCTTTGTTATTTTGAGACTATTATTGGGTAGATACACATTGGTCATTTTTATGTCTTCCCGATAATACTGTTATGAAACGCTTATGTACCTGGAAATACTGTGTCCTCTAGTCTGTCTTACATTAAGATAGTCATTTCAATTCTTTTGTGTTTACTATGATTTTAGTTTTTTTTTTTTTTTTAAAAATCAACTTATGTTTAATTGATTTTTTAATATTTAAGAAGTGTCTTGTAGGCAGCAGATAGTTAGGGTCTTGATTTTTTTAAATGCATTTCATCAATCCCTATTGATTATTTGGAGGTATGTAGACCATTAATATTGAAGGTCATCATTGATGCGGGTACAATCAAGCATACCATTTAGTTATTTGTTTTGTTCCCTCAGCTTTTTACTCTTCTGCTCATCCTATCCTGCTTTCCCTGTGTTATTTTAGTAATTTTTAATATTAAGTTTTTAATTCATACATGGCTTTTGGTCTATACTTTTTTTTTTTTTTAGTGGGTTAGGCTGAAATCTTCAGGTGCTTCAAATTTCAGTTCAGTTTTCCAAGTCGTTGGTATACCGATTTGGATCTGTCTCATGCATGTGTAGTTCAGGATATACATCAAGATTTGTGTGAGTGAATACACAGAATTAGGAGTCTTGCTATCCCTTTTGGAATCCATTCCATATTATTTGGCTTTCAAGGGCCTTTCTTTCTGGTTCTTGTGGCCAAAACAATAGAGTTTCCCTGAAAATGTTAGCTACCTGTGGTTCTGCCACCACTGTCACTGTGCCACTCTGCAACATGGACCTACTCCCCAGGGCAAAGTTGAGAAAGAAACAAAAAACTAAAAAGGGAAACCTCACTCATAATGGTCACTTCCAAGTTTTGATTCTTCCCCACAATTCACATATTTTTGTTTACTTTTAAGAGTCTCCAGTGATTGTTTATGTTTTGTTCAGAATTTGCTGTAATTATCAGAATAGATGGCTATGGTCTTTTGAAACTTCAACTATATTTTAAATAGGCCTTTATATGAAGACTGTATCATGTATACTCTGACATCTCAAGCCAGTAAGATATTTTTATAACAGCTTTGAGATATAATTCATATACTACATAATACACCCATAGAGTATATATGCAGTATGTTTCTGTAAATTCTAGGCTTATACAACCTTCACCACAATTTTACGATATTTTCATTACCCCAACAAGAAACCCTCAAAAGCATCTTCATTTTTGAAAGCTAGTTTTGCTGAAGATTTTTTTTTGAGTACTTCGAATATATTATTCCACTGCCTCTGCCTCTGCCTCTATTGTTTCTGATATGTCAGTTCAATCTTTTCAAGGTTGCCTTGAATGTGGCCAGTCATTTTTTTTCTTGTTGCTTTCAGAATAGTTTTTGTCATTATCCTTCAGTATTTTTACTAAAGTGTGTGTGGGTGTAGATCTCTTTTTGATTGTGGTACTTGGAGGTTGTTCATCTTCTTGGATGTATAAAGTTAATGTGTTTCTTAAGATTTAGGAAGTTAAGGCATTACTATTATTTTTCTTTTCTTTTCTGTCTCTCCTCCTTTCCCGTTATGCATATGTTGATGTGTTTAATGGTGTTCCACATTTCTCTGTGGTTCTGTTAATGCAATCCAAAGAGAAAAGAACAAAGACAAATTATCTGATTTATCTTCAAGTTTGTTAATTCTTCTGTCAGTTTAAATCTGTTGAACCTCTCTGGTAAATTTTTCATTTCTATTATTGTATTTTACCATCTAGAATTATCCATTTGGTTATTTAAAGAAATCGTTTCTACGTCTTTATGTTTTCTGTTAGATAACACATAGTTTCTATTTCTTTAAGCATAACTTCCTTGAATTCTTTGAACATATTTATAATGTCTGCTTTGAGATCTATTTCAAATCTGGTATCTGGGACCATCAGACAATTTTCTGTTGTCTGCTTTTTTCCTGGTTGTCAGTCTGTTTCTTTGGACGTCTTTGTAGCAAGTTTTTTTTTTTTTTTTTACCTGGACAATTTAAATAACCTGTAACAACCCTGGATACTGATTTCCTTCCCCATTTCTGGGGCTCGTTTTTGTTTTTTTGTAACTTGGCTAGACTCTTTTAGTTGCAGGTATTGCCATGTAGTGTGAAGCATCTAATGATGCCTTTCAGAGAGGTACATCCTATTTGTTGGGCATGAACACTGTCATCCTGGATGACAGTGGGTTTTTTTTTTTTTTTTTTTTAAAGTCAGGGATGTCTATATCTCTTTTCCCCAATTTCTCTGTTAATCTGTCTGCTTCTATTGGTATCACACCCAGCTTTTAGGTTCCACTAATTAATGGCCTATTTCTCTGTTGCATTAGCTTTTAAAAAATTTTCATGTATTTTTATAATTTTTTTCGTTTTCTTTTTTACCCATCTTACCAGTCCATCTCTATTGTTTTAAACAATGTCTTAAGGCTGTCCCGTGGACAAGTTGCTCCACAATCTGATCCAATTAAATTTGCGCTTGGGAAATTTTTGAGGCCAATCTTTGAGGTTTGTTTTGTCCCCTTAGTGACTCTTCTTAGCCATCTCTTTCCATTTCTGTCTGGCGCACTAGGTGGTGTACAGTTTTGTTTGTTGCCTCAGAGCTACAAAAGCTTTCCTTTAGTTGCTTACTACCAAAATCACCACTGTTTTTGAGATTGCTCTTAGATTGGAATTTTCCCACACCCTGCTTCAAATAAAGTCAAGTTACTTTGTGGACAGCTTTGGAATTTTGTTCTTGGGGATTGCCTCTGTCCCCGAGAAAAATCTGAGCTCTATTGCTCTAGAGCTAGGGTAGGGAGAGTGGTCTACTTCTCTTGGAGTAACGTCCATGCATTATGAGTAGGGTGGTGGTTAGAGCAGTAGCCTCTGGTCTTCTTTGCTTGCCTCTCCGCCCTATGAATGAGCAGGGCTGAGGGTAATCAGGGTCTCAGTATGCTTATGCTTATGCCCAGCCCATGAGTGGGAGTTGGGGCTGGGTGGAAGAAGGGAGTCCCTGACCTCTCAACTGTACTCACTAGGAAGTCTGCAAGTTGGAGTTGGAGGTGATGAGAAATGCTGGTGGCCTGCTTCTTCCAAGCAAGCTGCTTTGGGAACTGAGGGAAGAAGCAACTTTGTCTTTTTGATTACCCCAAATTAAGCTTCTATGAATCTGAACTGGCACACAGTGGAGGGATGCAGAAAGCCATGGTTCCCAGTGCCTCAGACTCACTGTTCTGAGATTTAGCAGATTTTTTTTTTTTAAAAAAACTTTTCTTGAATAAATATTGCTATGTGCCCTTAGAATGATTTCCAAAGACAGTGGTTGTTTAAAATTTTTCCAATTATGGTGGTTTTACCGGGCAACTGGTCCATACACGTCACCATTGCAGGAGTATTTGTTGCCCACATCCTATATATATTCTTGATTGTGCTAGGCAAATTGGGGATGATATAGGAGTTCATTTCAAAGTCATGATCATGTAGCATGTAATGTAGCTAGGGGATGAGATTCACATATACAAATGAATAGAAGCGGTTCAGGATAATAGATAACTACATGTCAAACTAAGTATTTTAAATGCTGGTTGTCAATAAAGGCAGACACAAAGGATATGGAGGTAACGCACATGGGTACTGTGTGGTTCAGTAGAAAACACTGGCATCAGGACCATGAAGCCCGGATTCAAATCTTGGTTCTGCCTCTGTATCTACGAGGGTCCTGGCAGGTATTGGGATGGTTCGAGCACAGTAGTAGGAGATGATAAAGTATCCTGGGACTAGCAATAGCAGAGAGCCACTACCAAGGAAAGGGAATGGTTATGAGAAACCCCAGAGCTGTGGCTCTAGCTGTCCCTCTAGGAAAGTGGGTCATGACAGGAAGCTGGGCCTTCAGTTCCCAACTCCAGTAGAGGAGGACACCTGCTGTCGATCTGAGGCACAGCAGGAAGGGAGCAGGGAATAGACACCACGACCTTCCTCTTCCTCTGCCCTGCATTTTCCTCCTGTTGTCTCCCACTGACTCAACCCAACTGAAAGCCACAGGACAAAGACAATCAGTTTACACTGGCATAGGAGGGCAGCTGCCCAAGCGCACGGCAAGGTGAAGGGCGAAGAGTGGATTTGGAAGGCAATGGAAATATCCAGAACTACTCACTAGTGATATGACCTTTAAAAATCACTTATGTTATTTGGGTGTTCACTGTTCCTGTCTATATAATTGTAGACAGGAATATATAATTGTACCCTAATAAAATATTAGGGTAAGGATATTAGAGAAGAGATACAGTCAAGGATAAAAAAGTTTAACTCGATGCTATTTTCCAAGAGCATAAAACATCTAGAAAGTGGTGGGGTAACTACTGCCATAAAAATCATCGCTTTAGTGATCCTTTGGACTTTACAATCTCTGTGCCCTTTAGCCCTATATTTTATGTGAAATTCTATGTGCTTATTTCTTAAAACTTGAATCCATTTAGTGCATGATGATCCTTGTTTTCTTTCTTCCAATGTCTGTATCAGTTATCCAGGACTAAGGAATGCCTTTGTCAGTGCAAAAAAAAAAAAAAAAAAGTGATTTTTCCAGAATTTTCACAAAAGTAACATTTTTGAATATGTTAATTATTTAGAACTGCATAGTTAACTGAAGTATGCTACTTGTATACATATTGCAAGGTATTCTGACAGTTATCTTGGTGTTGTGCCCCTCCCCTTATCAAGGGGGTCCTTCTGAGCCAGCAGGAACATCTGTAGCTGTGGTTATGTCCCGTATAGGGGGAAAAAGCTGCCTGAGCAATTGAGTAGACTTGTGCAGAGCATATAGTTGATGCTGTCTTGGCCAGCAGATAATGTGACTGTTTTAAAAGATTAGGGCTTCCTGGCCATTATTCTGGTTAATTTCTGTGATATTTAGTTTCATAATTTTGGGCAGCATTTATGTCTGAAAATGCATTTTCTGAATGCTGGGTATAAATTGAATTCCACTTGAATCCTAATTTTAATAGTTTGTTTTTCATTGGTTGTAATTTTTCCCCCCCTCCACAGGGCCACCTTGTCTTTTCCACATCAGCTAGGGCCAGCGACTTCACCTCCATGTTTCCTGATGGAATGGGGGCTTTTATGCTGAGTCTCATCGACCAGTTTAAGTAGGAAGATGATGGTCTTCGTTAAGTTGTGTAGCTTCCTATAAAGGAAGTATAAACCGTATTACTTAGCTTCTAAAATTTGCTTATGGGCCAGGTGCAGTGGCCAAGGCCTATAATCCTAGCATTTGGGGAGGCTGAGTCAGGAGGATGGCTTGATGTCAGGAGTTCGAGGCCAGCCTGAGCAAGAGCGAGACCACGTCTCCACTAAAAATATAAAAAATTAGCCGGTTGTGGTGGTGCGTGCCTGTAGTCCCAGCTACTCAAAGAGGCTGAGGCTGAAGGATCCCTGGAGCCCAGGAGTTTGAGTTGCTGTGAGCTAGGTGATACCACTGCACTCTAGCCCAGGTGACAGAGCGAGACTCTCAAAAACATTTCTTATGAACATTAAACCTAACAATAGACATCAGGCAAAGTTTTTCTTGAATGTTATTACACTCAGAGGTAAGATTAACAATAAAGGCATTGACTGTAACAGATGGATTTAAAAATTAAGATGAACTTTTTTAGTGCTATTAGCCATGCCTCAATATTTGAATTCCTGGCAATTTCATAAAAGCTCCTAGTCCATTTAATTGATATAAAACATTGCTCATAAAGGTGGACCATAAAGTACTGCAAGCAGCCACAACAAGATCTTGTGACTTCAAAGAATTTAAATTCTTTTGGAAATGTCTTTCTGACTCAAAAACTATCTTTTGCTTTCAAATGACTTGTAAATAATTCAATTTTTATTCTTTCTCAAAGAAGAATCATGAAGGCTAAAATTTTAAGCTATGTAGATACCATATCTATGGTACTGTAGGTACCATAGATACCATACAGTAAGAAATCATTCAGGTATCCATCTATATTTCTGAAGAACAAAGGTAGAAACATAAATTTAGTCCATTTACTTAAAAAGTGAACCCTCACAATGCCAAAGATCTTGGGAACAGACGCATTTGTTGAGTGCCAATTGAGTAAGCAATATTGTGTCAGGAAAGAAGACAGCCCCTGACAAACTGGTTAACTTAAGTTGATTACCCTGTTCCATTTGCTCTCTTGACAGCATTGAATGACTTTTTCTTTCTAAACTCTAAATATGATTGTCATGCCTTTAAATGTACCTAAGGAAAGAATTCATGCAACCACACATTTAATACTCCTATCGAGATCCTTAGTAGCGTTTGAGTGGGGAAGAATGATTTCAAGGTTCCATTTTTTTTTCTTCTTTTCTAGATCTGTTTATAGAAGATGGCTTATATGAGCATCTCTGTCATTACGGTTTTTGTTTTTGTCCAGGTCTCTTGCTTTGGAACATTGTTAAAATCAGGGATTATTCCAATCTTTGGTCTGGGATATACTTTGATGAGTCATTTCAAACTACAAAAGCAGATTGTCTAAGGCTAGTTTCCACAGAATCACAACACAAGTAGGAAGGATTCATGTGAATATGAAATTAGGGAGCATTCCTGGGGTAAACTAGCAGAGAGTTGGGAGGTTGGGTTGACAAGGGAAAGAAGCTAAGTGAGAATGTGGCATCAAGCAAAGTCCCAGTGATGATAACTTTGGCTCAAATCCATAGGAGAATTTGGGAGACCACCACAAGTCACCTACTGTCAAGAGCCCACTCAGTAACTTGGGGAATCAAGATGTCAGTTCCACTGTGGTCCAACCATTTGTCACCTTTAAAGTTTCAAGATCTCACTCTTTCTTAGTCCATCTCCAACTTTCACATGGAAAACCTTCCAAGACTTAATTTAACTGATGTAATTTAGCAACCTAGTTAATTTTGTGTTTCATTTTCAGCAATATCATCCCAGATTGTTGTAAGAAATGGAAGGTTCATTTAGGGCTAATCATGGTAGGTCTCTTGTTCTTGGACCATGAGTTGAGTGAGTTAAAGGAACTAGGCTAACTTATCAGTTTATTTCTGTAAGTTCCGTAATCCACTGAGAAGCATGCATCCCACAGCAAAGATAGTGGTCACCATCACTGCCACAGTAACAGTCATATGCAGCAGCTACTCGGGCTTCCAAGGCCCTTGCTTCAGGCAACACTTCCTCACAACCAACCACAGGTGATAACGAGTGCCACCATATGCCATGAATCACTTATTTTCCTTTGGCAAGGGGCTTAGCATTATTGTGCTCAAGCTCAAGGGCATGACCAAACCAACACTCAATTCCCATCTTTAAAGGTCTAATCTTCTGGGACTGTATCAGTCATGGTCCCATCTGGAGAAAGAAATCGAATAATAATTGGAACAGGGAAAGTTTAACCAAGGATTGTTATAACAAGAGATTTCCTACTAAGGGGGTAAAGGGAACTAAGGAATATGAAGATAGCATATATAAGGAACAGCTAACACCCCCAGGACTGAGGCAGAGCACCCAAGGAAAAAATTTTCTACCCCTTCGCCAGGCTGAGAGATCCAGGCCCCATTGGAGAGGGTGTGGGAGTGGCCCACCAGATGGCAGAGACATTTTCTCAGATGCCACATTGGCAGAAGTTTCTGGGGAACTGCCCTGTATGGAGCTGGGGAGCCCTCTGGACAGGTGCTGGAAAGTCACTCTCCGAATAAAGCCATTCCCGGGTGGATGCCGCACTATAGAACCTGCCTGAAAGCTGCCCACAGGGGTGGTGTACTGGGGAGTGGTCCTCTGGTTTATCAGGGGGAGATGCCACTGAACCCTGCTGAGGGCGACCACCACTGCATGTCCCCCATATGCCCCCGGCCACTGCACACCATAGGTGCAAGTCCAGAAGAGCCTGTTGGCTTCCTTCCTTCCATCCGTCCTTGTTTCTGGCCTTCCTTTCATCTGCCCCTCTCTTAGCCTGGGATCCTCTATCCTCTCAGCCAAAGGCAGTTTCTTCAGAAGGCTCAGGACACTTCTTGTGAGCCTGGTCATGGCCTTTTTTAAGTCAGTTTCCCATTAGCTCTTATACTGTACCAGCTGATGGGAAACAGGACTAAAAAAAAATAGACAGAGTGTCTTTCATTAGGAGATTAGCTTGTCTCTGCTGTGTGAATTTTGCATCAGGTTTTCCTATTTGCAGTTACAGATCAAAAGCAGTATTTTCAGTGAGATTTATGTACGTCAACAGAACACAAGGCTTAGAGACACCATACCTGGTTCTGCCACCAAATGGTATCGTGAGCCTAAGCAAACAACACTCTTTGGACTTCAGTTTTCTCATCTTTCAAATAGAATAAATGGATAAAAGTTATTCCTATCTATAAGCTTTTTTTGGGTGCTTTACTTTGTGTCAGCCGGTGTGTTAGGACTGGAGATTTGTAGCTTACTAAGATATGATCCTTTTCCTTGGGGAGCTATCTCACAATCCTGAAAATAAGATATAATGCCGCATTGTCAAGAGTTCTCATAAAAAGCAAATGAGATGGATGGATTATAAGTACTTTGAAAAAGGTAAAAAAATATGTCACTCTTCAAACCTAAGGGGTTGTACTAATATTAACATCATAGTCATCACAACCCCAGGATGGCAATTAAATTACATTAATGTCTTTTATTCATTGGCATTAGGGCTAAGAAAATTGTAAATGATTCAGGTAAGACCAGAGCATTTATATTCCTAAAGAATGTTTCCCATAAATTGGCAATCGTTAAAATTAACCTGTGAAGTTAATTACGGTGTCTGACACGGAAGGCTTTTGGCTTTCTGCAGTTATGTTCTTGACCAGATGAGGTCTTCCTTTTATTAGTTTATGAGTCACAGGCCATCACGACATTGTACTATGAATGCTAAATCAAGATTCAAGGATCTGGAGTTGATTCTGGCCCTGGGGAAAAGAAGCCTTTTTTCGGCATATTCATTTTTGCTGTTTATTGGGAATAAAGGCACCCTTTTATTGCAGCTCAAGGTACAAAAATCTTTTCAAATCGTCTCTAATACTTCGGCCTTGCATCTGCTGTGACCTGTTCCCTTTTATCTCTGACGCTTTGGCTCCTGGAGCTTTGACAGCGTGCCCAATCGCCTCCACTCATTCGCATGCCCCTTTCCTTGCGCATGCGCTCTCCTCTCCTTTTGCATTATCAAGGTCTCCCCAGCTCTCCGGGAGAAAGATTGCGTCATCCTAACTACAGACTGCCCGGAGCTCTGGGTGCCCTGTAGCTGCTTATGTCCTTTCCAGTCTATCCAACCAAGGAGAGGAGTGACAAATGGCTGGCTGAGAGTATCAGAGTGGCTGTTGGCTAATGATTGCTATAAATTCTGATAATAATAGCAATCATAAATATAAAACAGCAGCACTGCAGCAGCTGGTATTCATGCTGCTTAGACTCTTAAGAATTAAGACTTTTTTTTGAGGAGACTTAAGAGTTTTGGGTCACATGGCATCCCCTTGGCCATGAGCAGGGTTTCTTGAAGGGCAGACAGAAAGAGGGACAGCTGTCCTGGGGAGTCACCCGTCCTACATCGAAACTAAGTACAGTGAGAAATAAACTCTTGCTGTATTAGGCCACTGCTGTTCTGGGTTTTCTTGGGCACAGTAGTATGACCTGTCCTTTAATACAATTCCCTCACATCTATTATTTTTCATAAGGTAACTACTGGAGACCCCATGGCCAAGCTAACTCTAAAGATATTTAGCATTAATTGTGCTTCGTTTAAAAAAAAAAAAAAGAAATCAAGATAGGGTTTGTGTTTTGAGATATTTTGCAGTGATACAGTAAGAAGCTTTTAGAATCTTAATCTATAAACTTCAGAGGAGTTGTATCCATTCTAATGCATTCTAACGGAAGTTTGATGAGCTGGAAGAGTTAAGTGGCTTCCATCCCAAGCTGATTCCTGGGGAGTTAATCTTACATAAGAAAAGTCTCTTTTCTATTTCAGAAGCAACCCTTATTGATCATGAAGGATGACAGTGAGAGGATTTCCTGAAAATGAGAGGAGAGGCCTTCACAGCAAAGCTAACTAACCTGTGAACAGTGAAAACTGCCAGCAAATGCCCCCTCCTCTTAGCAAACCACAGTACAATCCTTTTGAAGTACAGAAACAATCAGGTCCATGTAACAAATTTGCAGGGTATATAGACACTTTTTCAAGCTTGATGTGATGGGTGCAATTTCTTTATTCCTCAAATTTCTTTGTGCAGCTCTGATGCATCAAATAGAATTGAGCTGGTGAAGCAAGCGTGGGGGTCTGGAATTCTGCTACTTGATACCCCCACCCCCTTCCTGGTTCCTAGTGACCATGACATGCCTTGTCAGAACTCCAGGGCTCCTGGATCACTATTTGAAAACTAACCACCAGAAAGCCTTTTGGATCAGATCTTGGATTTATGATGCATTGAACTCTTTTTTCCCTTTCCCCCACTCCACTTGCAATGAATTAAAAAAAAAAAAAAAAAAAAGAAAAAGGAAAAAAAATGAATGGCAAAAAACTCCAAAGGGAAAATTGAAACCTGTGTTCTTACCTATTTACAGTGTCAGGGGACCAAAAGAGACAAGAGAATAAATCCCAAGCAAAAGCCACTTTCAATTGAGGTTACCAGTAAGATATTATAGCTTCTTCTCCTTTGAATGTTAATTGCAATTTGGATTTACGATCTGTGACATAATAATTGATCAGCCTTGACCAGTAGTGACAGCTGTGGCTATGGATATGGATACCGAACTTGACATTGCCCAGTGATTATGTCATTTCTGGCAAACTCCACTCGGATGTGCTTTGAATGATTTGGTTGTTCTTTCTGCTAAGCTGACGTGTCCTTAACCTCAGGCAGAAATTGTGTCAAGTCCCTCACGCTTTTAGGGGCATCTTTTGCAGCCATGAGAAGTTAGAGATTTCCAGTTCTTTCATTCCTCCTGAGTCCACCATGAGAAAAGGAAGGGAGGCCTGGGAAAGGGGCAGAGGGGAGACTGGGTGTATGAAGGAGATGGTAGAAGGCCATGGTGGAACATCACAGTTGTCTCAAGGGCCACCCCACACTCAAGGGGGACTATCTGAAATTCAAAGATGCATTTAAGATTCTTCTTCCTGGCACAGAACTCCTGGTTGGTTAAGAGTATAGCTGCATTAAGTGTTTGACAAGTTTGCTGCAGGTTGTCCAGGAAACCTCCCTAGTGCTGACAATCCTGTGCTTCTCAGGTCACAGGCTGCTTCCAGTGTAGGAACCGTGAGATCTCTGCTCAGCAGCAGGGCCCCTCAGGAATATCTTAGGGCCTCTGGTCTTACAGTCCACCTGAGCACGGCAAAGTACAAGGTTTTATCTTCCTTCTGTCTCTACTCCTGAAAACCCGAGACCAGGACATGGGCGCAGGTACTTGGGTTGGGAGATGAGGCCAGGATCCACAAGTGAGAAAATGGGAATGTGAGACAGAAGACAGGAAAGCCAAAAAAGGCGTATTAATAAGTGAGGTACCACTGTGGGCAGCTGGGGCCCTCATGAACTCATATGAGGGACATTGAGGCTGGGATATTTGTCCACCTGCTTCCTTCTCCTATTGGGTGAAGGCTGCCTCCGGTGGTGGTAAACCCCACACTTCTGGTTATAACCGAGTGCAGGAGGGAGTTCTCTTGGTGTCAGAGAAAGTCCTCTGGCTGAGAGACCTAGGAGCTACACAGAGGTGGGAAGCTGTCCAAAGACCAAGAATTGTCTGCCCTTACCTGCAGAGGTTAAGCTCAGCTGGGTCAAAAGGCATCAAAACAGTGGCTGCTACAGCCTAACATGTAGAATAGGGCCTAGTACCCAAAAAGGGGCTCAAAAGATTATATTCATATTTTACATTATAAGATGAATGTAAAATGTTTTACCGTAATGTAGACTAACAAACTTTAGAACTAGGTGATCAGTCTAAAAGTGGACAGAGGTTGCTGAAAGAATACAGAAAAAAGCAGAGAAAGACGAAGATAGGAATAAAAAAAAACTTACAGGTTGAAAAAGGTTGACTCATTCACGTAATGGAAAAGCCAAATTTTGTAGAATAATTTAAAGAGAGGTTTGTTCTGAGCCAATATGAGTGCCCACAGCCTGGGTATACACGAACCCAAGAAGCCTTGTGTAGGTGGTCTGGAGGCAACTGGATTACAGTTTGGTTTTGTGCGTCTCAGGGAGACACGAGTCACGGGCAAGATATGAGTCAGTACGTGGAAGGTACACATGGGTTTGGCCCAGGAAGGTGGGACATCTTGGAGCTGGGGGCTTACAAGTCAGAGGTGGATTTAGAGATCCTTTAATTGGCAGCTAGTTGAGAAGTAAGCTTTGCTAGAAGTTTGGGGTCAGTAGGAAGAATTGTCTAAGTTACCAGAGTCTGTTATCTGTCATGTGATACCAGGCCAGCAAAAAAACCAGACAAAACGAAAACCTGTTTCAGCTAGGTTTTATGGATTGTAAGGTGTGACTTAAGACACAAGGTCATGTCAGGCAAGTGTTACTTGTGATTTATCCATTTCATCAGTCTTCTGACCTCTATTTTTATCATTCATGCTCGTCACCTGTGTCTGAACTACAAAAGGGAAGGGGGTATAATGAGGCATGCCCAACCTCCCTTTCCGTCACTGCTGGGAACATAGTTTTAGGGCTTTTCTGGGGTCCCCTTGGCCAAGAGAAGGCGGGGAGCTTAGGATTTATGGTTTACAGTTCAAAATATGTTTGTAAGCACCTCCATGTGCCGAGTATAGCAGTGAATACAAGTCACGAAGTTCTATGTTCCCATGAAGTTTAACATTCTAGTAGGAGGGAGATGGATCGCTACTAGTAAGATGAGTTTTCAATGCACATGATGATCATGAGTGCTAAAGAGAAAAATGTAGGAAAAAAAAAAAAGACTGGGGGGTATGGGGCTGGAGGAAGTCTTACGATTTTAAACGGGCTGGGTAAAAGAAGGTTTACTCTCAGGTGACTGAAGGGAGGGGGGAGAATTCCAGGCCAGGCATAAAAGGTACAAGACACCAGGCTGGGAAACACGCCTGGTACATTGGGCTCTCGTGGAGCAACCGTGTGACCCAGGGTGAGAATAGGCTGGCCTGGGGACAGAGAAGAAATCACAGATTAGACAAAGTCAGCCAGGGTCCTATCTATGGGGCCTTGCACACCTTCTTAAGTATTTACCTTTTTACTCCACGGGAGATGGAGGCCCATTGGAAGATTCTGAGCGAAGATGTGATGAAGTTTTACAACAAAGGAAGAAACAGCAGAAATCACAGGCCCTTACGGGGAAATGGCAGGCGATTCTGTGAACATGGCAGCATTTGTTTGTACCTCCCCTCTCTTGGCCTCTTTGTACCACTCTCTGTGAGGGGAACATTCTATACAGGGGGTGGATTTCCACCCATTTCCTGCCCAGCTGGAGGATCTGGAGGTACCTGGGCATGGATCAACTCCCTACCAGTTTCTCTAAACATTTTTACTTTGGAGGTATTTTCAGAGTTAAAAGTTTTTTTTGTTTTTTTTTTTTTTTTAAACATGATAGAATCAATCTAGAGATTTTTCACCCTCAAAGGATCTGGGAAGATCTGTGAAACATGCTCTTTGAATTCACCTGACCTCTGGCTTGGAAACTGACAATATTTTGAAATTATATTGTCTTGCACATTGGTTAGACTGTTTGTAAGCAATGGGACTAAGTTCATGGACACACTGGTAAAGTGGTCTATAAAGACAGAGGAGTTGAAGAACTGGGCATCAAAAGGGGTAGGAACCAGGGAACTCCAGGAGAACCAGGTAGGAGTACGAATTAAGAGTCTTAAAGGCACCACCTCTACTGGGGTTTGAGTTACCTTCCAATCACATTTGGTTTTTCCCTGTCCCTGCAAAACATCACTCAAAATTCAAAATCCTGGCAGAGGGTTCCTGGACTTACTTGGGCCACACTGAGTGGGCTAAGAGCGACACACGGATGACAGTCCTCCAAAGACTGCATGCAATGAATGAGGTAATCCCTTCAAAGAAAACAGAATTGTCAGAAATATGAAATAGATGCTGAGCAGGCCCCAAGAATCGATGTCCACAAGTCTGTCTGCACTGTCCAGTGAAGTAGCTACTAGCTACAGGCAGCTATTAATAAAATTAAGTCATAAAATTTAAGATTTGATTCCTCAAATTGTATTAGTCACATTTCAATTGCTCAATAGCAATACAGCATATTATTTCCGTTTTATAGCTCAGGAAACTGAGGCCATGATAGGTTCATCACATGGCACTGAAGGTCACCCAGCCAGTCCAAGGTGACACAGTATTAGGACTGGGGCCACCTGCCTTTCAGTGCAGAGTCCCTCACACCAGTCCTGGCATAGAAGCCCAGATAATGCACGATTTCATGTAAAAAACAACCATTTCTACTGTCCCAATTTGGATCCTTGTAGATTCCCCCATCAAGGAAGTAACCACGCAATTCTCCCAAGTTAGAACATCTTTTATGGGGCTTTTAAAGGCCACTTTGCCAAAGGGAGCTATGTACCCCTGACACAAATATGATAAACTGGGAAATACTGTATCACAGGCAGGAGAAAAAAGTTAGGGCAAAGAAATTGACTGCTCCTCTTAAGTGGCATAAATCTTAGATTTCAGTTTTCCCCATGTATGCAGGGAGGCCCGTCTCCCACAGTTGGGTCTTGCGATTGGTAAGAGCATTTCCCAGCACGTGATTTCAGGTGGAGCTTGTAGGTCTGTAAAGCTCAAGCTCTTAAGAGTTCGAGACCAGGCTGGGCAACATAGTGAGATGCTGTCTATACAAAAAATAGAAGAATTAGCCGAGTGTGGTGGCACGTGCCTGTAGTCCTAGCTACTCAGGAGGCTGAGGGGAGAGGATCACTCGAGTGCAGGAGTTTGAGGTTGCGGTGAGCTATGATCATGCCACTGCACTCTAGCCCTGGCAACAGAGACCCCGTTTATAAAAAAAAAAAATTCGCACAATGGAGGTTTTCTGAAGTCTTACACCTTTATACTTGTTTTAAATAGTAAGCCTTTACTCTTTCTCCTATTTTCTTCACTTTAATGTTTTGGCTATGTCTGCATTTATATGTTGTATTGTTCAGTGTGTGTAGACATATCTGCTTTTAATCTCCTAGTTGTATAACTTGTATGGATTTTAAAAGGTATGGTCCACCCCCCCCCCATGATCAAGTCAATAAAATACTCCTGCGCCCTGTCTATATTAGGTAAAGAAGTTGGCTCACTTCTCTCAGTATCCCTTCCTTTATAGGGAAGCCTTGGGTTTGAGGGGTTTTAGATGCTGCGATTGTTATTTTTAAAACATGAATACATGAACACAGGAAGTTATGCATGTAAGCCGTGCATTTTGTTACAAGAACTTTAAGATGGCAATTTTTCTACACTTCACTTTTTTTTTTTTTTACAAGGTAGAAATATAGAGCATTGGCTTGGATCTTGAATCCCAGCATTCTTCACATTCAATGTCCTTGCAGTTTATCAAGGAAAATTCTCCCTACTAGTAAGGGTGAATATTTAGTTTCAAATACCTGCGGAGAATCTCAGCCCTAGGTTAGACAACCTGGAGCTTGAGCCCAATTTTGTCTCTTATCCTATAGCTAGGGCTGGAGCACTCTGTAGTTCCGATTCCAAGCCAACAGCATAGAAAGAGGAATCCCTTAGGAAGGGCACTGAAGGAAGAACGCTTCTCCCAAACACCTGGAGTGCTTGTTCTCTGCCAAGGTTCCCCACTCCGCTTGCTGGCTCCTATGTTTGTTTCTGTTTGAGCAAGATGCATGAACTTTGAACAGAGATTCTTAAGCCATGTGCTGCATTAACACCATTGAACTAGGAGCCTTTGATTCATTTTTGCTGTAACTGCAGACAGGTCTTGAAAGGCTGCTTTCTGTGGGTGAAACACTAAGCAAAGCAGGTCGTGTAACAGGCTATAGAGTCGGGGCTCCGTGCTGGAGACTAAGGGGCATGAAGGGCAGCAACACACCAAGTTGGTGTCAAAGAATAATTAAGCATTTAAAGAAACATAGGGGCTTTGTCAGAGACAGGGCGATCCTGGCTATGAAGGTTAATTTTAGAAGTAGCACAGGATAGAAGAGGGATTATGGACAGTGCAATAACTAGATGCTTTCAGGAGAGCGTGAAACATTGTTATTCTTGAGTAGCATTTGTGCTATAATTATTCCTGGCTTATTTACTGTGGTTATTGAGTGCCAAGTATCACAGCACATGGCACATTAAAAAAAAAAATGTGCCACAAAAACGAAGTTGGGAACTACTGCTCTGGAACCTTTCTAACTGTTACCAGTCAGCTCGTAGCCAAGACTTCCTATTGTCTAGAGAGAGGAGTGGACAGAGAAAACAGCCAACAAAAGGGGAAAAACCCAAAAATGCTTCATGGTTGCAGCTTTGCTAGCGTACCAGTCACTCCATGCCAGTCGTTGTGGTTCCATCACTTTTAAACTCTGTAGGGAGAGCTCTCTCATGAACAGGTTGAGACACTGCAGTTTCCGCATCTTGGAAACACATTCGTTCACCCACCATGCAAACTGCCTTCTCTCAGTTCATGAGGTGGAACGGTAAGAATGAGGGCTTTTCAGAGGGGCTTTTCCCCACGTTTTATTGACCATCTCGTCTATTTACAGCTTCCTGTTTTTTCATACTGTTAAATCCCTGCATTCCCAGGCCCCCAATTTTCAAGAGACAGATTTAGTTTCCTTTAGAGTGGAAGGGTGGCCCACATTTACATTGATACTGCCTTTCCCAGTTTCAAGATTTCTTTCTTTATGGCCTCAAACCAGCAAATGTGCAAGATCTTCCTAGCACTCATTTTCGCTTTGCATTTCAAGAGCATATCCCTAAATATGCAGGGAAATGTGATTTTCCTTCTGCCATCCTCTCCAAAAATCTTGCCTTTTCTCCACCTAAAGTCTCCAGCCCTTGGGTAAGGTTTTTACTCTGATGTGCTGATTGAACACAACCTTTCTCTTATTTACAGAACAGTCTGATTCTTATTACCTTTGAGTAGCAAGCCATTCTCAGCCTCCTCTAAAACACAGATTTTAGGGGAAGAAAGGATCTAGAATATTGGCTACCAGCCAATGCCAGGCATTA
>CM052451.1:7890209-7912053 GCA_028533085.1 Varecia variegata | reverse complement strand
GCTGCTGGTGACTGGCTCAGAAATGGGTCTAATGCTGGGATTCAATGAACACGTGTTTCCACCCAGCTGCATCTTTGCAAAGGTTGATCTTTTACTCTCTATCTTGAGTCTTTTATTTTTCAAATTGTTCAGAAGCCTAGTTGGGAAGAAGGGTGCTATTTATTGGGGCCAACTTAGAGACCTCAACTGTGACCCAAAGATCAGTTCTATGAATGCAGAATGCAGAAATCCAGTTATCCACCATCATCGCAGAAGACAGAGCCAAATTCAAGCCAATCTTTGAAAATGGCAAATTCCGACAATGTTTTGTCCCTCAAAACAATCGCTGTACAAACAGCCTGGAGGCATTAATTTAACCAATAGAAAATCCTGTTGGCATTAAACCTACAGAAAGTGGTCTGAGCGGAGGAAACCCATTTGTCAATAATAGGGAACCCTGATCTCTTTCTGAGACCCACAACACTGATAAATCTTTAAATTTCACAAAAGTTGCTATTACCTTGCCCCAGCAGTGGGCAGTTCTATATGACAATTGCTCACTTAGCTCTCAACTTCCAGAACAGCAGTTGCAATTTTAAAGCTTTGTTCTTAAGTATAAGTCTATGTGCTGAGTTTCAGCCTGGCTAACTGGTTGTGGTGAAGGGTGGTCCTGGGACCTATGGGGTATGTTCTCGTGATGTAGGTGTAGGTGCATCATAAACTCTTTTCTCCTGATATAGAGTCCTCAGAGAGATTCTCTGCTCGGCTTGGCTCTGGGGTAATGGAGGCTGGTGGCTTTGAATGACATGCTTGTCAAATATTTCCGAAGAAACAGGGGCAGATTGTAAATTCTAAAAATGACCACAGCAGTATTTCTAGTCCCATTCGCTCTTCCAGAATCTTGTCACTCCTCATCAAAAAGTGGATTCTATTGCTCCCCTCTCATCCACGAATCTGGACAGGGCTTTCTTACTGCCCTGATGAATAGAATGTGGTGGAAGTGATGCTGGGACATAAAAGTATGACTTTTTTCCTGGCTCTTTCTCTCTTGGGATGTGGTTCTGTGGGAACTGAGTCATGATGTGGAAGGAAACTGTGAAATATGAAATGTTTATATTGGTCTCTGCCCACAGAGCTCCTAAAGACCTATAAACAGGGGTGCTAGGAGAATCTTTTAATATTTGCTCTTTGACACTGGTTCCTGACACTGGGTCCCTAAGACCTTTGGAATTTCCCAGGTGATGGGAGCATCTTTTGTTCTAATGAGTTGACTCTTGGTGGGCTCCTAGATAGGGGCTGGCCACCAGAAAGACCCAGCCATGCTTAGAATATTGGAACTTTTAGCCCCATCCCCCATCCTCTGGAGAGGTGAGAGGAACTGGAGTTTGAGCTAATCATCTATCATGCTCACCAGTGGAATTTAGAAATGGTGGGAGACCCACTCAAGAGGAGTTGGCTCATTGAATACATAAGGAAATGCAAAATAATAAGAAGCATGCTAAACATACAATCCCTTGGTTATTGTTATTTACAATAGCTAAAAATGAAAGAAAGTGCAGAGTTGGATCTTGATCTTGAACCCAGCTCAGATTTGGGTTGGCCTGAGCTTTGGCCACTAGCCTCAAAGTTGTTAGCATAGGGAAAAATTATGCGGGGACGATAGAAAGTACCTCTAAGGCCTCTGGTCACCAAGAAGGTAGTCACCGTGGGGGAAGAGCAAAACCAAGAAAGTACTGAAACCAGGGGGTATAGTGTGAAGGAATTATGTCATCTTATGGATTGGTATCATCAGCTCCCTGAAGAATATTTACTAAAATGGATCATGAGATTAACTCCTTTGGGGCTGTGTCATTGGTTTTGATTGCTGCAGAGTGGAAGAGCGTGCTTGAGTTGATACAGGACCCACAGCTTACTACTGAACAATCCAGACACAAAGGAGGTTATTCCTGAGGCTATGGCTGTAAAGTGTGTTTATAGTGACTTTTCCTATAAATGCCAAGTGGAACACCTCCCAGATGAAGCAGCAGATATGCTTCCTATGGAAGCCATGTGTGACTAGCTTTATGAGGACTGGGATATTCATCTGCTGAAAATGCCCATTACCCAGGTCATGGTAAATGCTGTGATGAAAGAAACCCTCTTTCCCTGGGCACCCCATGTATACTCCTGCAAAATCGAACAATAGTCTGAGAAGCCTTACCAGATTCGTTGTCTCAGTTTCCCAGTATTGGTCTTACTGATACCACAGACATTGAAGTAATTAAAAAGAGAATGGGAGAGACAGAGAAGAGAGTCAAGGGACTCATCCCAGCAGGGTGGAATTTCGATGGTTATTGAGAAATGAGATGCATGTGGTGGACATTGACGGTGTTGAAACAAAGGTGTTGATGCAGCACCATTGGAGGCTGAAAGGAACAGTGGGACTCCCGGGATTTCTTCAACATGAAAAGGTCCCAAACAAGGTTGTTCCAGTTTGGAGGAATTAAAAAAGTCAGAACACAAAGCTTACAAACGAGAAATCCCACCCAGAACTGCCTGGGGTGATGGTTAAGCAGATTAATCAAGATTGACAAGGGACCAGGGTCTTCTGGTCAGACCCCAGCCAGACCCCCGAGGCCATATGCACATGTGTGTGGGTAAAATGGCCAGTGGAAGAAGAAGAGACTTTTCTGGGACTCCTTGCCATAGAAGGTTGAGGCATTATAATTCCAAAACCGGTTGGTGAAGACTTAACAGGGGCTGAAGTTAGATTGGGAGGATATGGAGATGCAATGGTTGATGGTATTAACATGAAAGCTTGGATGACAATTGGGATTTTTGGACAAACTTTATGCGAGATGGTCCTGTGTCCTTTACCTGAATGCATCATTGGGATGGATATTACCGTTGGCTGAAGATTGCTTCCCCTAACTAATATTGTTACCAAAAAGTATGTAAGTCTGCACCTGAGGCCAATTTTCATTGAACATGCTAAATGGGAAACGATGGAACTGCCTGAACCTACACAGGTGGTTAATTTAAAACAATGTAGAGTACCTGGTGGGCAAAAGGAGATTGCCACTGTAATTAATGACATGCTAGAAGCTGGAGTGCTGATACTAAAGAATTCTCTGTACGACAGCCCTGTGTGGCCCATACAAAGGCAGGTAGTTTATGGAAACTAACAGTTGACTACAGAGGCTCAAATAAAACTGTACTGCTCATGGCCTCAGCAGTTCCAGACATGGTTTCAATCACACAAAAAGTACAACAGGCTAAAGGAAACTGGTACTCACTGATTGATCTTGCAAACAATTTCTTCTCTATCTCAATCCCAGAAAAGCACCAACCATAGTTCAATTTGATGTGGGAAGGACCCCAATTTACCAGGTTATCTGAACTCACCAGCTTAATGTCATAATTTGATCAGGAGGGATTTGGACTTGATGCATGTCTCAAGTGTAATAATACACTGTACTGATGACGTTATGATAACATTGGAATCTCAAGAGCAGGCCATGACTGAATCGAATGCAATGGTGACTCGCATGACCAACAGAGGCAGGTTAATCAATCCAGCAGAGGTCCCAACCTGCCCAAATGGTAACATTTAGGAATAACCGAGGCAGGAGCCACCCAGGATATTCCACAAACAACTAAAAATAAATTGCTTTCGCTACTTATCCATAGGACCAGACAAGAAACCCAGCATCGGGTTGGTTATTTGGAATTTGGAGAAAGTATGTTCCACATCTGGAAATATTGCTAGCTCCTGCACATAAGACTACCTGAAAGAAAACCATATTTGAGTGGGGACCTGAACAAAAGCAGATCATGTCTGAATGGCCAAAATCTGTAGTTCTCTCAATCCCTTTGGACCATTCCAATACCCACTCTGATGGTTTTGGAAATGTCTGCCACTGGCACTCACGCAGACTGGAGCTTATGGCAAAAGCCTGTGAGCACCTGGCATCTCCAGGTGCTGCCACCCTGTCCACAGCATTTGAGAGACAATTGCTGTCTTGCTATTGGGCATTAACTGAGACAACCTCAATGACTAAAGGACGTAAAATAATCATGCAATTTGAGATACTCATAATGTCTTCTGTGATGTCAGAGGAACACTGTAATAAGGAAGGCAGTGTCCAGAAGAGTTCTGGAATACGGTGGAGATGGTTTATACAGGAGCATGCTACCAGGGGAATGCAAGGAGGCACCCACTGTATCCATGAGCAGGTAGGTCTGGTTTCCCATAGGACTGACTTTAGAACCACCCTAGAAGCTGTTACAATCTATTGCCACGGGGACAGTACCCTATTATTAGCTCTCAGTTGACGAGTAAAGAACCGTTTGGTTTGTGGATGACAGTTCCAGGATGAACAGACATGATCCTGTCTGGAAATTTGCTGCGTTAAGACCAGCGGATAGCCAGACTATGGTTGAAGAAAGTGAGAACAAACCAGCTTAATGGGTTGAGTTACATGCTGTTTTTCTAGCAGTGATGGGAGGGTCAAACAATGGTAAAAGTCCCTGTGTTTGGGTTTTTACAGATGCTTGAGCAGTAGCCAATGGCCTGGCCATGTGGTGAGGTATATGGACAATGGAGAACTGGAATGTTAAAGAGATAGTCATGGGGTGCAGCCCTACAGAAATGACTATGAGGACTTAAGGGGATTAAAGTAGGACCTGCTGATGCTCATCAGAAGAACCCCCTTCCAGGTTCAGAAGGTGATGGAACCACCAGGTGAAGCTATCGGTGCTCTTCCTTGAGGTGGCCACCTGGGTCCATGAAATGATTGGACGTGGGGATGCTGCCTCATTGCAGAGATGGGCTGAATCTACACATAGTCCTCTTGCACTTTCTGAAGCACAGAATGTCAACAAGCTATGTTCTGTCCACAAGAGGGACTGAGACGGCAGGTGGCTACAGGGAAGATTCCCAGGGGGAAGGCCACACACATGGCTGGTCATTGGATTACATTGGACCAATGCCAGTATCCCCTGGGAGCTATAACTGGGTCCTAACAGGAATACACACTTACTCTGGACTGGGCTTTACATACCTGGTGGTAAATACATTGCTCAAAGTACTAACTATTTCAGGATTGGAACAGAAGATACTGTACCAATTTGGACCACCAAACTACATTTCTTCAATATAAGGGATACACGTTAGAGCCCATGGTGTCCACTGTGGGCAAGACATACTGCATCAACTAGACTCATATTGCATATCATCCTCAGGGTAATGGTTTCACAGAGAATTGGAACAGGCAATTCATTTGCTGTCTAAACAGGAGGCGATAAGGGCTGGTCTTCATTAGTGTGCTCCCACTCAACATGAGCGGGACTCAGGGAGAGTCCCCTCAGCCACTTTTCTGGAGCATCTGGGGAACAGGGGATGGGGGATGATGCTGGCATGACTATAATTTTTCCTCCCCACATCATCTCATTTTTTTTTGTCCCAGTAGGAAGCAGTGGGACATTCCCTGAGGCAGGGGTCCCAGGACCAGGGATGTAACTCTGGGTGCTGGAAGCAGGGATGGTTCTAAAGTAAGAAAATGTAACTATGCTTTTGAACATTTGTAGCAGAATTCCTAAGGGCCTGGTAGAGTGGGCTGTGCCTTCACCCCATCTGGTTGGGGTTGGCAGTGACTCCTACGGTGTTACCTAGTGGTTGGGATGGTCCTGTACCCATGTAATCCTACCCTACATGATCAGGAGCAGACTGAAGGAGAGACATTTGCTAGACTAGGATTGCTACCAGCAATCTGGGCCAGCACAGTCCCTTCCAAGGGTGGAAAAGTTTGGGTAAAAATAAATGACAAGTGGAGAGAAGGAGAAATAGTAGCTGCCAGCAAAGGATAAATAGGTTATGCAACAAGGGAAATCCAGCATTTTAGTAACACCTCAAAAGAGGCTCAGATCAAGATGAATAATTTGAGCAAGAAGAGAGCATTGGTTTACATTTTTGCAAATCTCTTTAACACCTGGCTTAATATTAATAATAATATTATCTCTTAGCACAATTACCAGCAGATGCCTGGAAGGTTGAGGCTATATGTTGACTGAGACCACCTCTGCTTTTGGAACCAGACAAGGTTGAATGCAGCCTGCAAACCTGAATGGCACAGCTCTGGGAGACATTCTGGTCATATGATGACAAATGAGACTGACTGTTAATAACTAAATGGAATTCTAGTAATGTGCTGGTATCTTTTGGCTCATATTTTTCAGGCTACATCTACTACAAAGGATCTCATTTGGGAAGGAATTTCTGAGAACTGCTTCCTACCAGAACTTCCAACCTTGTGGTGCACAGCTCCCAACAGACTGATCACTGCAACTAAAAACAATGATGATCAAATTCTTAAAAAGATCCTTGGTTATACTGTACAAAATATTATATAATGGCAGCATGCCCAACATGCCACAATGGGCTATGTGCACATATGTATTACTCTTATTTTTGTGAATGGAAATTTATAAATCAAAATGGGGAAAACAATCGGTCTGTGATGGGATTAAAGCAGTGGGCATCCCATGGTAGATCTGAGTTTCCAGGGAGAATGGCCCCTACCTGAGACAAGGAAGCGGGGAGGCCTTATGGCACACTCAAACTAAATTACATCTAGGGGTGACCACCACTCATCTAACCCTACTATAGGGACACAACATTTTTTGGTGCAAAACACGTATCATAATTGCACTTGGGCCATTTGTACACAATAGCAAAGACATACATGGTAGATTATACAACACTGGCTCATAAGACAGAAAAGGGCCTTAGGAGAGATAGATTCAAGTCTACAAATCCTGAGACAAGCTGAGTTTATTTTAAATGAGGAGCAGTATTCAGAAGAAAAAGATTTATTCACTAGAATAGACAGAATAGAGGAAATTCTCTTCTAAGAGGAAGGCAATGGCAGTCAGCCTGGGGAGATAACAAGGCCTTAGCAAAGTGGGTCAGGCAGACTCAACAAACAATGCAGGATGTTGCTAACACCCAGCCTTGGGGAGGGGCCTGAACCCTGACCCAGCAGGGCCTCTTGACTATTTCAATAGGAACAGAAGCTGAAGTGCCCTGCTGTCCTGACTCCTGGGCCCTCCAAACTTAGGGAAGTTGTCAAGGGGGCACTTGTAGTTTACACTGATGGACCATGACTGCATCACCCCAGAATAGGTCCGAATAAAACATATCCAGCGGTGCAGTTGGTAGGAACAGGAACTAGTCTAAATCCCACCATGTCTTTCCCATACGAGGCAGGTGGGCTTTTCCATATGATCACACACAATAGAAACCGTCTCAGAACAAGCCTGTGAGATGAGATGGGGTGATTTTTTTTTTTGTCCTCAATTAACCTGAAACCCAGAAATAATCAAGTCATGGCCAATGGTAATGATGTCTGTCCTTAGTAATATCCGATATACGGGCAAGGGGATATTCCGTTGGGAAGGCTAAATAAATGCCTCTGTAATTCTCACTGATCTGTTCTGTAATAAAACTGAATTGTCCCATGATCACATAGTATAATACTGGTGTTGTTAAAGATTCAATTACCTCATGTAAATAAATCTTATGACACCACCGATATTGATGATTTGATGTGTTGAGAAATTGAGTTAAAACCTCTCTGAAATGTAATACCTGTGGAAAATGACTGGCCCGAGGTGGGACTGGATCTAGCTAACCACCAGCAGGTTTCTGTGCTAAATAGTTCTGCACAAGCTCATCACAAGGTACAAATAGCAGTGGAAGGCACAAGTTAGTATGAGTATGAATATGTGTGTGATGGTTTGATAGGACAAATTAGCTGTGTCTTTACATCTATCCCTACCCCACACTAGGGGTTCAGAAAGCTTCTGGCTTGGTGAACACATCTACATGCCAAGGGAGGGTGGCACACCCCGATCCCACGGGGACAGAAGTTTCCCCGCTCAGGACCCTTCCAGACCTTGCTCTATGTATCTCTTCATCTGGCTGTCCATTTGTATCCTTTAAAGTGAACTTTGTATAATCCTTTGGAATACATTGGTAATAGTGAGTAAACTATTTCCCTGGTTCTGTGAGCTACTTTAGCAAACCATTAAACTCCAGGAGGGGATTGTGAGAACCTCCTATTTGTAGTCAAGTCAGACGAAAGTTGTGCGTGACCTGGGGACCTAGCACTTGTGATTACGTCTGAAGGGAGTCGGGGGGAGTCTGGTGGGGTTAAGTCCTTAACCTGTGGGGTCTGCGCTAACTCCAACTAGTGTCGGAATTGGATTGAATTGTAGGACACCCAGCTTCTCTATGAGAATTTGTCAGTATGGGGAAAAACCCACACATCTGGTCACAGAGGTGTTGAGTGTGAGGATAGAGAAAACAGTTGGTTAGAAGTGAAGTGTGTATTGAGGGTGGTGTGAGTATACAAGAAATCACAGTTTGGTTTCCTCTATACATAAGCCCAGGCCACGTGGAGAGATCATGTGTAGGTATTTCAGCCTCGAGACAACCCCAGCCAAGGTCTTAGCTAATACCCAGAATCAACCTCCAGCTATATGCGGAGCAAGCCTTCAAATGATTCCAGTCCTGCGGCTTTGAACCTAAGTAAGTGAACAGAGATGAGCTAAATTTACCAAGCCCTGCTGAAATGGCAGATTGTGAGAAAACTAAATGTAGTCATTATCTCAAGCCACGAAGTGATGAGGTAATTTATTATGCAGCCACGATAACTGGAACAGAACCCATTCTATTCAACAATAGCTTCTGCCACTTTGCCGAAGCCTTCAATAATAGATTACATGGCAAGTAGTAGATTTTAGAAATGGAATCTTGTCTGAACAGCCACAAGTTTCAGAGAAAACTTTTTCTCTGGCAGAAGTTTCAGTATTAGTTGCTATCGTAAATTACCACCAACTTGGTGGCTTGAAACAATAGAAATTTATTCTCTCACAGTTCTGGAGATCAGAAATCAGCATCTCTGGCAACAACGCGGATGAACCAGGAGAACGTTGTGCTAAGTGAAATAAACCAGGCACAGAAAGGCAAATGCTTCATGATCTCACTTATGCATACAATCTAAAAAAGTCAAACTTACAGACGTAGGGAGTAGGATGGTGGTTACCAGAGTCTAGGGGTTAGGGGTGGATGGTAAAAAGGGAGATGTTGGTCAAAGGTACAAAATTCTAGCTAGACAGGTGGAATAAGCTTTAGTGATCCATTGCACACAATGGTGACTATAATAAATGATAATGCTTTGTATATTTAAAAATCACTGAAAGAGTAGATTTTAAATGGTTTTACCACAGAAAATGTTGAGTATGTGAAGTGATGGATTTGTTAATTGGCTTAATTTAATCATTCCACAATGTAACCATATATCAACACATCACATTGTACCTTATAAATATATAATATATATAATTATTTGTCAATTCAAAATAAAATTAGATTTTAAAAAGAAATTGGTATCACTGGGATGAAATAAAGATGTCAGCAGGTCTGCTCCCTCTAGAGGTTCTCGGGGAGAATCCACTCCTACCGTTCCAGTCTCTGTCTGTGGCTGCCAGAATTCCTTGGCTTGTGGCCACATCACTCCAATCTTCAAATCTCTGTCTTCATATCATCTTCTCCTCTCTCTCTCTTATAAGGATACATATAATTGCATTTAGGGCCCATTGGATAATCCCCCCATTTCAAGATCCTTAATGTAATCACATCTGCAGACCCTATTTCTCTACAAGGTAACGTGTACAGATTCCTGAGATTAAGACCTAGATAAAGTTTGGGGGCCATTTTTCAGCCTGTAACTGCAAATATTTCCTCCCTTGGTATTGTTCACCACTCTAAATTTTTACTATTAAAATGTTGAGCATTCTTGCACACATACATTGTTAAGAATATTTTGCTAGGAAATATAATAAACATACAGAACATTATTGAGAACAATATACACAAACCAGTTTATTGATATTTCAAGATTTTGCCATATTTACTTAAGGAATAATTAAAAATTTTATTAAATTAATGAAACTTTATAGAAAGAGTTGGAACTCTATGTGTATCTCTCTCTTATTCCTCAGAGGTAACCATTATCCTGACTTTGTTATTTATGATTACTTTACATGTTTTAAAACTGTTTCTACATAGATGAGGAGGGGAGGCCGGGTGCGGTGGCTCACGCCTGTAATCCTAGCACTCTGGGAGGCCAAGGCGGGCGGATTGTTTGAGCTCAGGAGTTCAAGACCAGCCTGAGCAAGAGCGAGACCCTGTCTCTACTAAAAATATAAAGAAATTATATGGACAGCCAAAAATATATATATAGAAAAATTAGCCAGGCATGGTGGCGCATGCCTGTAGTCCCAGCTACTCGGGAGGCTGAGGCAGAAGGATTGCTTGAGCCCAGGAGTTTGAGGTTGCTGTGAGCTAGGCTGACGCCACGGCACTCACTCTAGCCCGGGCAACAAAGCGAGACTCTGTCTCAAAAAAAAAAAAATAAATAAAAATAAAAAAACATAGATGAGGAGGGAACATTCCTCTGCTCAACTGATGCCAAAACTAGACAAAGATATCATAAGAAAAGAAAACTGAAGATCCATATCTGTTATGAATATGGACATAAAAATAACTGGAGAGCCATGTAAGAAACAATGAAGTTGGATTCTTACTTCACACCATATACAAAAATTAACTCAATTGGATCAAAGACAGACTGTAAATGCTAAAACTATAAAACTCTTAGAAGAAAATATAGGAGTACATCTTCATAATCTTGGATTTAGTAAAGGACTCTTAGATACGACACTAAGAGCACAAGTAACAAAAGAAAAATAGATAAATTGGAGCTCATCAAAAACTTTTTTGCTTCAATGCACACTATCAACAAAGTAAAAAGGCCACAGGGTGGGAGAATATATTTGCAAATCATATAGCTGATAAGGGATTTGTATCTAGAATATATATAAAACTTTAACAACTCAATAATAAAAAAGACAATCTAATTAAAAAACAGGCAAAAGATCTGAGTAAAATAGCCAATAAACATATTAAAAGATGCTCAGTATCACTACTTATCAGGGAAATGCAAATAAATACCATAATAAGCTACCACTTCACATGCAATAAGATGGCTAGAATTAAAAAGTCGGATCATATTAGTAACAAGTGTTGTTGAGGATAGGACCTGCTATAGTTTGAATGTGTCCCATTCAGGTGTTGAAACTTAATGGCCAAAATTCAGGTGTTGAAACTTAATGGCCAATGTGATGCTATTAAGAAGTGTAGCCTTTAAGAGGTGATTAGGCCATGAGGACTCCTCCCCTCGAGAATGGAACCTGGCCCTTATAAAAGAAGCTTCAAGCAGCATTCAGTTCCCTTGCCCTTTCACCTCGTGGGGGTACAGCGTTTCTCCCTCTGGAGGGCTGCAGCAACAAGGTGCCATCTTGGAAGTGCAGACAACAGAACCTGTTAGTGCCTTTATCTTGGACTTCCCAGCCTTCAGAACTGTGAGAAAACAAATTTCTATTATTTATAAACTACCCAGTTTCAGGTATTTTGTTATAGTAGCACAGACTAAGACATGGGCAAATAAGAACACTTATCCACTGCTGGTGGCAATGCAAAATGGTGCAGCCATTTTGTAAAAACAGCGTGGCACTTCCTCAAAAGATTAAGCTTAGAGTTACCACATAACCCAGCAATTCCACTCCTAGAAATATGTCCAAGAGAGATAAAAATATGTTCTCACAAAACTTATACATGAAAATTTACAGTACTATTATTCATAACAGTCAGATACTCAAATAAAAGGTAGAAACAACCCAAGTGTTAATCAGTGGGTAAATAGGAAAATGATATCATCTGTTCATAAAATGGAAGATTTGTGAGGCCATAAAAAGGAACAAAGTACATAGTGATACTTGTTACAACATGGATGAACTTAGAAAACATTATGCGAAGTGAAGGAAGCCAGTCACAATAGTCCACAAATTATGATCCTAGTTATATGAAATGTCTAGAAAAGGTAAATGTAGAGAGACAGCAAATAGATTAGTAGCTGCTTCGGGAAGGAGGAGATGAGATACCTAAAGGTTATGGAGTTTCTTTCTGAGGTGATGAAAGTATTCTAAAATTGGTGATGGTTGTGCATATCTGTGAATATACTAACCAATTTTACACTTTTAATGGGTGAGTTGTATAATACGTAAATTACATCTTAATGAAGCTGTTTTTAAAAGCGATTAAATCAATTTTGACTCCCACCAGCAGTGTGTGAGAATTGTTGCTCCCCACACCTTTACCATTATTTCATATCAGCAGACTTAAATTTCTGCCTCTCTGGTGGGTATGAAATGTTACCTCTTTTATGCTTCCCTGATTATTAAGGCTGAATGTCTTTTCATGTTTATTAGCTATATGGGTTTTCCTCTTCTGTAAATTTCCTCTTCACATCTTTTAAGCGTTTCTTTTTGTGGGCTGTTTATCTTTTTATGACTGATTTATTGGAGTATTTGGAGCCCCCAGGCTGGGGACAAAGGGTCCTCATAGCTCCCTGGTTGTCCTTGTTTCTGGGCTTTTTTGTGAACTAGAATTTACACTGATGCTCCATATTCACATTCCGGCCTCAAGTTTTTACATAAATGTGTTAAACTCATATTTCCAACTCCTTTCCTTCATACAATAGTTTCAGCATAACAATACCATGTGTTCTACAATAATAAGAGAAGTAAAAATTATTTAAGGGCTTTTGCCCTATATATTTGAAAAATATTAATTCTAATGGAAATGCATATTTAATATGGAAGAGTTGTAAGGTAGAAAAATCATAGAGAACAAAAATTATTTGATAATATAATCCAACCCATATATTATCAATGTGACAATTTTTAAATTTTTGTCTGTCTTGAAAATGGTTCAGATAGTAAACTTTTGAATACAGTGAGCCCATATCCCATGATGTATTTTAAATGGGAAAATAATAACGTGTTCTTAGACTATGCAAAAGCCCCACCAATTCCTCCAGTATTACTAAAATATTCATAAACACTTACAGAAAAATTCATTGGAATTTCTGCAAATCTTAAGTCATTTAAAACACTACTGATTTTTTAACAGTTGATAAAATTGTAAGTGGGTATATTTGTATGTTTTATAAAACAATGCCATGTAGTGTTAGAAATTAAAATTTTCTTGTACATTGCAAAGAACATGTACTATAATGTAAATCAAATCATTGAATATGTGAAGGATACCTAAGGAATGCAAATAATATTTAGCAAAATGAAGTAAATCAAGGCAATTTTTAACACAGTCTTTGTCAGTTGAATAGCTGCTTGAATGTGGTTGGGTGGTGAAGAGAAATGGAAGCTATGGTCACTGTTGCTGTTTGGGGCTGAAGGCTTGGCTGGTGGTGGCTTAAGGGACATGTGAACAAACTGGAGTTGGGGTGACTAAAACAGTAACCATAGGAGGTTTGTTCTTATTTAAATTTGAGAAACTTTGTGTTCAACCTTCTCTTGTTGGTTGACACCAGAGTTTGGTGTCTACTTTCTGGAATTCATTGAAGAAAAGTGCTGCAACCTTTCTTCTTAGATCTGCAGTATCTTTATTCCAGAAAATTCTATTTCCTTGGTGGAGACACACTTAAAATTTCTCCTTTGTTCAGTCTGTGAAATTAGGGTTAGCGAGGTGGTCACCATGACTTATTTTACTCCTCATACAAGTCGCATTAATGGAAATGAATGCCTAGCTTTTCATTTTATGCAGTGCAGATGTTGGCTAGTTATGTTGGCCTGTGAATCATAGTTTATCTGTAAACTCCAGCATGTTCTATTTAGAACCACAGGAGTAAGAGACTAATATATACGTTAAAATCTTAATATACATTAAGTCCAGGGAGGTTCTCAATTTTTAGTCTGATCACAGTTCTGTTTTTTTTTTTTTTTTTTTTGAGACAGAGTCTCTCTCTGTTGCCCGGGCTAGAGTGCTATGGCATCAGCCTAGCTCATAGCAACTACGAACTCCAGGCTTAAGTGATCCTCCAGTCTCAGCCTCCCGAATAGCTAGGACCACAGCCATGTGCCACCATGCTCAGTTGATTTTTTCTATAAATTTTTAGTTGTCTGGCTAATTTCTTTCTATTTTTAGTAGAGACGGAGTCTCGCTCTTGCTCAGGCTGGTCTCAAACTCCTGACCTCAAGCAATTCTTCCACCTCAGCCTCCCAGAGTGCTAGGATTACAGGCATGAGCCACTGTGCCCGGGCCCTGATCACAGTTTTATCCATCTTAGTGGCTTGGTTGAATTACATGCAGAAATTGAGAAATTATATATTCTTTATAAAAGTGGTCATTCCAAAAGAGTTCTGATTTGCTGAACACAACCCCTCTAGTACAAAATATAAAGACTTAGGCTCATTGTACCAGATTTCTTTTTTGAGTAAGGCTCATGATAAAGAGCTACAAACTAAATGGATTACATATCCAGGCTGGGTGGTAATATTCTAATTCCTACTTAACTCTTGGATTGGGATCCTATTGGATTTTGAAGCATTGGTGGGAAAATGGTATTGATGCCGCTTGGAAGGAACTGGTGCGGTAAAAGTTTTAAGAGGATGAACTGCTATTCCTATTGCTATAAAAACATGCCCCCAGGAAAAGGGAGCAGGGTCCGTTAACCTAATCACCGTTTCCACACTGCGGGAAGAAAATGGGCTGTTATTTTTCATTTTTCGCCACAGCGATTAGTTTAAGCTCTGGCACTCTGGGTTTCGGAGATCCGATGTCTGTTTCTATGGGAACGGCAGTGGCAGGCAGCTGCTAAGTCGTCAGACACATCTAATCATCAAGGGAAGCTCCTGTCTGAATGCAAGCCAAGTTCCTCAGGCGTCTTTGGTCATTTAGTCGCAAGTGCCTCCGCCGGCTGAAAAAACATCTCGGGATATAGGAAGTTGAAATACGTAAGTCATATTGAAAGGAATATATGTGCGTCTGTATATACGATTTTATTTATTTTTATTTATTTAATGGGGAAAGCACTAAGAAGGGATTTGAAAAGTTATTTAAGGAAGGCCACAGAGGGTAAACAGAGCTCCTGTACTCAATAAAGTTAAAAATTTTTTGGATACTCAAGTCTCCTGTTCCATAGGCTCAAAATGCAGGATCCTGAAATACACAGGAAATGATCCAACCCAATACACTTTCTTTATTCTTGACTTTACCTTCTGCTCCGAATTCTTGCCTCTTTTCCTATGCTATGAACTGGGATGTATACGCTAGTGAGGAATATAAACATCCCTGCTGTTAGTTCCTTATGTCTCAAGTCTGGAAAAATCTTTGATTGATCTCTCTGGCTGTTCTTGTTGCCAAGAAGAAAAGACGTCTCCCCAAACACATCTCTTCCCTAATTAGCCTTCTCAGAATTCCTCATCCAAAGCCCCACTGAGACTTTTTGCTACATCGGATCCCATTGGGATATTGGGTAAATTACTCTGTGATTCTCCCCCTGTGCATGGTAAATAAACCTCTTCCTCTTATTGAAAAAAGAAAACCTTTTTGCTGTACCAAACCCCTTAGCTCGTACAGTCCCCTCATTTTGAATCCCCTTTCGCACATCCATTCATTCATTCAACAAATACTGAGGGCCTACTGTGTGCCAGGCCAGTGCTAAGAGTTGCGGTACCAAGCCTGCCTTCATGACTCCCCTTAGAGTTCAGTGGGGAAAAGTGATTCCAGAAGGAAATGCACAACTCTTATACAATAACAGACCATGATAAGTCTTACGAGATTACCATGAAAAAGAAGAAGGGGTGCTGCCTGATTTATATTGGAGTTGGATTCATAGAAGATACTTTCTGCAGCCAAAATCCAAATACTGAATCTGAAATATGTGGGATGGGATGGATGTCTCCTGAGTTGGGGCCTTTCCTCAAGTTTTCTTGTCTCTTTCTGCCTTTGCTATGATATCTTTTCTTTTTTTTGTTGCCACCCCAAGTGGGACATGTGCTATCACATCCATTGAGGATCTTTATGGTGACCTTTCAGTGCCCTTTCATCAGTTTGTCTTCAATTGCTTAATAGATTCCCCTTTCAGAAAGCTGAGGTTATGAGGGAGGGTTTGAAAGCAGCAATATAGTCACTGAGCAAGAAAATAACAACCTAAGGGTGTCTGAACGTCAAAGAAGCCCTGGGGACAGCAAGGGTACATGAGGCCAGTGGGTTGAGGTGGTGCTAACCAGGGCTTCTTGGAGAGGGAAGGACTTGGGTGGCACTAAGAAATTTTCTCTGTCCCCATCATCATGTTCTGAGTCAGCAGCTGGCTAGTCCAGATGTTTTCCAGCTGCACCTTCTCTGCTTCCCTGTGGCAGGAAAATGTGGTGTCCAGGGTGGCCTGGCTGCAGGTCACTGGTTGGGAACTCATCTGATGGTCCCTGGCAGGTGCATGCAATGTGATACATTCAGTCACAGTTCCCAGTGGTAAGTCACTGCATGTGCTGCATGGAGGATGAGCTCAACCTGGGCAACAGCCTGGACCCCTCAACTTGTCCTGACAGATGAACAATTGATGCTGGGTGAGTAGAAAATAATTTTGACCTCATTCACTTTATTGCTTGTGAAATCATGGCAGTGCCTGTGGGCTTTTTTGTTTCAACCTTTATATTGGGAGGAATTTATATGTTTTCACAAGGCTGCATTAAACGATCAGGTAAATTTCCAATATTGACATACAAGTTGTTAATGAATTAATAAATGTAGGTTTCTAAAAGCCACATTTCTGTTAGAATTAGCCATAGAAGGCACATGAGTAATGAATTCGAATATTTAGTATTGAAGCTTGGGAAATTGCCATTTCCACTGGGCTGGGGATTAGAGTCAGGAACAAATCGTCCTTTGCTCTTCTCCTACAAATTCATTGAATTCATTCAGCATTGTGTGCCTACTACATGCCAAGATAGTATAATATTTATATTGCATATTATATATAGTATAATATATAGACATATAATACATATAGATTATCATCAATACTAGCAAGTTAATAGGCAATAGCAATTCAATATGGCAAGCATTATGATGGGGCACACGCAGGGTGCTACAGAGTGTAGGAAGGAAGGAGTCCCTGAGAATATGTCATTGAAGCTGAGTTCAAAGGGAGGTGTAGGTATTAGCTGGTTGATACTGACTGAGTATTTGTGTGGCCCCAAAATTCATATGTTGAAGTCCTAATCTTCAGTGTGGCTATATTTGGAGGGGAGGTCTCTAAGGAAGTAACTAAGGTTAAATGAGGTCATAAGGGTGGGGCCCTGATTTGACAGGATTAGTGTCCTCCTAAGAAGAGACACCAGAGATCTCACTCTGTCCCTCTCTGTACACACACACACACACACACACACACACACACACACACAGGAGAGGTCATGTGAGGACACAGCAAGAAGGTGGCTGTCGGCAAGCCAGGAAGTGAGACCTCACCAGAAATCAAATTTGCTGGAACCTTGGACTTCTAGCCTCCAAAACTGTGAGAAAACAAATGTCTGTTGTTTAAGCCCCCCAGCCTCTGGTATTTTGTTACAGCAGCCCTAGAAGACTGATACAGTGGTGAACTCTGTGCATGGGGAGGTTAGGAAAAAGAGAGAGTAGATGGGATTTGGGGTGGAGGGAGGGCTGTGTAATTTTATATGCCTACTAGCAGTGTATTAAGGTTCCCATTTTTCCACATTCTCACCAACACATAGTATTGTCTCTTTTTGATTATAACTATTCTAGTGAATATGTCGTAGTTTCTCATTGTGGTTTTAATTTGCATTTCCGTAATAACTAATGATACTGAGCATTTTTTTGTATGATTATTAGCCACGTGTATGTCTTACTTGATATGTCAGTTTGAGTCTTTGCCCACTTTTAAATTGGATTGTTTACATTTTTATTGAGTTAGAAGTGTTCTTTATATATTTTTTTAGATATAGGTCCTTTATCAGATATGTAATTTTAATATACTTCCTCTGAGTCTGTGATTTGTCTTTTTATTTTATTGATTATATCCTTTGCACAAATTTCAAAATTTTTAATGAAATCAAATTTATCAGTTTTCTAATGGCTCATTCAAGTGTGGCCCCTTGACTGAATCCAAACTTCACAGAATAAATCCCTTTATTAAAAGGATTTGTTCTGTAAAATTTGGATACACTCTAAAGGCTGCACTCAAGGATCCAGAAGGCCATATGTGGCCCCAAGGATGCAGGCTCCCCACCCTTCTAGAAATTTTATAGCTTTATCTATTACATTTAGGCCCATGATCCATTTTGAGTTGGAGGGTCTACAGTTTTTTTTTTTTTTTGGCATATGAATATGCAATTATTCCAGAATCATTTGTTGAAAATATTAACCTTTCTCCATTGAATTGTCTTAGTACCTTTGTTGGAAATCAATTGGCCATAAACATAAATGTTTATTTTTATATTCTCAATCTATTCCATTGATCTATATGCCTATCCTTATGCCAGTACCACATTGTCTTGATAACTATAGCTTAATTGGAAGTTTTGAAATTGGGTAGTATAAATCCTCAAAGTTTGTCTTTTTTTAAAATTGTTTTGGCTATTTTATATCTTTTGCATTTTTATATAAAACTTATCCCCAACTTGTTAATTTCCACAAAAAATTCCACTGGGATTTTGATAGGGATTACATTGATTTATAGACCAATTCTCTGCCTGCTTTTAGGATTTTCTTTGTTTTTTAGTAGTTTCACTACGTTGTGCCTACCTATAGATTTTTAAAAATTTATCCTCCTTAGGATAGTTTTTTAAAAAATCTGTAGATTGATATTTTTCATCTGCGTTCAATATTCATAGCCATTTTTTTTTCCTGCTCCATTCTCTCTCTCCTCTCTTTCTAGGACTCTTCTTTTTTTCTTTATTTTACTGATTCCCACATTTCTCTTATATTTTCCCTCCTTTTTTCCTATTATTTTCTTTCTCTCTTCTTTAGTTTGGATTTTTTTCTATTGACTTTTCTATTGGCTATTGAATTATCAAATTCAATAATGTCTTTCTCATCTGCTATTGAGCCCATACAGTGAGTTTTTAATACTAGATATTCTATTTTTTAGTTCTGGGAAACTGTATTTTCTTCTTTTTTAAAATATTAAAAATTTGAATCTCTAATATATATTTCTTCTTTATATTCTTGCACAGATTTACAAAAGTATTTTAAAGTTTTTTGTCTACTGTGGCTAATATCTGAATCTTTTTTTTCATGTTTTCTTTTTTGATTATCAGTTTCATTTCTCTAATTCTTCACGTACCTAGCAATTTTTTATTCTATGACAGACAATGGGGATAAAAGAACTGTAGAGGGTACAGATGATTCTATTTTCCATTAAGGGAGTTTCTCACTTCATTCTGTTAAGAAGATCATTTGAAGGACACATCACTTCAATCCATGGATTGATCTGTGTTGAGACTGGGTTAGAGTTTTTCCAAGATCTAGTTTGCCTCTGGCTCATCGCTGGGCTGTGTTCTGTCCCCTCCTGGGATTTTGATTGAAAACTCATGGGTCTCTGTCTCCTCGGCACTGATGTACTAGAAGTATTTAATTTTGACTCTTTGAGTTTTTAAACGTAGCTCTTGCCCGACTCAGCTTCAAAATCTGATAAATGCCTCAAGGGCAACATAGGTCATAAAATACCTTCTTGTGGTATTTTATATTCTGAAAACCATGAAATTGTGAAAGATTTTACTCTGCCTTTCCAACCTACAGCGTCCAGTCTCCTGTGCTGCCTGGGAACTGAAGAAGTGACCCATGACAAAAACCCACCTTTTATACAGGATCCCCTAAATTCTAGTTCAGCCCAGCAGCTCTGAAACCTGTAAATTCACAACTGCTTTCTCTTTTACTCAGTAGAGTCCTTCAGCCAGGGCCAAGCTCGATCTTTCTGCCTATTTCAGAATTGCTTGATGATCCCAAGAAAGAAAATGGCTGGGGATTGTCACCTCTCCCAGGAAAGGCTCTTTCGACTTTGAAATTTTAGTTCATCCCAAGTCGATGGTCCTCATTGACTTCACAGCGCTCTGATATCTTTAAGCACATGATTTTTGTAATTTGTACATTTTTTCCTAGTTACTAGCAGGGACATTGATCCATCATAACCTATTTCATCTTTCTTAGAAGTAAATTTCATTTTTCTTTTAAAGAGAAAGAGAGAAATGAATTCCAAAGCAGGCGGTTATAGGCATCTATAAACCAGTAAGTTTATTTTAGAGACCAAGAAAAATTCTAGAACTTATTGTTTATAAGACAGATGGAGAGTTATTATAAAGAGTGCAGTGAAAAAAAATCTAATATAGGATCATAGAAAATATATCATCACTAAATATTCCTATTGCTTCTTTTGACAAGGCTACAGAAAAACAGATAATGTCTATCTGAAATTCAGGAAGATACTTGACTAAGGTTTCGATGATTACTTGTCAAGATAAAAAAATGGGAAATGATACTAATACATTTAGATGGATTGATAGAGTCAAAGGATCTTACCCTATGACTTTTTAAAGAGATCAGTATGAATTTGAAGAAATGTTCCTGTGAGTATAATACAACAGTGCTTGTTACCCAAGGCACTGGGTGGATTTTAATCAGTGAATCTGATGGAGACAAAGACAGCACACAGATCACGTACAACTGGAGTGAATGGCCATAAATTGAAAGACAGAATCAAGAACCAAAATGTTTTCAGCTCACCAGAACAAATCAGACTTAATAGGTTCTACTGCAGTGTCCTACATTTGTTTAAATAAAAACCGTTAAAATGCAGGCTGAGAAAAACATGGCTTAATAGGAACACATGTTAAAAAAATCACTTGGTGTGAGCTCAGAATGAGTCAACAGGGTGACTTGTAGCAAGAAGGCCAGTGTGATTTACAGCGGCATTGAGCAGAACACAGGGTCTAGAGTGAGTACACTGTACTGGCGAATGCGTGTACTGAGTACTGTGTGGACGCTTGCGGTGGCATTCTATTCTGAGCATCTTACTTTCAGAGGGGGATCATATTTGAAGCTTGCCCAGGGTAGCTTAACCAGGATCTAAGGGGACGGTGTGCATAAAGACATATCGGAGAAATAGTTGAAGGATGTTGAGAGTGTCTAACTTGGGGAAGAGAAGCTCAGGGAGATAAAAGAATTGTCTTCAACTTCATAAAGGATTGTTTTGTTTTGAGGTCAGAGCTAGGACAGAAAGACAGAGAAAGGGCTTGCATTTCTAACATGCAGAAAAACTCAAAATAGTTATAGGTGTGTGAATTTTGAATGAGGCTGCTTAATGTAGGATGAAGATCTAGGACTGTTGAATCAGGGACAATTTAATTAGACCCCTCTGTCACTTACAGGCTCTGTGATTTTACCTCCTCTTTCAGATCCAGTTTCTTTAAATCTAAAATGGAGAGACCAATGGTACCATATTTTTTGGCCATTATGAAGATGAAAGGAAATAATTCACATAAAGCTGTAGCACATTTTCTATGCCCACTATATGGGAACTATTTTTAAGTTACTGAGATGTGGTTAGGAAAAAAAAAAAAAAAAAAAAACACTTGCCCCTTACACTGGCTAAGCCCCAACTCAAAATTTTGACCCAGTGCCTGAAAGGTAGACGCCAGGGCTGACTTAATCTGATGTTGCCATTAAGAGCCTACAGCTCATGGAAGGTAATTCTAGAACACTTCAAGATGTCATTTTTACCTAGGTCTTCTGCTTGAATGAACTCATCCTATGAGTTTATGAAGCATGATTCAAAAGTACTGAGATGTACCTTTTTACAATCACAAGTTCAGAAAAGAGTAACATGCTATATGGAAAGGGTATAGGGCAATGGTAACTTAAAACTGCCAGTGGGAGTGTGAATTAGAATAA
>CM052451.1:7777747-7889709 GCA_028533085.1 Varecia variegata | reverse complement strand
AACTGAGTTTGGATGTAATGGACTGGAGGCTTTTTGAATTGGAATAGACTCTGTTGTTACTTAGTATTTAAATCTTTCACTGAGTCAGAAATTCTCTATAACCTCTCTGGCAATCACTTTGAGATCTTGCCATGCCTAGAAATTGACTACATTTCAGGCTGAAATATTATATTTTTGGACCACTTTGTTAGGCAGTCATTGTTTATAATGAATTAGACCCCAAGTTTCTGTGACTTCACAAGTGGGGTTCCCCAGAAAGCAGACTCTAAGTAGAAATTAGCATGCAGGAGTTTTATTAGGGAAGGCTTTTGGGATCCACACTTGTGTAAAGGATGAGGAAAAAAAAAAATATCAGGAATTGACAGGCGAGAAGTCACTCTGTAGTGCAGTTTCAATACAGTGCCTTAGTGACCTTCAAGCTGCCTTGAGTGGAGATGACAGAGCCAGGACTTTAAACCTCTGTGTCTATCAAGGTATTGAACGTAGGCTGCCCCGGGAAGGGGCCGTGACCTTGGGTGGAGCAGGTTTCTTCTGCTGAGGCAATTCCCAAACAGGGCTGACATTCTAAGGCTGTCTGTAGGCAGCTAAAGTTTGAATAAATGCAAATAAATAAAGTTGAAATAAAAGTTTGAATTCTTTTATTTCTGAAAGGGAGTTGAGGTGGTATACCATAGCATGCACCACAAATAATACATTTTAGAATTCAGTTTGTAAATTTCTACTAAAACATTCTTGTTGCCTTGAACTGGGCTTGTGTTGTATCTTTGGATACATTTAGGGAGAATTGATATATTAATGATGTTGAATCTCAACCATTAATATGTTATACCTTTCTACTTATTTAGGTCTTTAATTTTGTTGGTGATATTTTGTAGCTTTCTATATACCAGCTTCAGATACATTTTGATACATTTGTCCTTAAATATTCGATGTGGGGTTTTTTTGCTATATTTAAATCATATTTAAATGATCATTCAAAAATATTTATTGCTAGTATATACAAGTATAATTACTGATTTTTGTAGACTGGTCTTATATTCTGAAATGTTGCTAAACTCACTTATGAGTCACAGTAGATTTTTTAGTAAATTCCTTAGAATTTTCTATGACCATGATCATATTAATTATGAATAAAGATAGTTTTATTTCTTTGTTTCCAATCTGTGTGCCTTTTATTTCCTTTTATTGCCCTGTTGCAATGGCTGGAATGTGCAGAACAATTGGAATGGAAGTGCTTAGAGGAGACATCCTTCCCTTTTTCCCCAGCCTGGTTTAACACCATTCGATCTTTCATTACATATGATGTTGGTAAATTATAGTAGATGAATTAAAACTCTAGCGTAGCACCGTGAAGAGTATATGTTAAGGGTCAATTGCCTAGTTAAATTCATACACTGTACTCATTTTAAATGCATCAATACTGGATACAGCAGTAGTTGGGCCAAGTTGTAAATACTTAATCTAATTCCTAGCTTTGAAAGAACGTGCTTCATATCCTTATGGAAACTTTTTTCCAAAATGATGATGCAATAATGAATTCTGTAGCATATCGTAAAAGCATAATGTCCTGCAAAAATAACTGTGTAGAGGAAAATTAAGTATGTCTATCAGATATTCATCACTGATGCTCACTGATATTCATGCTGAGAGGCTCATGCTCAGACCAGTCTTGAAATAAACTTAAAAGTTTTTTGCCTTGGCTCCCTTTGGAGGGGATGTCGACATTTTAATATTAAATTCATAAACACAGCCTATATTTATATAATTTCCAAAAGCCAGACTAATGCAAGAAAAGAGCATAAGGACATTCTTGGGCTCATTCCTTTGCTACCTCCTGTCACCCTACCCCTTGCTTATATAGGAGTTCAGCTTCCTCTTAAAATCCCCATCAATGAATCCTGGAATGTTTTAAGGATGGTTTGCCCAGGAACAAGACTGCTCACCACACTGTACTACTTCTGCCCCATCATTTCGACCTATCAGTCCTGCTTCTGCTGGAGCTTCCCTCCCTGAAAATGTCAGTGCTTTGGCAGTGGGTACAAGTCTACTAATGTTCTTGAAGAAAGAGCAGTCCTTTAGGTCCTGACTCTGCAAGGACTTTGTCATTGATGCCCTAAAGCATCAGCGGTCATGATCAGAGTCTTATGTAGTCTTTCCTGAAGTCAGCTCCATCACCTGTCCCCAACACCCTTCCCTCCCCAGGTGTCACATAGGGAGGAGAGGGGAAATTCCTTGTCACCCTCTCTGTCATCTTTGCCATCTCTCTGACCTTCTCTAACCAGCCATATCACAAAGAAGCAAGCAAACAAACAAAAAAACCCAAACATTTTCCTCCTATAGTTGAGACATTAAAACCGCCATGCATATTAATCCATGCTGGACACCAGCATGGTTATCTAGAAGCCAGTTAAAATAAACAAATTTGGCCTCTGTTGGAAACCTGGCTACACAGCAACGCCTCCATTGACTAGAGTCAGTCAGTTGGATGTTTCTATTTGCAAAATCAATCCAACAATCATTTACTGAAGGCTCATAGAGGGTTGCTGTGGGGGACATTGAAATGAATGTAGATAAAAAGCAAAAATGTAATCTCCTTAATGTCTTCCATTTAGAATAGCTTCTACTCCACAAGGCCTTTTTGTTTTATCATTTATTTTTTTTTCAAATTAGTTAAAATACAGCTCATTATTTTCCAGGCACAAATATTTGCTCACTATATTTAAACACATAAGTATTCGATGCCTGGCAATTAGCTGTGGACATTTGCCTGCAAATGGAGTAGAGCTGATTGTAACATTATATGCAAATGAGGAGTGCTGAATCTAATCATGCATTGAGATTTCCAGACAGTCAAAAAATTAAACCCTCTCTAAAAACCTAAAGCTGGGCATTCAAAGGTCTACCCACTGGATGCTACTACTTGCAGTCATTTACCTTCATCACCAATGCCAAGAATGCTATTTAGATGACGGTTGAGAATATTAGATGTTGTAAATATCAGACATGATCATTCCCTGCATGGTTCCTGATTCCTTCATTCTCAAGTCACATATTTTCTTGTGTATCAATTTTACTTAATTGGAACAACAAAAGCTGAAACAAACAAAGACACCCTCTCATTATTTAATCATTTAAAAAATAAACACAATAGTTATGACTCTTATAATTTATGACAGAGATCGATTTTCATTTATAAGACAATTTTCTGAAATCCTCTTCTCATTTATCAAACTGGGAGATTTGGTGAATTAAGCAGTCAAAATTAAATTTTTTTTTATTTTGCTTTAATTACAAAGATTTAATGAGTTCATCTCATTAAACTTGAGCTCATAACATATATAATGAGCATATAACATATATAAACATGAATATATGTATTTCATTCTCATAACATTTTGGAAGCAATAGAGACATAAAAGGTTTAATTCAGCGTTTCTTTGCTACCTCGATTAGAGGTTTTTAGCCTATTCTGTGAAGCTGCCACTGCATGAGTCATATCAGAAAATATGAGAAATCAACATCCTGAAATAACTTGAACTGAGGTTCGGTTAATGGTGGGATGGAAGCGGTATCTTGCAAAATGAAAGCTTTTTATTAACTCTGAAGAAAATAAAACCATCATCAGGCTGGAAGTTTTAAACGGAGCTGGAGAAAGGATCCCTGCCCCAGTTTGGTCGTGGCTGTTTCCATGCTGAGAAAAACTGCCTCTGCCCAGGTCAGATGGTGGTGACCTGCTCATTTCCGGCGTTGGCTATTGCCAACATTTCAGTCTCAATTTCGTATCTTCTGATTGGTTTCATATCCTCCACCCTCTTCTCTTCCTGTTAAAATTGGAGCCATTTTTCAAGGTCTAGCTGAGGATTTTCCTCGGAAACCGTTTGATTGAATCTCTCCCTCCTCTCGCCTCCTAACAGCACTTCTAATCTGTACCAGTCATTTGACCCGTCATCATCTGCTGCTTTACATGGTTCATCGCTTTTTCAAACCTATTTGTCTTATCTCCTTAGCTAAATTAAAAAGCCTTTTAGAGCAGGGGCTGTTTGTTTTTGTGCTTATAGGGCCCAGTGGCTGTATAGGGGGATCTATTATGTGTCAATGACCTCATTAGGATGTAACGTGCATCCATGAGGTCTATTTAAATTTACGGCATCATAGATATGGCCCCAGAGTCAGATGAACCTACGTTCACATTCTAGATCTACCACTTCTGTGACTTTGGGTAAATTTCTTGAAACATCGAATTACTCCCCTGGAAATAAAAAGAATAATGAAATTGTTGTGAGGATGAAATGAGATTATGCCTAGCAAGCACTTAGCATAGTTTCTGGCCTATAATTAGCATTAAATAGTGGTGAGTATTATTATTATTGGTGTTAAAGCGTGGTGGATGCCCAGTGGCTCTGGCCAGTGGGGAAGGAGGGTCACTTGGGGACTGCAGAGTGGTGCACCCTGGCAGCCAGCATCAAAATCACAAGGTCAAACACAACAGAGTGAGCTCACACTTAATGTATGTCAGTGTCAGGAGTGGGGCAAAGTGTAAATGACAACTATGCCAACAGGAGTGTCTAGCAGTAACAATTCTGCTGATCAAATGGCAGTTCTACTTTTAGTTCTTTGAGGTATCTCCACACTACTTTCCATAGAGGTTGTGCTAATTTGCAGTCCCATCAGCAGTGTGTAAGTGTTCCTATCTCTTCGCATCCACACCAACATTTGTTGTTTTGGGACTTTTTGATAAAAGCCATTCTCACTGGAGTTAAATGATATCTCGTTGTGGCTTTGATTTGCATTTCCCCTGGTGATGAGAGATGTTGAGCAATTTTTCATATGTTTCTTGGTCATTTGTCTTCTCTTGTAAAGTTTCCGTTCATGTTCTTTGCCCACTTTTTAATGGGGTTGTTTGATTTTTTTTCTTATTTCTTCTATAATGTTTTCTCCTTTGTTTTCTTCTCTTGGTCCTTTTATTCTATTTTCTGGGTAATTTTCTCAAATTTATCTTTCAACGTGTCTGTTAAAGTTTTATATATGCTATTATATTTTTAATTTTAAAGGCCCTTTTCTTATTCATTCATTCTTTCATTCAACAGCATTTATTGAATAATTATGTTATGCCAAGAACTGTTAAATGTTCTAGGTGCTGGAGAAAGACACAAATCCCCACCCTTGGGAATTATCTTGTAATGAGTGAAAGCAGACAGGAGACTACAGGTGGGTGATGTTACATATTAAAAAGGGGAGTCAGGGTAGGCCGACTGAGAATGTTTGGTGATGCTTGACTGCTTATCATATTTATAAATTTATAAGTGAGGTATGAAAAACTAATTGGAAGTACTACGTATATATGTGCATGATGGGGATGGGTTATTTTGTGAACCATTGGCCCTTACCTTGGAGTTGGTCATTTAACTATTTCTTTGGGCCCTTTCTCCAGTTTTCTTCTCCTGTCTGAAACATACGTGCCTAAGTGCCAGCACTCGGGCTGAGTCACTATGAGGATTATCACTTAGTTACCCTGTTTCTGGCAGAGACTCTACGCCCACCCTCAGCTGTATCTACTATCCCTGATTCCAGACCCTCTTCAACTCTCTCTCTTCTCTCTCTCCTGAGATTGAATCTCCTGTTTCCTTCCAGAAGAGGAAAGGAACAGCTATTTGGCATTGTGGGCTTGGGAAGAAGATACAGGTGTGTAACTTATTTTTATAGTTATACTGATTTTTAACCAATCCCGTAATTGTCAGCTCCAACCCACACCCATCTTAAGAGTTACAGTTACCTGGTGGCTCCGGTTCCTGAACTGCTCCAGTGTTCTGAGCCGTGAGAGACTTTGTTTCCCTTTGACGACCACCATTGCTGCCAAAGCTGACAGGAGGATTTCAGCTCTCTCTTCTCTGCTAAATCAATCACCACTCATGCATCCATGCTTTCTTACAAAATTATATCAACAGCTTTCATCTGCTAATTTCTCTGAACCCATGTCTTTTGTTTTCATGGGTTTATACCTATTCTCTTTGCCTTTATGTTAGTGGAGTTTGGGGAGGAAGAAGCCATAAATCTGCCATGTTTAATAAGAAAAGTCCATAATAAATGATTTAACCCAAATTACTTGTAAACCTTCTTGAATATATTAAATAAAATTTCCTCTTTTGGAATGAGAATAGTCATTCATTCCCTATGAATTCCCCAAATACTTTAATGATTAAGAAAGTAGACGTATTTCCTTAATATTTCATAAGCCTTTTCATTAGATGCTAAAGCAATATATTAATACTTTTATAGGGTAAGCATATTTGAATTGGTTAATTAGGTTTTATTTCAACATTCTGAGTAATTTGGTTTTCTCTTATTAGAAAGTCTTTGGAATTCTAAAATACAAGGAATTTTTAAGATGTGACTTCTAGGTCTCACATTGAAAAAGAATCAAAACACTCCATCTTAGTAAATGTTATCAGAATTAGTCAAAAACTAAAACTTTGTAAGCATCTGCTCTGGGCCTAGCATTATGCTTGACTCCATGGACCATAAAATATTGGAAAGATCACTTGATCTGAAGTCAATAAACCTGGAATTTAATCCCAATTAAACCACTGGCTATGTGACCTTGAATAAAACAAACATTTTTGACCTTGAGTCCTTAATCCTTAAAATGAGGCTTAAACCAAGGCTTAACACTAATATTGAATGATTCTTTGATATTTATAAATGTATGGAAATTGATTGGATGTAGGCATAGAATAGAGATAGGAATGGCATGGTCCTTGTTCACAAGATGTGACAAACTTCAAAGGCAGAATGAATATCACACACACAAAAAAACTCTCTTAGGTTGTCTCCCATCCTTTAATGTTTATTTTCTTCCAATTCTTCCTTTTTAATCATCTCACTAAAGTGAAGCTGAGGCCGTGTCATTTTCTTTGCTCAAAAGTCTTACCGCAGCCCATAGGATGAAAACCTTCACTCCTATTTATGCCCTGTGTATAGCACTGCCAATGACTTACTTCATAGTCCTCAAAAACTTTGCAGGTAACAAGGGCTCAATAAATATTTATTGATTGCAACAGAACAGTAAACAGACCAAGATGATATAACTTCCTTTTAGTTTTCATAGCCAGTGTTAGTCCTGAACACTTTTTCTCTTGATCTATATTGTTTTTCTTCTAGACTGGCAGTAATAAGACTCAGATTTCTAGGAAAACATTGTTTTCTGTTCTAAGAAGACACTTTATAGGTGGGCCAGGGTATGGAGATCAGCGAGAGGAAAGATTTTACTAGTAAAATGACTCTTAAATAGTTGAAATATGAATGATTCTATTGCTAGATCAGAGTCTTTTCCCCATCCTTAGAGGAAAAAAAAATTAATGAATAGAGTTGTGGAATTTTAAATATTTCTCTCTTCTATTTTCCATATCCTTTTGATGGTTATTTCTTTCTGCAAGGATTCAAGCAAATGATGACTTTTAATTTATTGTAAAATCACTTTTTTTATTGTTTTAGATTCTTTATCATTTCCTGCTGCATGCTACTGGCTGTGTGATTACTCTAGAAATAACATAAGAAATAAAAGATAAAAAAATAGAAATAAAGGAATAATTAGAAGCAAGGGAGGCATGGAAGAGAAAGTATGGTGGTACTTAAATTGAGAAGAGTCTAAGCAGAGGATGAGGAGACATAGTCGAAGAAAATTAGAGGAGAATCCAAGAGGGAAAGAGGTGGACTGGGAAATGTGCTTCCTTGAACTGGAAGAGATAAGTTAGTACAGAAGGAAATCTGGCTCCAGAGAACACTCTGTTTTCTTACGCTTCCTTTTGCTGTTTCGTTAACTCGGGGATATTGGGCTTTTCACTGTTGCTATACAGGCATAATAGGAAATATAAACATACTGGTACAAAACAAAAATAACTTATTTAAACAGAAAGAAGCCTCGAAAAATCACATTCATTTTGTTCTTCCTACTATAAGCTCTGGTTTTCCGTAGTACTGCCCTGTGCACAGGATATTTATTAACAAAAAACTTAGGTGATGACACTACAGTGTCACAGCGACATTTGAAATTAAATGATCAATGGGTAATATAAAAATGGCCAGCACATGGGAAATTTTGTAATATTTTAAGTCACATTGATGACACGCTTGATAAGAACATTATTTGCTTTTAATCTGGCACCATCGTTTGTTTTGAATAAAGCTAGAAAACAAATAACATCATTTGCATAATGAAACCATTGAGAGCAAATTGCTGTCGTTCGTCAGAGGTATCTGTACCATTTTGACTTACAGTTTGAATTCATTCAAGTTTATTTCGTTTCTTACCCCAACGAAACAATGCTTTTGATTTATTCCTGCCATTTTGTGTCATAGAATATAAAGCGTTCCACTAGGAGGAGAAACGATTTGTCAAGTAGAAACTATATTAAGTGAAACATTCTCTGTGATACGTTTTTAATTTGTTTTATTCCCATTTTGCTATTGTAATTTTCCCACCTGCCAGTGGAGATAAGAGGCTGCTTCATTCTTACTCCTTTGGTTTATTAAGGCCACATGTGCTTTTTGTTAAGAAGTGTCCACCTATCACCGGAAGGAGAGGTGGAAGTTGGCTCAGGAAGGGAGACCCTGCAGTGGGATTCAGACGAGAGGTATGATCAGCCATGAGTCAGATAACCAGTATTCCTGAGCACCCGTCTACTATTTATCAAACATTGTTCTAGGGGATGCAGGGAATTGCAAAAGAAGCACAAGACAATGTTCTTGTCTGGGCTGATGAAACCTCATCCTAATTCAGGCTACCATGAATACTTTATGTGCATTCTGAATGTTCCTGCCCTTTCCTTCCTCCTGTGGCAGAAATTTTTTAATATAAGGTTCATGGATCCACAAGAGGCCCTTGGATAGAATGCAAGTGATCTGTAAAAAATTCCATCTTTTTAATAATTAATCACTAACCGAAATTTAGCAATTTCTTCAATTATATATGATGGCACAAACCTCAGTAGTATTACGAGTGCCTGTGACCCTGTCACTGATAGAAATCACAGATATTTTTATATCACAATACAGTTGTTGCAGATATCTTGAAACACCATTTATGCTTTATCATTATTTTTAAATTATAGTAGTTACTAAACCTGCAGCTAGAGTTTGTTATTTAATGCATTTACTATAGAAGCAGGTCATGAAATTACCATTTTTGGGATATTTTTATAATTGTATTTCAATGTGATTGGTGTCTGTTGTAATACTACATATTTTCTTTTGTGCATCCAAAACATTAGTCTGAGAAGTGTTTCATAGACTTTACCAGTTGGCCAAAGTGTGAGCAACATGAAAAAGGTCAAGAATCCTTGTCTGTAGTTATCAGATTTGGTAATTTCTTTATTCACTTGTACCTCCAATAGAAAAAGAAGAGAAAAAAAATGGAATGAAGTTAAAATTAGGGGGTTAATTTCAAATGTTTGGTGGGGCAGAGTTGTTGAAACATCATTAAGTCTTCTGAGTTAAAGCCTTTGTAGAGGCCTTAAAGTTTTTCTATATTCACTATGTCTGATAATTGAGAGTTATTTGGTAACTGACCTTTCCTGTCTTAATAAATCTTTCTGTCTGTTGTCACTTGCTAACCTTTGCTCTGATCTGTCATCTGTGACCTTGGAATGTGACTTTCCTTGTCCTGCCACCATATGCCCGGATGCAGATAATAATGCCTCCTTTGTTGTTGATGTTGTATGTTTGCATGTGAGGGTTATGTAAGATCTTTAAACATACTGAATGTTCCTAATTGAGTAAGAATAGATTTGCAGGGGCCGGGCCCGGTGGCTCACGCCTGTAATCCCAGCACTCTGGGAGGCCGAGGCGGGCGAATTGTTTGAGCTCAGGAGTTCGAGACCAGCCTGAGCAAGAGCGAGACCCCGTCTCTACTAAAAATAGAAAGAAATGATCTGGCCAACTAAAAATATATATAGAAAAAATTAGCCAGGCATGGTAGCACATGCCTGTAGTCCCAGCTACTCGGGAGGCTGAGGCAGTAGGATTGCTTAAGCCCAGGAGTTTGAGGTTGCTGTGAGCTAGGCTGACGCCACGGCACTCACTCTAGCCCGGGCAACAGAGTGAGACTCTGTCTCGAAAAAAAAAAAAAAAAAAAAAAAGAATAGATTTGCAGGCAGTCTGAAACTCTAAAGCCTTGTACAAACATACAAACGCCACGAATTACTATTACGGATGTTATGCTATAGCATGTTAGGTAGTTGACAAATTGTTAAAAGAAACTCTCATCCATCAACTAAAAATTGCTGTATCATTGTTGGGTAAGGCATAAAGTCTAAATAATATCAAAAGGAGCCACCCTGTGGCAATTTCTAATGGGAACATGGTTCTTAGAAAAGTTACAGCTCTCAATTTTCCCGGATAGGATGTGCTGTTGTCAATTTCCTCCTAAACATAGCCCTTACTTTGTTAATGGCGAGTGCATTTCCACAGAGTCAGGGTGGATGGTGGGGTGAAGGAGGTTGTTAGTATCATTTGGTGTACTCATGGTGGCATTCCCTAGACCACTTTCTTCTCAGTAGTTGAAGGAATTGCTATAATATCATTTCCCCTTGCAGAGCTGAGAATACATTATGCTGGTAGAGTTAAGGAACAAGCTGGTCCATCCATCATCTGTGTTCTTACAGACATTATATTTGCAATATAACTGAGAGACCAAATTTTTCAACAAGCACCAAATGTAAACTTTTCTTACACCTAATATTGTATACTGTGGCCAAAATACATTGAAGAAGTTGAGTATGAATTTCCAAAAGATGGTTGTTATGCAACACCTCCCCTGTCACTTAAGTCAACATTGCAGCCAACATATTTTAACTTTAGGATTGATTAACCCAGCATCCTCCACGTGCAAGGCATTTTATGCTGGTTTTTACTAGCTACCACTCACCAGCATGCCTTGGTGGCACTGCTGTCCCCATTTTGCGCTACTTAGGGGGCCTAGAGAATGAGAACCCACCTCTCCCACCCTCTCTCTCTTACTGTGTGTGCAAAGTCAGCAGGTTGGGTGAGTAACATTTAAAGAACAAAAAAGCTTTGACATAGATAGTAAACATTTCCTTCTCTCCAAGAAGATTCATAGCCAGCATCCTTATTTTTTGTTAGCCCTTACTGTGTGTGGTGTTAACGTCGCTTCTCTTATGTCAGTGTTCTGAGCTCAGCCCTATAACAGAGCGGGTGAAATAGGTTGTGATCTGTGTGTGTCGATAAGCTCCTCAGCCCTACACTTGCTTAATCAAAAGCCTATGATCAATGGCCATCTTTGGTGATGCCATTACTACAGCCTTTGCAATGACAAGCTACTCCTTAGAACACAGGAAGGAACGAAGAAAGGAAGAAAGGAAGGAAGAAAGAGAACTATTCCGGCTTAGTTTACTGACTTTATGAGATGAGCAAAGGCAAATGCTTTTATCTTAAAGCTATCTGAAGACCAGGCATTGGGAATGGGGAATGGTTAGCAATAGTTAACACTAAGAAAGGAAGCTGACAACTTTGGCATTTAGAGAGGTTTATAGAAAGAGGAGAGCTCAACCTCATGATGTGTTAGTTTAAAAGAGTTGAGTTTTAATCTCTCACTGATTTGATGCAATTTAATGGCAGCGTTTAGCAACATAAAACAGTGACAACACTATCATTGACATTCATTGAACAATAAGGAATAAACAAACTTCTAGAAGTTAACAAGTGACAAGAAGCACCTGGGAGACATTAACATAGGACCCTCACTGCCTCTCACTTTTCCCCTCTGCCATGAAATCTGTCTCACACAGCTTGGAGTCTGTGAACCATGCTGATGTGTATTTCTTTTTAAAGTGGTCCATTTTTAAGTACATTATTGGTTTGGAGAGATGAGAATGAGAAGAGGAGCTGTATGGTTTTGATTTTCACTGTGACTTTGGTACAGCGAGCAATATGCCCTTCATTTCATGAACTCCACGGACTGTCCGTCAGGATGTGAGTGAAGATCTTCCTTCAGAGAGGAACCACTTTCTGACACTAACTGTGTCTTGATGGAGAACATGGTAGATGAGTTATGAGTTTTGGCCTGTGAGCTGTAAAAGATGACTCAGAAAATATAGCTTTGGAAAACTAGCTGAGAAAACTCTTCTGGCAACACTAAGCCTTGCACAGACTCAGCTCATTGCTATTTTTGGTTCCTCCTGAGATGTCCAGAATGACACCAGCCAGCCATCAACCCCATTTCAAATTGCTCCTGTTGCAGTGTGTTGACATCTCTTTTCTTCTTTGTGAAAATGTGTGGGGCCACACGTTTAGAGGAGGGGAGAGATAGGAAAGGAAAAATTGGTAGTTTGAGGCAACCTCTACCATAGTGACCAGAAAAGGGTACAAAAGTGACCAGCAGGCAGGCAGTAGAAAAAGGATATTAGTGAAAGAAAAGAATTCAGTGAAACTTGACAATATTTCTGAGGAGCCTTAACTAGTAAACATTTCATGAATATAGAATAAGAAGACCAAGACAGAAAGTCCATATGATGCAACAGAGGTTATAAAGCAGAGGAAAAGGGAAGAAAGCATGAAATGTTTGAAACTAAGCTTTATAAAAGTAGTATGGCAACACTCAATACTCCTTTTGTTCCCCTATCATTTGCTCATTCTTCTAGGGATATGAAAAAAAGGTACATGTCCTTAAATGTCACTAAGGAAGGAACAAAGAGGAGAAAGAATTAAGTCAGAGATGTGTATCAGGACTTATAAAAGTTTATTTTTCTTGACAACAAAGTTAATTCATAAAATGGAAAATGCCATCTTAAATGCTATATTATAGAAATAATGATGTGGGATTTGTATATTTAGATCCACAGGCTAATAGAGCTAGAAAGAGCCCTAAAGATCATTTAGTCTACCTCTCATTTTAGAGATGGGACCAGAGGCTTGGAGTGTTATTCTCAAGGTCACAAAACCAATTAACGGCCACTCAGGAACTGAAATGTAGGTATTCTGTTTCTTACTCTTAGACTAAGAACCACAGCAATTTCTTTCCTTTCTCAGCAAAAGTCATGATAAAAATAAAGGGCATGTGGTTTATTGACTTGCTTGAGGTCAATCAGCACGTTACAGGCAAACATGTGACTTGAACCAGAGTCTCTTGATGTTTGGTTTACAGCATGAGTTTACTTGATATGACACCATCAGTGGTCTCATAGATTGGGTTCCCTGGAGTGGCATGAAGATTGGTCGGCAGGAAGCTTATATTAGGAAATTCTCTTGGAAACAGAACCTATAGAACAGAAGGGAAGGAAGCAGAATTGGGCAGAGGGCAAATTGGGCTGCATTGCAGTCTGATGAAAGTCACAGCCCAGGGGAAAGCCTGAGGCTGAGGCCACGGGTGTTGTCACACGTTGGGGCAAAGGGATCAGGTCTTCATAACCTTCGTGATCAATCTTTATTTGCTGCACCCAGGGAGGAGCCATGACTTTGAACAAGGATGTCCTTTTGAGCAAGGCACTTCACAGAGGGGGCTGACAGCTGAGGGTTGGTTCAGCACTTGCAGAAGCTGGTAGAATAAGACCTTCATTCTTACAGGGGCATCTTGGCAGCATACCAGTGAATATTCCAGTCTACTGCTTATACTATTCGGATCCACTTCTTCATATAGATACTGAAAAAATCATCTTCCAGGATCCCAGGGGGGCTTCTTTTACTATGGGAATCTTGTACGAAGAAGGTTGATAAGATAGCGCCCCTGCTGGTACACTAGTTTCAAGGCCTCAAATGGTATTTTCCATCTCTCTTCTCCACTATCCACTCTAGATTTCCCTCATTTTTAGATCTGCTGGTCTCGGTGGCTTTTTGGGTGGCACAAATGCGACCATCCTGAGCCTCTGGTCACCATGCCCTCTTCAAGCCTTAGCTACTCTTGTCCATTTACCATAAAACTTAGGGAAGTAGATCACATGGGTGCCAAACATATTTCTTCCTGCCCCTCATCGTAGGTAGGAATTCCTCCCAATGATCAAGGTGAATTGCCACTGCCAAGATGGTGACTCTTTGTATTGTAAGCTGGTCACTTGGTATGAGGAGCCTAAAATGTCCAGATGGAAAATGCCCAAGCTTATATTATAACTAGAATTTTTCTATGTTCCCTGGTGGAAGCATTTCCCCTTTGGGAAATAGAATTTCAAGCCATGCAGCTCCCAGAGTTGCAGGTATGAGAAGCATAAATTGCCCAGGTGGCTCACTGAGAGTGGTGATAAGTAAAGCCACTCTGGCTGCCACAGATCAGCCCTCAGACCCATGTATTCAACCACCTGGGCCACAACACCATATAAAAATCATTGCTTTAGAGTTTACAGTGCCTCTTGGAGGATGGAGCCTCATAGTGACAGTATCACCTTCAAGCTGGCACTTCAGTTGTGTCTTCAACAGGCCATTCCCTTGCTCTATCAGGCCAGCAGATTTTGGCTGGTGTGGTATATGACATGACCAAGGTCAGGTACCAGGCACCCTGACCCTCCTTTCTTTAAAGTGGATTCCTTGGTCTGATGCTATATCATGTAGGATCCCATGCCGGTAAATCAAACACTCTGTAGATAGCGGTGCCGGCTGATGTGCTGTGGGTGGAAAAGCCAAATCCATACCCAGGACATGTGTCTATTCCTATCAAAATGAATTATTGCCTCTTCCAGGCTGAAGGATCCAATCACCAACGCATTGTTTGGTCTCCTGTAGAGAGGGGAATTAGTGATTTTCTCTCTTCCTAGCAGATTGGACATTTGATGGGGCCAGTCACTTGATCGGCCTTGGTAAGTGCAGACAATGCTGTTGAGCCCATGCATGGCTTCTGACCCTGACACCATAGCTATTGAATTCATGCGTCCACTGTGCTAGCACTGGGGAGGTTAATGACACATCCTGGCTGATGTCAATTGGCCTAGTCAGAGCTGGTTATTTAGTGCCCCTTCCACGGTAGGTGTTAACATTTGATACAAAGATCTTCGTACTTCATTCCCAGTCACACAGGTTCATGCAAATCCATCTACCCCAGGCGTTATTTCCCCATCATTTCAATTTTTATTCTTCTTAACCCTTGACTTCCAAGTCAAGCATTGGCCACTGCTCATGAATCCATGCACATTCTAACTGGAGGACACTTCCTTTTCTGCACTAAGAGTACGACCACATGCACTGCCATAAGCTCTGCCTAGTGACAGGATTTTCCTGCCACTGTGGTTAAGGGCCACCTTTAAGTCAGGCTGAAATACACCCTCCATCCATTCCCAGCTTGCTCTTACATACCAAGACAACCTATCTGTCAACCAAACTTGGATTTTTTTCTATTTTTATTGATACATAATAATTATACATATTAATATTTATGGGATACATGTGATATTTTGATATATGCATGCAATGTGTAACGCAGGGTAATTAGGATATCCATCAACTCAAACACTTATCATTTTTGTGTGTTGGATCATTCTAAATCTTCTGTTTTAGCTATTTTGAAATATACAATAAATTATGGTTAAATATAGTCACCCTACTGTGCCATTGAACACTAGAACTTATTTCTTTTTTTTTTTTGAGACAGAGTCTCACTCTGTTGCCCGGGCTAGAGTGCAGTGGTGTCAGCCTAGCTCACAGCAACCTCAAACTCCTGGGCTTAAGCGATCCTTCTGCCTCAGCCTCCCGAGTAGCTGGGACTACAGGCATGTGCCACCATGCCCGGCTAATTTTTTCTATATATTTTTAGTTGGCCAGATAATTTCTTTCTATTTTTAGTAGAGACGGGGTCTCGCTCTTGCTCAGGCTGGTCTCGAACTCCTGAGCTCAAACGATCCACCTGCCTCGGCCTCCCAGAGTGCTAGGATTACAGGCGTGAGCCACCGCGCCCGGCCTACAACTTATTTCTTTGATTTAACTGTGTTTTTATACCCAGTGACAAACCTCTCTTCATCTTAATGTTCCACCTACCGTCGCAAGCCTCTGGTTACTATTATTCTACTAACTCTTACACATTCATGAGATCAACTTTTTTAGCTTCCACATATGAGTGAGAACATGTGATATTTGTCTTTCCATGCCTGGCTTACTTTACTTACAATAATGTCTTTCAGTTCCCTCCATGTTGCTGCAAATAACAGAATTTTATTCTTTTTTATGGCTAAATAATATTCCATTGTGTATATATACCATATTTGCTTTATCTATTCATTAGTTTTTGGATACTTAGGTTGTTTCTACCTCTTAGCTATTGTGAACAGTACTGCAATAAACATGAGAGCGCAGATATTACTTTGATCATGTTTGATTTTCTTTCTTTTGGACACCCAACAATAGGATTGCTGGATCATCTAGTAGATCTATTTTTAGTTTTTGAGAAAGCTTCATACTGTTTTCCATAGTGGCTGTACTAATTTACATTTCCAAAGTGAACAGTGTACCAGCATTCCTCTTTCTCCACATCCTTGGCAACATTTGTTATTTTTTTTGTCTTTAGATAATAGCCATTTTAAATGGAGTGAAATGATATGTCATTGTGGTTTTGATTTGCATTTCCCTGGTGATACTGATGTGGAGCATTTTTTCATATACCTGTTGGTCATTTGTCTTCTTTTGTGAAATGTCTATTCAGATCATTTTTCTACTTTTTAAATGCATTAGTTGGGGTTTTTTTTTGCTATTGAGTTGAGTTCCTTATATATTTCTTATATATTTATAATCCCTTGTCAAATGGATAATTTGCAAATATTTTCTCCCATTCTGAGGTTGTCTTTTCACGGTGTTGATTGTTTCCTTTGCTGTGGAGAAGGTTTTTTAGCTCGATGTAATCCAGTTTGTCTTATTTTTGCATTTGTTGTCTGTGCTTTTGAGGTCTTACTCAAAAAATCTTTGCCCAGACCAATGTTAGGAAGCCCCAAACTTGGATTTTTCCCCCTCTTCTGTTAGTTGGCATAAGGAATCATCCTATATAGTTATGAGTTAATAGCCAAGAGCTGCAGCAGCAATAGTAGATGTCTTCAGGATCTAAGCTACCTGCCCATATAGCTTTCTTGTGTCTTCTTGTTCTGTTAATGCTTGATCTTGGATGTACCACTTCCACCTCATGATACGTAGGTCCTGGACCCACCCAGCTCACCATGAACAGTCCAGGCCTCATGGTTATTTGATGTTTGTGATCAGGTCCTGCATTTCTTCCAGGACTCAGTAGCATACCAGGACCTGCTTTTCAAAAGATGTGTCTGCTGTAGATGGCATGACCTTATTTCAGAACACCAGGCGTCAGCGTTGTGATTCTCCTATTTGGATTGCAATAAATAACACATGGCATCTTTTCCCACCACAGATACTCTATGCTATGCCATACTGATAGGTTATATTACTCAAGTGGCAGGGCCACTGGCACCACACTCTGAATTTCTATACATTCTTTTTCTGCTTTGGTCTTTACATCAACTTAGCAGCCTTTCTTGCCACCTGGCATGTGATTTAATGCTGGATTCCTGGCAATGGAATATGCTGCCTCCACAACATGGAAATACCTACCAGGTGAGGCACTTACTTATTCATTGTAGAAAGTGAAAGCTACAATAATTTGTCCTTTCTTTGCATGGGATGCCCCCCAATACCCAAGACCATGGGACTTCTGAAAATTTTATTGATATGGTAGGGTGTGAATCTTTGTAGGGTTTATCTCCTGTGCATATATTTGATGTAGGTCTATGTTGTACTTGCCAATTCTTTTTAATCTGGTCCAATGGCATGATATCTTAGTTATAGTAGACTGATGAGATTTTTTCATGGTATCCTAGTCATCAAGACTATATTATGACAAAGCGGAAGAGTTGACATAGCTGTTGGATGGGATTGCAAATATATACTATTGTCCATTTCAAGTGAATGTGAGTTCTTTCTGATCTTTTCTGGTGTGGTTAGAAAATAATGTATTTGACAGATTAATGGTCACATACCATGTGCTTGAGGTCACAGTCATATGTGCTAGCAAAGATACCACATTTGGGCGACTACTGTTCAGTTGAATTTGTGACATTCATTGTTGTTCTCCAGGATACAATTTTTTAGGTAAATGATGAATTAAATGGAGACATGATGGGGATTTTTAACGGGGGCCATTACATTTATGCCATTTTCCCTGGAGTGTGATAACTTATTAGAGAGTGCTCTGAATAAAATATCTGTGGAAGGGAAGAGAAGGAAGCAAGACTCGGCAGAAGAGAAAGCTGGGCTGGGATGCAATCTCAGTGAATGACACGGTTGACCCATGGGAAGCCCTTGGCGTGGATTGGCCTGCAGAGTTGTCCTGAGCTGAGTGAGGTCACTGGGCCTTGATCACCTTGTGTTGACTAATTACTGGATGCAGAATGTCCAGGAAAGGGGCGTAACCTTGGGCAGGGCAATTCTCTTCAAGCCAGGCACTTCCAAAAGAGGGCTGATAGCTGAGCACTGTCTGCTGGGAGCACTTCCAGCAGGAGGGAGAATAAGTTCTTCATTCTTCAAGCTGAATCTGGGCAGGGTATCTCAGAATCCCCTACCGAATGAAATACGAGATCTCTTATATTATGTGATATGACTCTCAAAAGTCATATCGTATTTCATACGTATTTTTTTAAGTAGAGGCTTTTTGGAGCTCTTAGTGTATTTGAAGTGAAGGATAACAAAGGAGGGGGGAGAGAAAAAGAAATGGCCATACTCTAATTGCAGAAGAGTGCCACTAATCATTAGCATATTGAACAGACACCGAACTCAATGAAAATAGTATTTGTAGACTGATAAATGAGTCTGGAATAAACTACTTCCCAGAAATTGCCTAAATGTAGCTCAGGCTAGTGTAAACTAGTTGCCCCAGGCTGGCTTCCCTGTTTCACTGAAAAACAAGCAGTACTTCACATTACAGAATTAATTGCAATTGGAGTATATTCTAATACATTCTTGAGAGCCCCAGGTATACTGTGGATTCGAATTCATCCATAATCAGTAATTATGCTCTTCTATTTAAATATTTGGTCTTGGACAAGATTTTATGCAATTAAGGATATGAGTTTGATGTATATTGTTAGGCTTAATGTCTTATATTATTCAAAATATGAAAACATGAATTCAATCAGAAATTTCAAAAATGATAACTTATCTGAGAGGCCTTCTCTGACATCCTTATTTAAAGTACCACCTGCCTCATTATTCCCATCTCTTTACCCTTTTTATCTTTGCATTTATCACTATCTGATGTTTAATATACAGTTTTTTTTAATGCAATGATTATATCTCCCATCTCTGTTTGGAATGTGTTCCATGAGAGCATGGAATTTGTCTACTTTGTTTATTGCAATGTTGCTAACACCTAGAAGAGTACTGGGAACATAGTTAATGCTCAATAAATGTTGGCTGAAAGGATGGACCAATGAATATATGAGTCATATTTTATTAAGTTAATGTATTTCTCTACTTCTGAAAAAACATATTTAACCTTGTTAAAGTTAAGGTCATTAATTATGTTAAAAATTAATGGTTGTTTTTGGTGAATTCAGAAGTAAAATTAGTGTAAGTTTTCCTCCATGAGAGTCTCTGAAGTTTTGATCAGAATGAGCTAATACCTCATGAAACACTCTTTAAACGACAAAAGACATCACGTTTCATCAATTGTTCTGACTTTGTGGCTTCCAGCAGCTACTAATGATGCTACTGTAGCACTGATGACGATGACGATGGTGATGATGATGGTGGTGTTGGTGGTGACAGTAGGTAATATTCACTGAGCAGATTTTCGCTAGCCACTGTGCTAAGAGTTCTGTGTTCATTAACGTATATGATACACAGTACAACTCTATGAAGTATGTTTTACCATTTTACTGATAAGAAAACTGAGATATGGAGAAGTACATATCCAAAGCCAGTGCACCTGGCTGGTTATGGAACCAGCATTTGAACAGTGGTGAGACTTACACCAAAGCCTGTGGTCGTAGCTACTGTGATATTCTGAGGCAGTGGCAAGCAGAGAGAAGGCTGAGGGAGGAGACATAATTTGAAGGAAAATGAATCCCACACTCCTCTTTCAAAATTATGGGTTGGGGAGTGGGGGAATGTTTGAGAGTCTTCCAAAAACATCATTTTCAAACAGTTGATATAAAGCAGAAGGAAAAATGGCAATGTCAGAGCATAATCTGAAGGTTCATGGGAGCAGAGAAGGAGGAGTTCTGGTCTTTTGGGGGAGACAGGGTAGGATTATAGAGGAGGAATAGTTCAGTTGAGTCTGAGAAGGGGAGGAAGGACCTACCAGAAAGAAATAACAACAGTACAAACATATTTTCAGAAGTATGGTGTGTAGAGTAACAAGTCTGGACAATGTAGTGAAAAAGTATAGTGCTTATCAAACTTCACTTTCTCAGTAGGATACTGCAGTATATTCTATATACACTACAAATAGTGCATAGTAGCACACAGTTTGAGTGAATATGTACATGTGTTACTACACAGTATTACATAAAGTACTCTCTAAGTAGTATATTGCAGTAAATTGGAAAAATTAATAAAACTTGACCCTAAAAAGAAACACATTTATTTCAAAAGTTTTGTCAAATTAAAAAATGTCAACAGTAGTGGTACTTTGTTCCTCCAACAACTCACATTCCTCAGTCCTGTGTACCCTTTACCTACACTCACCAGTTGTTTGCATTTTCCACCTTTGCTTTATTGTATGTATATATATAATCATTATTATTACAGCTAAATCACTAAGTCATTTGAGAATAAATTTCAGACTTAATGACTCTTTATCATAAAATACTTCGGCATGCATTTTCTAAGAACAAGGACATTTTTTTACCTAGCTAACCATAGTATACTCAATTCGTACAATTTAGCATCGACACAATGTTATCATCTTACATACAACCCATATTCAAATTTTACCAATTATCCAGTAATATCCTTTATTTATCTCAATAACATCCAGGGAAACAATGTTTTCCCAGTCTAGGGTGCAAGCCAGTGTTACACATGGCATTTAATTCATATTGCTTTAATCTTCTTTAATTTAGAAGATTTCCTCAGTCATTTTTGCTTTTATAACATTAACATTTTGAAATGTACAGGCCAGTTGTTTCGTAAAATGAACCTCAGTTTGCATTTGTCTGTTTCCTCATGCGGATTCAAGTTGCTTGTTTTTGTTAGGAACTCTGTGTATGTGATGTGTGTCTTTCTCTGCATCACAGCAAAGGTGACAGTTGGTACCAATATTGGTGATGTCAACTTTGACCACTAGATTAAGGTTGTTAACTGTGGATTCTCCACTGTAAACATACCATTTTACCTTTAAAACCAAATAAACTCTGGGGAGATACTTTGGAAGTATGTAAATATCCCAACAAATATTTAGGCAATGATTTTCATGCCCATTAATGCTTCTTGTCTGAATCGATTATGACTATATGATTGAAAATTCTTCTACTTCTTCTTCAATTCTTTCTATATTTCTTAGTTGGCATTTCTCCTATCATTTTTTGAGCAATTTCTTACTTTCTGGAACAGTACAGTATTCCACGCTCATCGTGTACTTTCTCCACTCCAACAATCAGCCATTTCTCCAAGAAGCCCTAGTTCAGTTAGTGGATAATGGTATCTTGAAAACAAGATCTGGGTGCTGGATGTGCTTGTCGCTACTGGGATGTCACTGTACACACAACAGTCCTCCTTATCCACAGGGAATGTGTTCCAAGATGCCCAGTAGATGCCTGAAATCATGGATAGTACTGAACCCAATTGCTATTAGTTGGAACGTGTTTCTTTTCCTGTTTTCCACCCACAAATGTAATGCCTTTTCCATTTTAACTAAGCACTTACACACGGCCATAACTTTTGTAGTTTGAGGTGTGACAGCAAAACTGGCATGAATTTCTTTTTCCTTCTTCACAATTCCACAGACAGAAGATTGGTTCTTACAAAGATCTTGGCAACTTCAGCAGAAGATTTTTTTCTTTCCTTAAGTTGAGAACTTTCACCTTTTCACTTAAAGGAAACACTTAACAGCTTCTCTTTGGCAGATCCAAATTACCAGCATCACAACTCTTGTGCTTTGGGGCCATTTTAAGTATAAGGGTGACTTGAACACAAGCAGTGGGATACTGTGACAGGCAATCTGATAACTGCGATGGCTGGTAAGTGGCTCAAGGATGGGGAGTGTAGACAGCGTGGGGAGACTGGACAAAGAAGGGAGGATTCACGTCCCAGCTGGGAACAGAGCTGGGCGGTACAAGATTTCATCATGCTTCTCAGAACAGCATACCATTTAAAACTTATGAATATTTATTTCTGGAATTTTTCATTTAAAATTTTGACCTTGGGTAACTGAAACCATGGAAAGCAAAACTGCAAGTAAGAGGAGATCACTGGACATATATTTTAATGCTGCTGTTAATATAATGAGACACGTGTTACTGAACACCAACCAAGGGAACCTTTAAGGTACATTATTTGGATAGTAGCCATTAGGTATAAAGGGCTAAAACCTAGCTGAAATCATGGTTTTAAAAATTCTTATTATAACTATATGTATAAATGACTGCACAATCTTTTAAAGTCTTCTTGAGACTAACAATCAAGTCTCATGATCCGTTGGTTGATAACCTAGATTCTGTAACCTTGGATTTCTGAGATGATGTTCTTTATTCTTTTGATTTGGTAAGAATGCTCTAATTCTGGGATGGTATCAAAGTTAGTACTGCCATAACACTAAGCAATATTTAAGGAAATATAGAAATAATAAAGAAGATAAATCAAGTTACATGTTGTTAATGTTCTAGAACAAGCTTAAGTCTAGGTATTGTAATACAAGTTGAAAACATTGTATGTCTGTATGTTTTGTCTACTAAGGAAGGGTTTGAAGTGTTCAAAGGAATCATTAAGTCCATTCTAAATCAGTAAGTCTATTCTAAATTGTTTAAGGAGACTTCATTAATTATATATGTAATAACTTAAAATATTTAAGAGAAATTAATTGAAAATGTTATTGGCAATGAGTTAACAAATTGAACATCCAAGAAATACAACAAGGATTGAGTGTTTTCCATGTACAAAATCCCTTTGACATTAACAAGGTGAGCGATGACTGGATGGTCCAGAGGTAGGATCTGGGCAGAGAGCATGACAGTGTCCATTACAGTTGCTATTTTGGGTTTCCCATGTAAAGTCAAATAAAATGTCAGAGTATATAGATTCATAGACTATCAACCCAGAGAGGGACCTTAAATATCACACATTTTATTATTTGCACACTTAGCACAAACCAAGAAATTCAAATGCGCACCAAGTGCTACTTCATCAAGGTACCAAAAAATAGGTGAAGCTGCTTCCCTATGTTTCAGATGCTCACGCTCTACCCTTCTTCACGGGTTCAGAATGAAGAGTAATGGCTGTGTTCTGGACAGTCATGCTGTTAGTAAGTGTGCTACTGGATTCCACACCAGACACTGCCTCTGGGAAGCCCCAGAAGAGGCAATGGATTACCAGTAAGATGCTGGTTCTGCTTCTGTTCTTCTGCCAAGGTAAAAAAAAAATGCATTTTTTTAATTAATGAAAATAATGCTAATGCATAGAAACTAGGGGTTACAGGTGGGAACATCACACTCACTACCGGGGTTAGTGGGAATTAAGTACTGCCTCGAGGCAGGGAATTGAACCAGTGAACCCAGCAAGGTGTCCCCCTCAGCTCTTTAGCTCTGGACTGAATTGAGAAAGTATTATTGTTTTTAATTGGTTCCCATTTGGCCTTATTAAAAGTTTAAGTGTGATTTTACGCTAACCTTTTATCCTCCTGACATTTCTTTCCTTGTATTTTATAGGTCCTTTTGTCTTCCTTCATCATAATTTTCTCCTTATATTGTACTATGTTTCCTCTGAAAAAAATGGTCTGTCTCCTTGCCATTTATTAAAGGGGCCAACAGCAAAATATTCTTGAGGATAGAAATTGCCTTATTATTATGGCTGCATTGCTGAAAGAATTATATGAGGCAATTATTTCCCACTTCTCTGAGACCTTGGCCATGTATTTTAACAATAATTGCTTGCAAATATGTTTGCCTTTATATTGTATTCTGTTTGAGAGCAAGGTTATTTCTTTTCATCTTTGTTTCCCCAACATCTGGGCCAGTTCCTGACACAGAGTAAGCTCTCAATAAATGTTTACTCAATGAATTAACAATTGGTAATGTATTTTAATTGTTTATTCAAATATCTACTCTTTCACTAAAGTTAAAGACGGGGATCAAATCTTACTAATCTTTGTACTACTACCAGCTCCTGCATTAACTGTTGATGTAGTAGGTACTCAGTACATTGCAATGAATGGAAGAATGAAAAAAGAAGGAGATAGAGTAGGAGGAACTCTGCATCATTACTGGAGGGTGGTGGAGAATCTCCTTCCAAAATTACGTTTCTTCCATGCCTGTCGTCGATGTGGGCAATTCTACTGTATGCTTATGCACCGCCTGCTGCTACAAGGGCCTCTTGATATGGAGTAAGTCCAGAATTAGTGAGAACTTGAGGTCATTTTTAGAAATGCAATTACTTCTTCACAGAGTGAGCCAACTGGCCACCTGAGGGGAAAGGAAATGATTATGGTGGACAAAGAACACTGAAAGAAGAAAGCATTGCTACCCTTGTCATATTGCCTGAGATCAATCCCCGGTACTGGGGAAAGACATTGAGACAGTCTAGTCTAGTGTGTAACTATGAAAACCAGAAAGGAAATCTACAGGGTGTCTCAAAAGTCACCATAAATAGGGAAAACGGGAAGTTGTAGCTAAACGTACCTTTATTTACAAAATAATCATTACGAAATTTTACAAAACTTTTCCTTTTGTATGGAGACTACAAAGAAAGCAGAAGGGAAATCTACATGCTTTCCACGTGCTCTCACTTCTGTCTAGAGTAACTCTCCCTGCCCCCATTGCTAATACCTATTTTTTTTTTCAAGTATTATCTTATAAGACCCTTCCTACAGGGTGGAGCATGTGAAAAGTCCCCAAGGCAGGAAGAGTTTAAGCTCTCCTGGAACTAAAAGAAGATTGTTGTGTTTGGAGATAAGAAAGGGGAAAAATGGAGCGAATTAGAGTTGGAGAGGAAAGCAAAGGCACAGGGCAAATTATGCCCTGCCTGAAGGCCAAGGAGTTTGGGTTTCAGTAGGATGACATTGAATAATTTAATCCAATTTATGAAAGTATATCATCCAATTTATGTTTTTAAAAAGGATGACTGTGAAAGATGGCAAACTAGGGAGTCCCAGCCTCTCCAACCCCCACAGAAACACCAAGTAAACAACAACATGCCAATCCAAGTAGCTCTGCAAGAACTCTAGAAACCATTCAGGAGCTGCAGCAACCTAACGAGCACCCAACCAAGGAAAAGCCAAAGTCAAAATACTAGGAAATTTGGGGGCATTTTTGTTCACCTTTATCCCACTCTTCCTCTAGTGTGGGAAGGGAGGAAAGCTGACCAATTCCTCTTGACTCCTTCAGGATAAACATAAAAAAAAAGAGTAAAACTTGTCTGCAACATTCTGGCTTGTATGTCCAAGGGGCTTGTTTCTGTCTTGTCTGAGTTGGGGCACTGACAAGAATGATGACGTAGTTTGGATGTCAGGGTAGAGGTTGGTAAAAATACTGGAAGAAACCATAGCATGAGAGAGTTGCAGATCCATGGGTGCCCGGAGCAAGAGATCACAGGCAGAGGAAAATAGCAGAACATCTGAGGCCCTCAGAAATAGCAGGGGTGGGACTCTTAGGGAAATGATAAGCAAAGGTATTGGATAAAATGCATATGCACAGGCCCAGGGAAGATGAACACCAAGAAGAGACCTGAGAAGACCTAAAGCGTATAAAGAAACAGAGAGACATGGCCCATTCAAAGGAACAATATAAGAAATTAGACACAAATAAATGAAAAGCCATCCTGCATTTATGGATTGGAAGACTTAATACTGTTAAGATATTGATACTACCCAAAGCAATCTACAGATTCGATGTAATCTATATCAAAACCCCAATGGCATTTTTGCAGAAATAGAAAAATATATCCTAAAATTCATATGGAATCTTAAAGGACACAAATAGCCAAAATAATCTTGAAAGAGAAGAACAAAGTATGAGGTCTCATACTTTCTGATTTCAAAACTTATTACAAAGCTACAGTAATCAAAACAGTGTGCTACTGGCACAAAGACAAACATATAAACCAAAGGAATAGAACAGATGGACCAGAAATAACCCCTCACATATACATGGTCCAGTGATTTTTGACAAGGGGGCCAAAACCATTCAATGGGGAAAGTTCAGTCTTTGCAACAAATCGTGTTGGGGAAAACTGGATGTCCATATGTAAAAGAATAAATTTGACTCTTATCTTACACCATAAGCAAAAGTTAACTAAAAATAGATCCAAGATCTAAATATAAAGAGCTAAAACCATAAATCTCTTAGAAGAAAATAGAAGAAAGACATCATGACATTGGATTTGACAAAGATTTCTTGCATAGGACACCAAAAGCAAAGGCAAAAAAAGGAAAAAAATTAATTGAACTACATCAAAATTAATATTTGTGTGAATCAAAGGTTACAATCAGTAGAGTGAAAAAGGGAACCCATAGGATGAAAGAAAATATTTATAAGTCATATATCTGATAAAGGGTTATTATCCAGAACATATAAACAAGTCCTACAACTCAGCAACAAAAACCAAACAACCCAGTTAAAAAATGGTCCAAGGCCTTGAATAGACATTTCTTCAAAGAAGATACACAAATGTCCACTAAGCAGATGAAAAGATGTTCAACATAACTAACATGATGGAAATGCAAATCAAAACCAGAATCAGATAATGCCTTTATAAGGATGGCTGCTATCAGAAACAAATGAAGAAACATAAACAAGCCAGAAAATAACAATTGTTGACTAGGATGTGGAGAAATCGCAACCCTTGTGCACTGTTGGTGAGCGTGTAAAATGGTATAGCCTCTATGGAAAACAGTATGGTGGTTCCTCAAAAAATTAGAAAATGATTACAATATGATCCAGCAAGTCCATTTCTGGGTATATACCCAGAATAGAAATAGAAAAACAGAAATAGAAAAACATATCCTAAAATTCATTGAAAGCATAATCTCAAAGAGATATTTGTACACCCATGTCCATAGCAGCATTATTCACAATAACCAAAAAGTGGAAACAACTCAAGTATCTGCTGTCAAATGAATGGATAAACAAAATGTGGTATGGATATATAATACAATGTTATTCAGCCTTAGAAAGGAGGGACATTCTGACACATACATATTACAACACAGATGAACCCTGAGGGCATTATGCTAAATGAATTAAGCCAAGTCATAAAAAGACAAATGCTGTATGATTCCACTTACCTAGAGAACCTAGAGTAGTCCAATTTATAGAGGCAGAAAGTAGAATGGTAGTTGCTACCATTCTAGGGTGAAGGGAGTATGGGCAGTTATTACTTAATGGGTAGAGAGTTTCAGTTTTGCAAGACGAGAAGAGCTCTGGAGATGGATGGTGGCAATGGTTGCACAACCATAGAAACGTACTCAATACCTCTGAGCCGAATACTTAAAATGATTAAGGTGGTAAATTTTATGTTATGTGTATTTTACCACAATTTACAAATAATAATAAAAAGATGATTGTGAGCTTCCAGTTCACTTAATTCCCTTCCCTCCCCAAGTCATATTTTTACAGTAAAAAAAAGTACAAAGAGATTTAAAATGCTAAGATCAAAGGTGAGGCATAGGGTCACTGGGCTTTGTAATTGATGAGTATCTTGCAAAAACATCATCACTTAAAGTTTCAAATAGTAGCTGAATGATGACTAATAAATTTGAGAGATGGAAGAGGATGAGAGAGATAGTGTCAGGGAGTGAATTCTTTTAATTTTTATAGAAGGATGTTAATAGTTTTGACTTAAACTTAACAAAATTAAGACTAATGGTATATGTTTTAGGTTTATTAAGATAACCATAGAAGAACTAAAACACATTTGCTCAACAGTGGTACTTTCATTAAGTCAGCCTGGGATGGTAGAAATAGAAGAGGAAGGTCTAAATTTTCATGTTGTATCTTTTAGTATCCATTTTGAGCATTTTATGTGCATATATTCCTTTAATCTTAATAATTTAAAATATTATTACATAATACAGCAAAGTATAATGAGTAATGTAATAAACACCTTTGTTCCTAATACCTAGATTAATCAAATTCGAACATTTTGCCATCTGTGCTTCAGATATTTGTTAAGAAACAATATATTACAGATGTATTTGAAGCTTCTCTCTGATCGTATTTCTCTCCTCCCCAGAGGAAGCTGGTGTTTGTTTTTCATATTATATTTATAATACATGCACATTTATATATGTATCACATATAATATGAAAGGTAAAACCCTACATATTTTTTCATATTTTAAAAATTGATATAAATGGCATTATATGCTCTATATTGTTCTGAAGTTTGGTTTTATTGCTCAGTGTTATATTTTTGAAAGGAGGGATTTTGAGTGAAAATTATGACTTATTGCTATTTATTTATAGAGAATATACAATTATATAATAATATAGATATAATACATAAGTGTCCCTGATAATGTAACTCGCATGGATAACATTTCATAATCAGAGACATTCATAAACCTTGTATCACAATGATAATTGGAATCTTATTTAGAGAACAAACTAAGAAAAACATTGGCAGAAAGGAGGAGCTGCTCTTTTTTTGACAAATAATTTTTTTTTCTGCTTTCATTTGCATGAGTTTTTCTAGACCATAGCTACTGTCAATTTTCATAATAATATACTGGTTGCATAACCCATTTGCCCAATTTGTCTTTGCTGAAGAAGTTAGTTACTGAGAGTGGATAAAACTGTAAGTTTTTCTCTCAGGAACTGTTTCTGAATTATTGAGAGAAAACGAGCCCAAGCTCCTCCATGATTTTAGGTCCTGCTGACCCCACACAGTCTTGTAGGTGCTGAGCTTTCATTAGCAATAACATTTGTTCTAGAATATTCTATGTCTTATTTTATTTCGTCTTTTTTTACAGTGCTCAGAAATAGACATTATTTCCTCATTATTCAAATGAGGTAATTAGTGCACAGAGGTTTTCAAACCACCCAAGGTCACCCTTGGCAGGTACATGGTGGAACTGGGATTTGAAGCCAGGGCTTTCTTCCTCCAGGGCCTGTGTGCTTTCTATTCTTGCCAATGCAGATAAATCTTTGAAAGAAATGTAGAAGTCTGACTTTGGAAAAGAAAGCTAGCTTATTTTCTTTTCCCATTTCTCCATCTGATTTTCGTGAAGAGGAGTCTTTTGTTGTTGCTTGTGAATAGGTTCCTATGTATTTATATTGGCCCAGGCTATGTGACTTAAAGCTTAACAAACTGAATGTATTTTCACACTGATATTGGTCACTTCCATCCAACATTATCAGCTTTGCCAGCATGTGTTCCTCATTTTCTCCCTGTCATACACATGCATGTTTTTTTATTTTTTACCTGTTTAATTCCATGACCATTTCCTAGCTTTTCCCCACCATCCCCAGCTCCCTCATTGCCCACATTCAATATCGTTTATGGCATTAACGATATCTACTCTGCCTTCTTATGATGGGGTTATTGGTGTCAAATGAGAAAACAAATGTAAAAAGTGTTTTCAAAGCATGATGAGCCATGCGAGTGGAAGAGATCTAGAAATCTATATTTCAGTCTGAAGGTTAAGGCCACTCTCACTTATGCAAGGATTACCAGTGACATCAGTGAATAGAAAAAGAGATAGATTTTTCTCTAGTTTTGTTCATTCTTTGAAAAACTATGTTCAATTTTGTTCTTTGTAAATAAAGGGGAAAGAATAAGAGTATCGACAATGCTTTCATTTGCATATAGAATAGCGTAATTCTAAGGAACTATTACAATCATGCATTTTTATTTTGGCAGACTTTTTTTTCCTTGTAATTTAAAATTTGTGAATTTGATTGTATGTAAATTATATCCCAATAAAGCTTTAGAAAGTTTAAAAGTTGAAAACAAAAACCCAAAGAATATCACCATTTTGCAATCCCTTAAGATCTAGGTATTGAGTATCAGTGGCTGCTGGCATCACAAAAAGAGAGACAATTAGACACTGTGTGCCTTCTGCTGAAAGAATGTCATTAGCTAGGGTCATATGCAAAGCAGAAACCTGCATCTGGTCAAACATCTGGATCCAGCAGCCAATTTACATGTAATATGACAGCCAGAAAATACACTGAACTACCCTATGGGGATTCAGTCATCAAAACACAGACTGTGAGATCTTTATAGGAAAATAACCTTTGTTAAGTAAATTTTAAGGACAAAATAAAAGAGATGGAGGAAAAACCTGTACATTAAAAGAGATTTAAGACACATATATTGAAAATAGGTTATAATTCCTCATCTTCTTGGTATTCATGTCTTCTGCCACCTAATTTCACAGCACCCTTCCACCGCAGGAGGGGTTATCTGCTCCCCCCTTGAACTGGGCTCAGACATACCCAGTTTTCCCTATTATTAACATCTTACATTAGCACGGTACATTTGTTGTGATTAACAAATATTCATACATTATTATTAAGTAAAGTCCACAATTCACTCAGATTTCCTTAGTTTTTACCTAATGTCCTTTTTCTGTTCCCAGATTATGTTTAGGAAACGATATCACATGTAGCCATCCTCTCCTTAGACTCTTCTTGGCTGTGGCAGTTTCTCATACTGTCCTTGTTTTCAATAACCTTGATGGTTTTGAGGAGTACTGGTAAGGTATCTTATAGAATGTTTCTTAATTTGGATTTCTTTGATGCTTTTCTCATGATTAGACTGGGGATATGGGAGGAAGACCTCATACTGTCAACATGACTTGTCACAGTTGATATTGGTCTTGATCACCCGGCTGGGAGGTGTTGGTTGAGTTTCTACACTGTTAACTCCCACCTCCCCTCAATTTTCACAGTGTATTCTTTGGAAAGAAATCACTGTGCACAGCTGATATTTAAGGAGTAGGGGCTTATATTCCCCCTGCTTGAAGGCAGAATGTCTATATAAATTATTGGGAATTCTTCTATATGGGAGATTTGTCTCTTTTTCCTCATTTCTTTATTCAATCATTGATTTATATTAGTATGGGCTCATAGATATATTCTGGATTATAACACTAGTTTATTTTGTTGCTCAAATTGTTCCAGATCTAGCCATTAGAGTTCTTTCAGTCGGCTTCGGTGTCCCTTAACATATCTCCATCATTATATTTGGGGTTTATTGTTGTTTGTTTTAGTACTTCTTTACTTTCTGGCACTACAAGATACTCCAGGCTTAACTTGTATACTTCCTGTGCCAGCCCTAAAACCAGCCAATTCTCCAAGAAGCCCTGGCTTCTTTTGTTGTCTGAGAATGGTATTAGAAACCAAGATCTGGGAGCTAGTTATGGTCAAGCTACTGGAATGTCTTTGCTTCTAGGGCTTCTCAGCTGACAGAACAAGGAAATATGTGCATTACCTAACTTTCCATATAGACATATATAAATATTTCTATATGTAACAACTTGTAACTAAATTAAACTAAAACAGAAGTCTATACTGATGTCTCCAACTTTAACTCATCACCAAAATGGATTATTCTAGCTGTTTCTTCTTGTTTGCCCATAACCTGCTATTCCAACAGTTAAGAAACCTGGCTCCTACCATTTGCCATCCATTTACTTAGCTCTTCGGTTCTAGTGCACATGTATGGTGGTTTTGGAATTCTTAAACCATAACCCATGGGAAACAACTTTATCAACTAGAGAACAGTGCTTATGTACACTCTTATGGATTCCAAAGTTACTTAGGTCAGCACCGCCCTTCCCCTTTCGGGTGACGCTGTTTCTGATATTTTTAATACACTTACTTTGTCATATTGCACATTCTATCTTTGATCCCTTGAAGTCCCAAATAATTTTTTAAAATTTGCATATATTGGCCGGGTGCGGTGGCTCACGCCTGTAATCCTAGCACTTGGGAGGCCGAGGCGGGCGGATTGTTTGAGCTCAGGAGTTCAAGACCAGCCTGAGCAAGAGTGAGACCCTGTCTCTACTAAAAATAGAAAGAAATTATCTGGCCAACTAAAAATATATATAGAAAAAATTAGCTGGGCATGGTGGCGCATGCCTGTAGTCCCAGCTACTCGGGAGGCTGAGGCAGTAGGATCGCTTAAGCCCAGGAGTGTGAGGTTGCTGTGAGCTAGGCTGACGCCACGGCACTCACTCCAGCCTGGGCAACAAAGCGAGACTGTCTCAAAAAAAAAAAATAAAAAATAAATAAATAGAATTTGCATATATTAAAGTTTACTCTTTGTAGTATACTATAAAGTTCCATAGATTTTAACACATGCATAGTGTCATGTACATACCTTCACAGTATCATATAGAATAGGTTCACTGCTCTAAACATTTTTGTGCTTCACCTATTTAACTCTGCCCTGAACCCCTAGAAATGAATGATGTTTTTATTGTCTATATAGTTTTGATTTTTCCAAAATGTCATATACATGGGATCATACGTATGTAGCTTTTTCAGATTATCTTCTTTCACTCATCAATATTCATTTAAGTTTCATTCATGTCTTTGTATAGCTTGATGGCTCTCTTTTTTTAAATCACTGAATAGTATCCCATTGTATGGATATACCATAGTTTGTTATTAACCTCTTGGGAGACCTCTTGATTGCTTCTAATTTGGGTGGATTATAAATACAGCTTCTGTGAACACTTGTATGAAGTTTTGTACATCATTAAGATACACTTTTTTTTTTTTGTATTTCAGAGTATTACTGGGGTATAAATGCTTTGGTTACATAAATTGTCTTTGGACTGCCCGACAAGCATTCCCATCCCCCAGACAGTATGCACCACATCTGTTAGGTATACGCATTTTTTAATGTGGACTTTATACTTTACAATGAAAAAGTTAAAATAATTTTTTAAATTATGTAATCCAAAGTCTTAGCTTTACAGCAAGGAAAACATATAGCTTAGTGAGGTTAAGAGGAACACATAGCTAGTTAGCAACAGAACCAGGACTGGCATCCAGACCAAACATTACCCTAATAAATGAGAAAAGTAATACTGATAAAGGAAAATGATATTCTTGAAGAGAAGGACACAGAGATAGTGAGTTATAGAGAACTGCAGACTAAAGGTGCTAAAATGTTTTATCAGGGAAGGATATGGACCTGCTTCCTGGGATTTTAAAAGAAACTATATTTCTGAAATGGGTAAAAGATATCCCTACCAAGAGAGGATAGTTTCTATTAGAAAATACTTTAAAAGCCTCACAGTTCTCTAAAGTTCTACTTATCTAAACACTTTGTATACTCACCAAGTAGACAGGTCCATATGGTTCAGGAATGCACAATCTTTATTGACAAACATGGACTTCAACCCTGAGAATTTTCCATCCTCTGTACCCAGGCCTCTAGGACCTGGACACCATAACTGACCCTTTCTTTTAACCTTAGATGATACATTCAGAACCCCCCCCCCTTTTTTTAATTTTATAAACACTTGGCTCATGTTAGGAAAATCTTTATGGTAAGCAGTGGGTTCTACCAGAACATATGTATCTTACTTGCCAAGTGCAAATTGCACACTATGCAGTTATTACCATTAGTGTTCTCAACTCTGTCTAGTGAACGCCTCATATATCTTCTATTGACAAATATCAGAAGTTACTGCACAAAATCGCAAGGCCATTTGATTCTGTCATCTTTAGGATTCTTCCTTGGTGGAATAAAATATTTTGTTTAACATTCCCCCTGCCCTCCATTCCCTTTCCATATATGTTTATACTTTGTTAATATCGGGGAGAAATAATAACCATCAGAGGTATTCACTGAAATTATTAGTCTCCCTAAATTATTAGTCTGAATATACGAATTCAGAAAGTTCAGTTGGCATTTTCACAATTTACCATAACTAAGGTTCAACATCAAGGGACATGGACTCTTACAGTCTACCTACCCAGTACAATCACCCTAAAATGAAGGAGACAACTGGTACCCAGAGAGGAAGAAGGACTTGCCCAAGCTTGTTAGGGGCCCATACAGGCCTGGAAAGGAGCTATCAGTCCTCTTTCCAATTTTCTAGTCTCACTCTCATTTACTTTGAGTTGGTACTTTATGTTTTCCATTTAAACGGGTTCCTACTATTAACAGTGTTGTCTCCCAAATTTCTCTTAGGGAGAGCTTAGGAAAGGGAATATGGCTGCGTGAATATGGCAAGGGAGGTGGCTTAGGTACTTGTTTTGAAGCTGAATTGGCTTAGCAAGATATGGTTTTTAGTCTAATGGAGTTGGGGGGAGGTGGAGTAGCAATACATCTCTTGGCCTCCCCACTGATTAAGATGTTAATTTTTGCAACCTATTTTAGACTATGTTGTCATTCTCATTTAGTATTTAGAATGATTGTACAGACTGTATGTGAAGATTCAAAACATTTTTTTAAAATGTCTACTTTTAGCCAGTTTCCATTCAAGTACTTTAAAAAGGGACATTTCATCACAGATAATATTAGGTATATTTACCTTGCTATACGCATGGCCATATGTTTTCCAACTCTGTCTTATGTACTCGTTTCTACTTGTATAGAATGAGGCTATGGCTCTTAAATAGGCAGTTTTGGAAAGAAAAGTATCTAGATGCTACTCTTAAGGGATAAGCTGATAATAACACCAAAGTATTATTAAAGAAACCCAAACAACTTACATATACACCTGTTTTAAATCAGTATCTTTCTCCAATCTGTGGAGAAGATAGAAATTCAATGTGTATTCTCTGCGAAGCACATAAAAGGACAAATCTTCAATTTAAAGAATCTAATAGCCTTCAAGTCCCTTGAGAATCTAGATTAATGGAGGTTACTCAGAGAACTGTGGAACATAGGAACTCCAGCTAACGAGCGTGTCTCACTTGGATCCAAAACCTAAAATGCTATCTCACGAGGCAAAACCAAACAGAGAAACATCCACGGATGTAATAAAATACCGATGACGTAAGGATTTCCTGTTGTGTTTTTGGCTTCCCAGATACAGTGCAGGTTTATAGGTAAGTATATCAATTCTATCAGCCTAAAGTGTGGATTATGGAGAAACCTATGTTAATTATCACCATTCACTACTGTCTCCATTTCCTCACGATCCTGGTACCGATAATCATCAAAATACACTCTGGTTTCCACCTGTGAAAAGTCATGCCTGAGAATCATTGTATTTCTTTTCAGCATTTCAATTGTGCACTTGGACCTAAAATTTGAAACTAAAACACTATCAAAGCCATCACTGCAATTATATAAGGTAAACCTCATTTCACATCCTCTTGGGAGGATCAGGATTATTCACGTGGCTCCATTTACAGGAAGAGGAATCCAAGATGCAGGAGGCAGGAAAAGGGATGAGGTGCCTTACATCACCCAGCAATAAGTGGAAGGAAGGACTTTGATGAGGACCAGTGATCCTCTGAGACTAAAGAATTGAGGCCTCGCTGCCAACCCCACCAAACTCACTTCTTTCCACTCTACTGATGGGTATTGGTCTGGGAATACCTGAGATACAATTGATCTTTGCAATATCTATTATTTTTAATGAAAGTTTGATGGGCAAACTTAACAGTAAGCACAAGATTTTAAGGACTAAAATAACGAATTATTATTCTGAGCTACTTAACGTAACAAACTTTTAAGATAGGAAAACGAATTTGCATATAAATATTGTATCGAGTGTTCTCAGTTCACTTCCAAATGTGGAAGCTTCCCTCGTTGGCCATAGCAGATACTTAACCCCACTTATTAGCTTCTGCTTTGTTACTGAACATTCTGGAGGTCATGAGACTGCTTGTTTTCGAATAGCTCAGATTTTTGAATTTCATATGCTAGCAAAAGTTTACAGAACTTGGAAATTGGTATAGCATTTTTATTGTGCCAAATAGGGCCCTTAAAAAGCAATTATTATATACAATCACCTTTATTTCAAAAAAGTAAAAAAAAAGAATTTAAACTTTAAAAATATTCGGCAGGGCACAGTGGCTCATGCCTATAATCCCAGCACTTTGGGAGGCTGAGGCAAGAGGACCAATTGAGGCCAGGAGTTCAAGACCAACCTGGGCAACATAGCGAGACTTTGTCTCTACAAAAAATAAACTAGCTGGGCATGTGCCCATGGTCCCAGCTACTTAGGGGATAAGGCTTGAGCAAACGCAGGAGTTTGAGGCAGCAGTGAGCTGTGATCGCACCACTGTGCTCCATCTAGCCTGGGTGACAGAGTGAGACACTGTCTCAAAAAAAAAAAAAAAAAAAAAGAATGCCATAGTCTCAAAATCAAAGAGAATTTTTCCAAACTGAATAAACTTGGTATGATGACAACCTGTGTTTTTCCCCCTTATTTGTTTGTTTGCTTTTTTTTTTTTCCATTTGCAAAAGAGCAATGTCAATTTTGTCAACGGGCTGGCATTGGCTTGAGGACCTGTGTCTGGGGCTGCTGTCTCTGACTGAGACTTAAGTGATACGAGGACCTTCCCACAGTGGTTTTAATGAAGTGCAATGACAGTCACGTACATCATCTCTTAAAAAATAACCTAGAGGGAGTCAAAAGAGCCTCCCTAATTGACCAACATCAGAACAGCTGTGGGAATAAATATATTTATGAGGGGAAACTGGCTGAAAAATAAAATACCAGTGCTTTGTAAAAGCAGTGATAAAGTTGAGCAACTTTTAATCTTAAATGAGACAGAAAAAGCACAACAAATCAAGTGTTTAATTAGAGATAATTCTCAGAAGAAAAGGAGTTAATTTTTTAAAAATAAATAGTTCAATTTATGATAAGTCTTCGAGGCATTTTGCTAATTACAAATATATTTTAAGACGTGTTTGTAGGCACAGTTTATAGTTACCTCTGTATGAGCTGTTTGGATCATGGAAGCTCTACTTTATGCCTTGTTTTAGCCGCTTGAAACAGGATTTTGTTGTCAGTTGCAGGAATGCTAATATAAAAAGCAGAGTTTGTGTGCTTTGTTGGTAAACACAGATCATAATTGCGGGCCATGAGAAATGTGCAGCTGTTCCTTCATTGCACCAGCAAAGCAAGCATTTCTGCTGTGTTACAAGTCTGTGTGCTTACACTTTCCTAACTCGCTCCTTCCAGAATAATTTCCCCAGAGTCAAATCCCAGCCAAGTGCAGCCTTTACATATGGAGGCGGGCATAAATGCTAGCTGGAGGCTTTTTCGGATGTTGTAAAAGGTTGATGGGTACTTTATTGGTTGGCTCAAATATGAAATTATGGAGGTTTTCATATCAGAACAGCTGCACTTAAATTTTCCATCCAAAACACTTCCCAATTTGTTCAAAATCTGGGGATAACTGGAAAAGCGGCTTTGTAAGAATGTAGCTTTCTAAAAGAAAATAGAATTGTTTCAAAACATGCAAATTATATTGTTAATTGCTAAGTGTTCTTTCTTTCATACTAGCAGTTGTACATTCTTTCATGCCCTGTTTAGATGTTTATGTTTGGTGTCTATATCTGTTTTGTTTCAGTTATAAGATGTTCTTTTAATCCACTAAGAACAAATTCTTCCCTTATTTATTGTTCCAGAGATGACACAGGGAACCTTCATTATACATGCAATTGGGTGAAATGATAGCAAAACAAAATGGATTTTTATGTATAAAATTTACATAGTTGAAAACAGTACAATTTATCTCTAAGATAAACACTACCACCTTCTTCTGGTTGTTTCTCTGAAGAACAAAATCAAAATAAGTCAAAATGAAAAATCAATTCTGTCACTTTACAAAATGGCAAATACATACATCAAATTCCCTAAGCACTGTAAATTGCTTTCCTTAGTATTTTTTAAATCCCAGATGTAATTACATTAAGTAATTTGGTTTCCAGAGGAGTTTGAATAATTAAAAAGCACCTGCTGATTTTCTCCTGTAGAGTAAAAAAGTATTTTAATAGTACACAAATAACAGAAACTGACAAAGAAAAGGCTTAAGTAGAAGGATCATTTTAACTATCCAATTTATGGATTTTCAAATTTGAAACTTATTGCATTTATACTAAGATACACTACCTATTAGTTAACAGACAGATGACATTAGAGAGCTAGCTATACTGTTAGGTTTTTTTATGTAACTTAATTCTAAAAGCTTCTGCCTTATCTCTTGATCTGGCATTTCAGTATTCATACAGGAGACAAGAACTCCAGTTGACTCTGGCTTACCTATGGAATTGGGGTGAGGGCTAGCATGGATGAATGAAATCCACAGATAAAACATTTTAGCTTTCGTCTCCCCGATCTCCCCTGCCACCAAATTATTTCAGAGTTACTGAGATGCAGCAAAATGTAACTGACTCTGTTTTCAGTTTGTTTTTTTTCCATTTCCTGCTTTGGTTGATTACCTTAACAGAAGTCTAGGGGAAAATGGAATGGTCAGTGTGTAGGCATGAGGAAAAAGGCATTGAATTTAGCTCCTCGTTATTAAGTAAGCATGGCTGCATTGGCCATGCTCTTTTCCTTGCAAACCAGTTTTTTTTTTTTTAGCCTCCCAAAATTATAACCTACTTTCTGATGAAACTAGTCTTGACCCTTCTTCGTGCCCAGCAACCACCCGGGACCTGCCTGAGATAAAGGGTTCAGCTTGCAGAGCACAAGCAGGGTTAGCACCTATCGTCAATGGTTGATTACTCAAGCTTGTGGACAGGTGTCCTGTCCATCATCCTAACCTTTTGAGGACCTGAGGGATTTTTTTCACCCATTCTGCAGTAGAGTTGAGTCTCGAGGAAGCTATGCTTTGGTTCGTCTTACCAGCTGAAGAGAATGAAAAAGAAATAACTGAAATTTTGCCACCTAGCTACACAATGACTTTAATAAAAGAGGCCCTCACCTTCCTTTGGGACTGTACTCATGACAAGACTATATTTGTTAGTTTTTATGCAAGGATCAATTCTTTCTATGGAAAGCACTCTGTGTAGGGCTAGGGGTGGCGGGATGGCTAAAAATAAACTCTCTGCTAAAAAAAAAAATTCTGATGGAACTCCTGCTAAAAACAAACTTGTTCTTTGTTTTTTAAAATCAGGATTATCTTGTAAGTAGAAATTATTTTTATTTATTTTGAAAAACAAGTGGCAGATTCAAACCCAGAATCACCCAGTTTATTTCTTTGTAAATAATTTATAAATTTATGAATTTCTTCATTCTATATTCTCACTTTTCACCATAAAGAATTATTCTATTTTCTCTGGCTTTAGGGAAAAAAGGAAGACTTGCATATCCAAGATTTAAACCTTCAGTATCTAAACACCAGGAGGTGCTAGAAGATAACATTAAAGAACACTTCCCCCTCGATTTACAGAGTCTGATTACACACAGTTTATTAACAAATTTGTTTGCTCTGGGAGGCCCTAAATATTCAGATTCTAAGATATGCACTGTAGCAGACCATCTTTTGGATACAAAGGACTTTTGCAAGGGTGAACAGTAGCCTTGTCAAGATTTCAGGGACATTAGTAAAGATTTGCAGACAGACATTTTCTACATGCCTCCAACCTGGAGCTATTTAATATTTGTGGCAGGACAGTAATTAAAGAATGTTGATACTGTTTTTGTTTTGTATAATGGAGTTTAAAATGCAATGAGAAATCCAGGCGAGACTGAAAAATTAAATTCTAGAGCTGGTGTGTTACTTCATGCGTGGGTAAGTACAGTGTTAGCTCTTCCAGACCAGGTATTAGGTAAGACTACGAGACAACCTTTTAGGTATGTAGTTAAAAAGAAATTTATTTGTATTTTTTAGTGAACCAATAATATTCTCTCTTGGGGGGGAGCATGCTAATAAATAATTTTTTTAAAATTATCAGCTTCATTGAGGCATAATTTACATAAATAAAAGTAACCATTTTGAAACGTATAATTTGATGGATTTTGACAAATGTATGTAATCATGTAACCACCATTGAAGTCATGACATAGAACATTTCTATCATCCAAAACAAATTCCTTCATGTTCTCTTTCAACTAATATCATTGGCCCACTCCTTGGACCCTGTCAACTACGAATCTGTTTTCTATGACTATAATTTTGCCTTTTCTAGAATTTTATGGTCTTTTGTGGCCAACTTTTTAAATTTATCATAATGCTTTTGAGATTCATCCATGTTGTGTGTATTAATAGTTTATTCTTTTTTATTTCATTACATGGATGCATCACGATTTGGTTATACATTCACAACCTGATGAACATTTGGGTTCTTTCCAGGTTTTTGATGTTTTGAATAGAGCTGCAATGAAGACTGATGTACAAATCTTTGTATGAACGTATGTTTTACTTTTTCTCTTGGGAAAATACTTGGGGATGGAATGGCTAGGACTATATAATGGATTTATTTTTAACTTTTTCAAGTGCTATAATATTTTTCAAAGTGGTTGTGCCACCTAACATTAACATCAATAAGGTATGAAAGTTTCACATCCTCTGCAACCCACCAAAACTTGGTAAGGACAGTCTTTTTAATTTTAGCCACTCATAGTGGTTACAATTTGCATTTCCTTAATGACTAACACTGATCATCTTTTTCATGTGTTTATTTAACATCCATACATTTTCTTTAGAGAAGTTTCATTGAAATATTTTGCCAATTTTTAAGTGAGTTGTGTTTTCTTATTAAATTTGGGGAGTTGTTTTTATATAAAGATACAAATCCTCTATCAGATGTATGCTTTGCAAATATTTTTTCCCAGTCTACAGCTTGTTTTTTCATTCATTTTTTTCAAAAAGCAGAAGTTTTTAGTTTTGATGAAGGCTTCTTTATAATTTTTGTTTCTTTTATGGATTATGCTTTTTGTATTGTTATTAAGAAATCTTTGCCTGACTCAAGGTCACAAAGATATTCTCTGATGTTTTCTTTGAGATGTTTTATAGTTTAAGTTTTTACTTTAGACCTATGGTTATTTGTGTTCATTTTGTATGTGGTGTGAGATTGGATTAAAGTTCATTTTCTTACATATGAATATCCAATTTTTTAGCATTCTTTGTTTAAAAGATTATTGTTTCCTCACTATACTGCTTTTGTACAGTTGTGAAAAATCAGTTGTCCATATGTGTGTGGGTTCATTTCTGGACTTAATAATGTTTTAATGTCCTATTTATCGTATCCAAGTACTAAGCAGGCCTGACCCTGTTTAGCTTCTGAGATCACATGAGATTGGGTGCATTTAGTGTGGTATGGCCATAGACTGATGACTTATTTCTCTATCTTTACACCAATACCACCCTGTCTTGATTCCTGTAGCCAAGACCAGCTACATAATTTGTGGAGCCCAGGGTAAAATGAAAATATGGGTATTTTTGTTAAAAAAAATTAAGAATTTCACGATAGTGACAAAGAGTATTAGACCAAGCACAGGGCCATTCTAAGAGTGGGGCCTTGTGCAATGACAGGCTGCTCAGCCTTACTCTTCACACTTTTGGAGAATTCAGTTGAATGTATAATAGGTCATTTGAAGCTCATTACTATTCTTTTTATTTTCAAAATTATTTGCTTCTCTATGTCTTTCATTTTGTCTAATTTCTACTGTGATGTATTTAAGTTCACTAATCTTTTCTTCAGCACTGCCTAATTTGTTGTGAATCCCATTCAATGTTTATTTTATCTTAGATACTCTGTTTTCATAGAGAAGTTTTATTTGGGTGATTTTTATATCTTCCATGTCTCTAATTTCTTATAAATATTAAATATAGTTATATCTATTTTAATATTCTTATCTGTTAATGCTAACATCTGGGTCAGTTCTGGGTTGACTTTGGATGATTTTTCTTATCATCATGGTTCATTTTTTTCCTGCTTTTTTGCAGGACTGCTAATCTTTAATTGGATGCCAGACATTGTGATTTTATATTGTTGAGTGCTAGATATTTTTATATTCCTATCATTATTCTTGTACTTTGTTGTGGGATGCAGTTAAGTTACTTGGAAATAGTCTGGTCTTTATGTATGTTGCTTTTTAAGATTTGCAGTCCAGGACCAGCCTAACATTTAGTGTAGGGCTATTTATTTCTCACCAATGAGGCAAAATCCTTCTGTGAACTCTACTCAATGCCCCATGAATTAGGAGGTTTCCAAGTTTAGTTGTGGGTAGCAAGAACCATTCTAAGCACTATGTGCATGCCTGATTGCTGCTAATCCTTTTGGGTGTCTCTTTCTCTGGACTCAGGTAGTTTCCTCACATGCATGTGCTGAGCAATACTCAAGGAGGACCATGGTGGACCTCCAGGAGTCTCTCTGTGTTCAACATTCTCTTCTCCAGTTTTCTTTCCTGCAAACTCTGGCCACCTTAGTATCCTAAGATTCTCAGCTCCATCTCTACTCAGAAGGTCCACCAGGCTTTGCATGGGTTTTCCCTCTCTAGTCTGTGGTCTAGAAATTCTCTCAAGGCAATCTGTCTGGAACAATCAGGTGGCTTGCCTACTTTGTTTCATGTTTCTCTGACATCCCTGTCTTTCATAGTATCTTGAAAGTCACTGTTATATATATTCTGTCTTGTTTTGTTTTGTTTTCTTGTTCTTTCAGGTTGGAGGGTAAATCTAGTCCCTTCTGGACTAGAAGTAGACACAATTCTCTTACTCTTTTTAACTCTGCTGCTCTGGCATTTGTTTAGATACATATTTATTTTCTCTCTTGCTAGAGGTCAGTTATTCTGTTTTGTTCACTTTTTGTTGAACATTAATGAATAAATAAGTGAAGGGTATGACCTAAAGGAGATTATGACAATGATCATAGAAATTTTGAAGCTTTCTGCAATCAACTATCACGTTGTCTTGACTTATAATTATTTCATGTTAATCATCTTTTCTAAAGATCTTGCAGCTTTTTACTGATAATTGCCCACTGATTCTAGTGCTAAGGGAAAAGCTCTTTCTCCTCAATTTGCAGAAGAAAAAGTAGAACATTTTAAACTATTTTTAGAGTATCATGAAAAGTTTGTTTGCATTATGAAAACAGCAAAAACACTGAAGCTTTTCATTTTGGAAAAATACTGAACATATAAATTAAGGTACAAATTTTAATTTGCTCCTGGGTAGTTTGATTGGTGATAATTGTGAGAATTATCTTACTTAAATACAAGCTCTTAAGATTTTTTTCCTTTTTTTATCTGTTCTAAAAGGGCCCAACCTTTTGTTAATGTACAAGTTCTTTTTGAGTATTAATCAATTTTCACAAATTGCCCAACCTCTCATTAATGTTACTTGCTAGTATGAAAGATCTCATTTATTTTATGATGTGAAAATACCTGTAACTATAATAATTAAGTTCTAACAAATTTTAATTTTATTTTAAAATACTGGCACAAGGTAAAATTTCAAATGTTATAAAATTCTTCTCTGCACTCAAATGTTTACAACAGCACAATTCACAATTACAAAGAAGTGGAATCAACCCAAATTCCCATCAATTCATGAGTGGATCAACAAAATGTGGTATATGTACACCATGGAATACTACTCAGCCATAAAAAAAGGATGACTTAATGCGTTTTGCAACAATTTGGATGGAATTGGAGACCATTACCCTAAGTGAATTATCTAAACAATGGAAAAACAAACACCACATGTACTCACTACTAAATTGGAACTAACCGATCAGCACACATGTGCATAGAGGGAAGTAAAATTGAACGGAAATCAACCAGGCAGGAGGAGAAAGGAGAGGATGGGTGAAAACCTACCTAACTCTTGTCAATCAAGCATTAGAAAAGGAATTCATGTAACCAAAATTATTTTTACCTGTAAAACTTTGAAATTAAAAAAAATAAAAAAATAAAATTCTTTCTTTCACTCTATCCAGTGTTTGGAACTCACTGTTTTGTGCTTGCTTTGTTTCATTAACATATCTTGAAGATTTTTCTCTATTAGCTTTTATAGTTCTATTTTTCTTTTAATTGCTGAAGAATATTCCTTGTGTCCATGTATTATTATTTGCATAATCAGCCTCCCTTTGAAATTTTAAATATAATTATTTGTCCAATTAAAAATATTAATAACTAAAAATATTAATATCAACCACACTTATTTTATATTTGATATGAAACATTTGTGAACCCTTTAGGGTTTATATTTAATTTACTGAATTTTCTGGAATTTTTGGACCATTCCAATTGGCACATTTAGATAATTTCTGGCCAAGACATAGAATGAGGGCTTTGAAACGTCTACAAAAGCAACCTCTGCAACAGCTTCTCTTGGCAAAGCACAGCTCAGAACCAAGCCAATAGATCTTTTCAGCTTCACTGTATTGCCTTTGGGGCCATGAGGTGTTAGTATCCTTTCTATAGGTGTTTGAGAGACATGCCTCAATTCATATTTGACTGGCGGGATTTCGTAGTTTGGCACAAATGAATACCAAAAATAGGTTCTGGTTTGGTGACCATACATTAAAGAAGTGTTTAGATTCATGTTTATGTATATTTGTGAATTTCAGGTTTTTGTAATTGATATCCATGAAAGGAATTGGGGATTCCAGCAAGGAGGCTGGAAGACTCGGGCAGTTGATTTAAATGACTTTCATACTCATTCGGCTTTCTGGTGTCACCATTTTGGGTACTTACAAGAGGACTCACAATAATATTTCTGTGGTTACCCCCAATATCTCTGAAGTGATAACATTACTTATTACTGAGTTGTCAAGTTTACCATTGGAACCATCATAAGATACAGAAAATGCTTGGTTGCTTTCTCTCTCTCTTTTTTGCATATTTGGGGGGTTATGTGTGCAGATGGATAGAATTCTTTACTTATAGCAAGTAGCTTTCTTACAAGGTGTTCAAAAGTCATAATGAGCATGTTGTAGGTTTTAAAAAACAACCTCATTGATAGTAACACTGAGAAAGTGAGGCACAAAAGGAGTAGCGCATTGTAGTAGTTATGGAGTATATCCACAACAGCATGAACTAAAACAACCTGTGTTTGCTAGATTATATGGGCAGTCATTGCCATTGCCTCCATGTAATCTCCTTAGATTTAGTTTTCTGTTGAAGTTATCGATGGAAAATCAACATAACAAGATTAAAGAATATTTCCATTTTCCTCTTAATACAATAATAAATAAGGCAGTCCTACTTTAAGAAATATTATTTAAAATACCTATTTTTTTATGTAATTATTTAATTATCTATTTCTTTGAGTCTCCCTAAATTAAGTTTTGGTATTAAAAAGTCTTAACTAGAGAAGCATCTTTTCTTTTTGTGTGGTAGGATTCTCTCCTCTTCCCCAGAGTAAACTCTTCTTGGTCATTATTTTTTCCTTAATAAAGTCTCCTCTATGACTGCCATTTATGATTTTCAATTTAAGTGACCTTTTCTCAATGCCTACATTTGAAGTACATAATACATTTTTAAGTACATAATACTTTATATTGTTTTTCCAGCTTACTTATTAAGTTAATTACTGTAGTTGTCCCCTGGTCTACTCACTCTCTAAAAATGAATGTGATGATAAAAAACTATTTGAATATTTGGAACACTTTCATTTTCTTAACATAAGCAAACATTAATAAATTCTTACAGAAAGGTAGGCAAGATTGTTGTATTTATTCCTAAATGCTTTACTTTGGTTATATGGAAGGCAGCCATATTATCCCTGGAGCCTTCTTCTATGTACCATTGTTGAAGAGAGAATGATGAGTTGCAGAGGCCAGGGGTGAAACTGAGTGTGGTATTTCTTAGGCTCTAAGCTTCAAGTATGAAAGGCTGGGATATTCAACAGAGCAAAAGTAAGTAGGGCACAATTCTTTACAATACCAAGCTTTTAAAAACTCACCTCATTTTTTTTGTCAGTGTCCAGATATTATACATACATTTTTCAATGGTAGGAAACTTAAAAAAAATTACATGTACACAAAATAGATTGCATGAGTGTCTAAACTAGGCTTAAAATTTGGGGAGTTTGTAAGTCGACTTCAGCATGGAAAAACTGGCAAAATCGGTTAGCTGCTTTTTGAGTGATTACCTTGTGCTGAGCATGGTTCTTATTGCTTTATATGTGTTAATACATTTAATATTTATAACAAACCTATGGTGTAGGTATAATTATGATCATTTCCATTTATTAGATGCGGAAGCCTGAGGCATAGGGACTTAGGTAAATGGCCCGAGGTCACACAGCTTGACCTTAATGAGGTCAACATTTAAACTCAGATAATCTGGTTCCAGATCCTGTTCTTTTTTTTTTCGTATTTAGCACCATGTTCTTTCTTTTCTTTTTCCTTTTTTGCCTTTTTAAAAAATGTATTTCAATAGATTTAAGGGGTACAAGTGGTTTTTAGTTACATGGCTGAATTGCATAGTGGGGAACTCTAGGCTTTTAATATACATGTCACCTGGATAGGGTACATTGTACTCAGTAGGTAATTTTTCATCTTGCACCCCTCTCCTACCCTACCACTTCTGAGTCTCCAGTGTCCATTAAGTTACTTTGTATGACCATGCATACCCATTGCTTAGTTTCTGAGAACATGCAGTATTTGGTTTCCTGTTCCTGGGTTACCTCACTTAGATTAATGGCCTTCAGTTCTATCCAAGTTCCTGCAAAAGACATTATTTCATTCTTTTTGATAGCGTTTCATGGTGTACATATGGCACATTTTCTTTATCCACTATTTACTTTTAGTTCTTTGAAGAATCGCCATACTGTTTTCTATAGAGGTTGTACTAATTTATATTCCCACCAACAGCATAGAAACGTTCCCTTTTCACCACATCCATGCCAGCATCTGTTGTATTTTGACTTTTTAGTAATGGCCATTCTGACAGGGGTAAGGTGGTTTTAACTGGCATTTCCCTGATGATTAGTGATCTTGAGCATTTCTTCATCTGTTTGTTGGCCATTTGTTTTTCTTATTTTGCCCACTTTTTAAGGGGGTTATTTGTTTATTTTTTCTTGATGATTTGTTTGCATTCCTTATAGATTCTGGATATTATGCCTTTGTCAGATATATAGCTTGAAAATATTTTCTCCCATTTCATAGGTTGTTTATTTACTCTGTTGATTATATCTTTTCTTGTGCAGAAACTTTTAGTTTAATTAAGTCCCATTTATTTACTTTTATTTGCTTTTGGGGTCTTAGTCATAAATTCTTTACGTAGGCCAATGTTGAGGATAGTTTTTCCTAGGTTTTCTTTTAATATTGTTATGATTTCAGGTGTTATATTTAAGTCTTTAACTCATCTTGAGTTAATTTTTGTATATGGTGAGTAATAGGGATCCAGTTTTATTCCTCTGTATGAGATTATCCAACTTTCCCAGCACCATTTATTGAATAGTATGTCCTTTCAACAGCACACGCTTTTGTCTGTTTTGCCAAAGATCAATCAGTTGGTTGTAGGTATTTGGCTTTATTTCTGGGTTCTCTATTCTGTTCCATTGGTCTGTGTGTCTAGTTTTATACCAGTACCATGCTGTTTCTATTGCCTTGTAGTCTAATTTGAAGTCAGGTAACGTGATGCCTCCAGATTTGTTCTTTTTGCTTAAGATTGCTTTGGCTATTCATGCTCTTTTTTTGGTTCCATATGAATTTTATGTTGTTTTTTCTAATTCTGTGAAAAATGACACTGGTATTTTGATAGGAATTTCACTGAATCTGTAGCTCTCTTTGGGCCGTATGGACATTTTAACAATATTGATTCTTCCAATCTATGAGCATGGAATGTTTTTCCATTTGTTTGTGTCGTCTACAGTTTCTTTCATCAGCATTTTGTAGTTCTCCTTTTAGAACTCTTTCACTTCCTTGGTTAAATATATTCCAAGGTATTTTTTTTTTTCTGCAGCTATTGTAAATGGGATTGAGTTCTTGATTTCTCAGGTTGATTGTTATTAGTGGATTGATATGCTACTGATTTGTATACATTGATTTTGTAACCTGAGATTTTACTGTATTCATTTATCAATTCTAGGAGTCTTTTGGAGGAGTCTTTAGGGTTTTATAGCTATAAGATTACATTGCTGGCAAATGGGGATAGCTCAACTTCCTCATTTCCAATTTGGATGCCCTATATTTCTTTCTCTTGCTTAATGCTCTAGCTAGGACTTCTAGTACTATGTTGACTAGAAGTGGTGACAATGGGCATCCTTGTCTTGTTCCAGTTTTTATGGGGAATGCTTTCCACTTTAGCCCATTCAGTATTATGTTGGCTGTGGGTTTGTCATATATAGCTTTTATTATTTTTAGGAATGTTACTCTATGCCTAGTTTGTTGAGAGTTTTTATCATGAAGGGATATTTGATTTTATCAAATGCTTTCCCTGCATCTATTAAGATGATCATATGGTTTTCGTTTTTGATTCTGTTTATGTGGTAAATCACATTTGTTGATTTGCATATGCTGAACCATCCTTACATCTTATATACTTACATCCTTACATTCTGGCATGAAACCCACTTGTAGATCCTGTCTGGAACAATATGCCATAGCACCCTCTTTAATAATTACGTGGAGTAATTTATTTGTAGGAAGTAAGATATACTTATTTGGTTATTGCCTTGTTATCTAAAATATGTACTTCAATAAAAATCTTTAAAAATTGCTCTTTTATAATTGAGAATATGTTATCATTTGAAAAAAATTTAACAATTATTGAGAAGAACCTATTTTGTAACTCTTTTTGGAAACCAGAAAGCACTTTTCTGTTTAATATATCTTCTTAATCAAAAATACTTTGTAAGGTCATGATTATTATTCTTTAGCTAATTCAGTCTCAGGGTGTGTTATTGGTAAATGTGGCTGATTGAGAGTCATAGGCAAGTTTTGGGACCCTCTGACTTAGGAGTTCACAGTGCATTTGAACTCCTCTGTCCTGGGCAATGCCAGGATTAGATTAAGTAAGTATTCATAAGCTATAAAATGTAATGAGGAAAAAACTTTACTGTATGTAAATAGTCTTTTAAAATCTCATTTTAAATTAAATATTTTTATATGATGCTTAGGCATTTTAATGACAAAACTGATTTTGATAGAAGCATTAACTGAATAGAAAAGCACAATATATGTCTTTCACATAACCAAGATGAGGTGGAAGTCTAGCAATTGATACCAAAAAGGTACTGAACTGTGGCTTAGCTGAATCAAAGGCATAACACCTGGGCGTGGAATAAGTTGCTTCTGCAAAATGAGTTTATAAACCTCAAAATGAGGCTAGTGCCAAACTTTGTTTTAATATGTCTAAGTAAATACATAAAATGAGATAGCTGATGGGAGAGGTTTATAAATTTTTTCAGTAAACAAATTGTTTTTAAACACCCTTAAGCTGGAGAAAAAGTAACTGCTTACCTGTAAATAACTGATACACTAATTTTAGATAATTCTTTTCTAGGCACGAACCAAACCTCATAAGAACCACTATTATGGTAATTCTTTGATTAGTTTGAATTGTCTCAGGCACTTGCAATTTTTTCAAAGATTATATTACTCTGAAAATATCCTATAACTTAACATTTCCACTCTTTTGGCTGTTCTTTTCTTGGTTTCTTCAAGCGGTTTCTTTAAATACTGCTGTAATTTACAAAAAGCATATTTTTTTATTCCTATCTGTAATTCTGTGAAAATAAAGTAATTGCTCAGTGGGTAGTAATATGAATGCAAAAATATGTACCAATGAAAGCATTAGCATAATTTAATGTACATTCAATGAAATTAAGGCAGCCAATAAGGAATATAATTCTTATTTATTTTGAAATGATGGTAACGAATGGCTTTGTTACCTGTTTTATGAATGCAAGCTCCATACTGACTTAAGCTCTTTTAAAATTCTATGGACTATATAAGCTATTCAATTCTAAGTTATCATTGCTGAATTCAAGCTTCTTTGGTTAGGCAAAGAATAAAAATAAATACCATAAAGAAGAAAACATAATCTGACTTTTCCTGAACTCTATATAACATTGGTCATTAATTTATATCAATATGTGGTGAAGATATATAAGTAGAATGGAAGATATACATATATCAAGGTAAAATAGGTAGTAATGTTTATTTTAAATTCCATGGAGTCATTTAGATTGTTTTAGTTTTATAATTTGGTCTATTTTGTTACTGCCTCTATGATTCTTATTTATTTCAAGTTTTACAACATCTATTTGTCCTTTGAGGGAATGTAGACAACTGATATTGGGACAGAATTTAAATTGTGAGAAATAATTGTGGTAAAAGAAATACATCAGAACTAATACTTGAGTGACTTCCTTTTATTAGAATTAGGTATCAAGTAAGCTAAGATGTCCAAGAGAGAGCTGATAGCTTAGGAATTAAAGTTTAGGTTATACTTATCATTTCTTGGAAATCAACTTAAGACACCAGTTTTCAATAGCATTTTTATATACTAGTAAAAAAGAGATATATGGTACTTGGTAAAATAAAGATACATAGCTTTCAGCATCTTGAGACATCTGTCTTCATGAAAGAGATGAAGAGTTCCCATTTCTACTTACAAGTATGAATACACGTCATCATGAAGGCCAGCTATCATTTGTTATATACAAAAATACGTGGTTCTTTGACTTTTTTCTGGATCTATACAGCTAGATGACATTTATGAGAAATGAAGTGTACTGAATTCAACTGAGAAGTACAATACTGTATCTCCATTAACTTGTGAGAGGTTTCATCTTTCCAAACCTCCTCCAGACAGCCCAGCGATCCTTACTTTCTCTGAACTCACCTGGTCTATGATAGTTGTTTTGGCAATTAACTGTGCACTGAGTTCATACCTAGTCTGTGTATGTTTCAGTACACACGTAGGAATACATAGGGAGGTGCTGTTGTTCCGGATCCTTGGGAAACATTCTCTGAGACTCTGAGCTTTACACAAACGAAGTTTATTGGGGAATGATTTTGGGAACAGAATAAGGAAAAATAAGAAAGGGCAGAGAGAGAAGTTGAACTGTGATGCAGTTGTACCAGAATCTCTGCCAATCCCTCAGAGAGCAGGGCTCACCTGGGAGAGGTAGCTCTTGTTGCCTGAGGGCAATTCCCAAGGAGGGACTAAGCTCTGAACCATTGGCAACCAGGGCTTCTGGCAGTGGATGAAATGAGAGCCTCCATCCTAAAGCAGGGATCTAGGAGGTGCCCTGGAGCATCCACTACAGGAGATAACGTAATGAACTTAATAGTGCAGCCTCAAGAGTCAGATGGGCTGGTCTGAAACTTGCTTCTACTATATAGTGGCTACGTGATCTTGGGCAATACTTAGCATTTCTGTCCCTCTGGAGTGGGGATAAGGATACTGCAAGTATATCACTGAGTTATTGCAAAAATGGATGAGTTAACACATGGAAAGCATGTAGCAAGTTCTTGGAAAATGGTGAGCACTCAACATTTGTCAGCTATTATTATTAAAGGCTGCTATAAAATAAACTTTTTTTTTTTTTTTTGAGACAGGGTCTCTCTCTGTCACCCCAGCTGGCTAGAGTGCTGTGGCATCAGCCTAGATCATAGCAACCTCAAAATCCTGGGCTCAAGTGATCCTCCTGCCTCAGCCTCCAGAGTAGCTGGGGCTACAGGCATGCACCACCATGCCCGGCTAATTTTTTTTTCGTAGAGATGGGGTCTTGCTCTTGCTCAGGCTGGTCTTGAACTCCTGACCTCAAACAATTCTCCTGCCACTGCATGAAACTTTTTCAAACTATCTTACCTATACGACTATTTGTTCCTGTTTAGGTCAGGTGGGACTAGTTACAAATGAACCCCAAATACATAGTTGCTTAAAACAATAAGGATTTATTTCTTGGCCAGGCCATATGGATATCATGTGTTGACTGGTGTTTTTCTAACTCTAGGACCCAGGCCGCTAGAGAGCGGCCACTAGCTGGATCACTGCCATTGCTCTGGCAGAGAACAGCGATGGGGTTTGAAATGCATGCTGACTCTTAAAGCTTCCACCTGGAAATGACACATGCCATTTCCCACTCACATTTCATTGGTCAAGTTAAATCACATGGGTACATAATTAGTGGGGGGGGGAGTGTGATTTCACCCTTCTACTGGAAGGAAAACTAGAAATATCTCATGACAGCACTAATGACTAGTACAGTCAAATTTTTAAAAATTATCTGGGAGAATATACACTTCATTATGAAAGGAACTTTTCTTGAGCACTTCTTATGGCCAGGCAATGTGAGAAAGAGCAATACTATGATATAGATGTACAGTAATATCCCAATATTGTACAATATTGAATAATGAGGCTTAGGGAAACTTGATCAACACAGCTAGGTAGTGGTTAACACACTCTCATTCAGCCCAATATGATAGCAAAGCCCACACTCATAACCCCTACTCTATTTCTTCCCAAGAACTTCAGTGATATCAGCGTGATTCAAAATATTATCAACACACACCTCTTTTTTTTTTTGGAATTGCTTTCAGAATCTATGATTTAGAGCAGGGGACCCCAACCTATGGTGAGTTGTATAATTATTTCATTATATTACAATGTAATAATAATAGAAATAAAGTACACAATAAATGTAATGTGCTTGAATCATCCCAAAACCATGACTTTTATATTTTGTTACATGGAGCATGTATTCACAACAGCTCTAAAAGTTCACAGGCCGATGCCTGCATCATCATTTGGTAGAAGAAAAAACATGCTCAGTAAGGTTACATGACTTCCCTGAGGTCATGTGGTTGGTAATGGCATGTTAAATTTTGAAGTCAGTTCTTCTAATTTACTTTCCATTGTTCTTTCCACCAACCTATACTGCTTATCACTTTTGTTAGAATGTACTCAATAGAAGCAAATGTTCATTCTTTGAGGATACATTTCAGTTCTGGAAATAGCCAAAAGTAGTACAGTATAACCAAGCTAGATAACACTATTTTGGATTAAAAAAATGAGGTATACTTATCAATAGTTTTTTTGAGGTTCATAAACTGGCACATAATACATATCCCTAAAATATCTGTTAGTTTGATTAGAGAAAAATGCACAAATATTTTAAAAACACATATCCTGACTATGTAGCCATGCAACTCTTACATATGTTAAGATCAGAACCAGATCCAATGAAATTGAAAACAGAAACTAGCTGAGAGCAAAATGTGCAGAGTTCAAACAATGGCCATGTTTAAAAACTGAACTTTTGTTTGAAGTGATTTTTAATGAAGTCTAGTATGCAGAACTCAGTTTGCGATTTGGCCCTTAAGAGGGGTTATTTATAAAGGTGGACGGAGAATGAACAGTTATTCCTACCCATTATGTGTTAGGTGATTTATTTCATTTAATCCTCATACCTGTCTATGAAACGGATCATACTTCTATTTTAATGGTGAGGGAAAGACTCATGGTTTTCAGTAACAGATCAAAGATCACAGTCAGAATCACATAGACACAGTAGGAGGCAGAGCTGAAATTAGAATCCAAGTCCATCTGTTTCAAAGCCAAGGTCTTTCTACCAAACAATGCTGTTGCTTTTCCAAAGGATAAGAAAGAAGGGAGGTACAGGAGGTTGAATGATGGTTTCATTCATGAATGGTGGTTCTGAGGGTCCTAGTCGTTACAATAAGAGAGGGGAAAAAATCATAAAGAAGTAAAACTGTTCCCTTTTGTAGACTGTTCCCATAGGAAGCAAGCAAGAACTTCCAAATCAACTATGAGAATAAATGGATTTAGTAACAGCACAGAAAATAAGGTGAATATAAAAGAATCAATTATTTCCTTACATAAAAGCAGCAACAATTGCAAATAAAAAATTTTTAAATTCCAATTTATAAAAGCACCAAAACCATAAAATATTTATGAATAAATTTCACAAAAAAATCCCAACCACTACACTGAAAACTGTAAGGCATTGCTAAGAAAAAACAAAGGAGACCTTAAGTAAATGATGATGGATCGGAAGACTTGATATTAAGATGACAATTCTACCCAAGTTGGTCTATAGATTCAATGTGATCCTCATAAAAATTTCAGCAGATAATTCTGTAGAAATTGACAAGCTGATTCTGAAGTTTATATGAAATTACCAAAGAAATTTTTAAAAATAAGTATGGAATTAGGAGACTTATCTTATCTGATTTCAATACTTAATAAAGCTTCAGTAACCAAGACAGTAGGGTTTTGGTGAAAGCATACACATATAGATTAGATCAAATAGAGTCCAGAAAATAGACCCACATGTACTTGGTCAACTGAATTTTGACAAAGGTGCTAAAGCAATACAATGGGAAAATAAAAGTCTTTTCAAAAGATGGTTCAAGATCAACTAAATATTTGTATGGAAACAAAACGAACATGTATCATTACCTTATACTACATATAAAAATTAAATTAAAATGGATCATAGCCTTAAAGTCTAAGACTATAAAACTTCTGGAAGAAAATATAGGAAAATATCTTTGCAAACTTGAGATACGGAAAATTTTTTTAAAACAAAACATACATGAAACGTAAAAGAAATAATTGACAAATTAGATTTCATGAAAGTAAAAAAAAATTTCTTTATGAAAGACACCATTAATAAAATATAAAGGCCAGCCACAGACTAAGAGAAACTAGAAACTATTCACAACATACATATCAAGAAAGTGACTTATATCTAGCATATGTAGGGTACACTCACAACTTGGTAATAAGATAAAACTAAGAAAGTAAATGGGAAAAAGATATGAATAGACACTTCTCCAGAGAAGATATTAATATATGGATGGCAAATAAGCACATTAAAAAAGTCACTGGGGAAATATTGATTATAACCACATGAAATGCCCCTACATGCATATGTACTAAAATGGCTAAAAATGTAAAAATTGACCATTCCAAATGTTGGCAAGAATGTGGAAGAAACTGAACTTTAATATAATACTAGATGGAACGCAAAATTGTATGACTACTTTGGAAAACAACAGTTTGTTAGTTTCTTAAAAAGTTTTATACTTACTACACCACCCAGCCATTCCACTACTCCTGGACATTTACTCCAGGGAAATAAAAACATACCTTTACGTAAGGACAATACACAAATGTTTATAGAGCTTTACTTGTAATATCTCCAAACTTGAAACAATCCAAATGTCCCTCCATGGATGCATGGATGGACAATTTGTGATAGATCCATGCAACAGAACACTACTCAGCAATAAAAAGTAATGAACTATTGAACAGACAACAACACGTATGAATCTCAAATAATTACGCTAAATAAAAGAAGCCAGGCAAAAGCAGGGTATATACTGTATGATTTCATTTTAATAATATTTCAGAAAATGTAAATTAATATATAGTGACAGAAAGAATATCAGTGATTGGAGAAGAGGTGAAGGAATGGATGGGTTATAAACAGGCACAAAGAAACTTCTAGGGGTGATGCAAATGTCTGCTATTTCTATCACGATGATGTGTATATACATATGTCAAATTATATACCTTAAATATGTGCAATTTCAAGGACTTCAATTGTACCTCAATCAAGTTGAAAAAAAGTAGTACGTCCACAGATGTTCCAGCTATGGAGCAGGTTAGTTTCCATTCTTAAGAAGTCCTAGTTTACATTCCAGATTAAGATGGCATAAATCTAATTTTATTCATTTCTGATACCAAAGCAAAACCATACAGAGGGATTTTTTTTAAAGGTACAAACCCACAAGAATGGGGAAATGCCAACAATAAAATTTTGAAACCTTGAATCAGATGGACAAGTAGTAAATTACCCGAGAATGCCAAATCTTAAATCGGCAATGAGTGAAGTCAAGGACCAACGAAAGTAATGTTGCAAAAGACTCAGGAACTATCAGCACCAAGTACTTTCAGAAGTTGGAGTGAAAGAGTGAAGGTAAATAAGAGAACTGTTTGAAACCTGTTTTGGAAGCAGTTAGATGCCTAGACCCCCCTCCATGCCTAGACCCTGCTCCATGACCCTGTATGACTGCTCCTCTCCACCCTGACATAAAACTGGAGGTTTATTCCTTGGAAAGGGTAAGACACGGGGCCTCTGGACTGGGGACATCTTGCATAACTGAGAATAGAGGCACGTACTGAAAACAGGGTGTTCAGGGTATCTATGCCCAGTGAATGCTAAGGCTCCTAGCCTGCTTCCCTCATGGGCTCAAGAAACAACGGTGGGCAGGACTTTCCTTCTACGCAGGAGACAGAAGAATCTTCTCTAGGGAATCTGACCAATCCAAGAGGAAAAGACCTAAAGAGAGTGACTTTGAAGGTTCCAAATAAACGGCCTACCCAGTTCTCTTAACTGTGAAACTCTTGGTACAAAAGCTCTGCCCTTGAGCTTATAGCTTCCATCAACTTTTTAGCTCCCTTTCTTAAATATGAGAAGACAACCAAGCATTACCAGATAGCTGAGGAAATTTTCTAAATCAAAGATAGCGACTAAAAAGGAAAAGTGCAATTTGGTGGAAAGAACATTTAAAAATACCTGTCATTAATATCTGCAGAAAGATAAGGAAAAAATTTATCTATGTATAAAAAATAGGATGCTGCAAAAATGAATATCCAGAAGTGAACTTGGAAATTTAAAAAAAATTCATTGTAGAAAAAAGGAAATACTCAAAAGAAGATCAGAGAGATAAAATTAAAGGAATTTCTTTAAATTAAAGGGTAGGTACTGCAACCCCAAACCCAAACAAAACAATAGAAATGGAAACTAAGAAAAAATAAGAAAATCAGAAGACCAGTCCAAAGTTAAGGAGTTTCAGAGAGAAATTACAGAGAAGTGAAGGGGAGGAATTCACCAACAAAATAATTCAAGGTCATTCCCTAAAACAGAAGGATATAATTTTCTAGAATGACAGGATGCTGCAAAGTCATTGAAAATTGATCTACACCAAGACTCATCACAATATTTTAGAACACTGAGGTTAAAGAGAAGATCCTACAAGCTTCCAGAGAGGGGAAAAACCAAGTTATATAAAAAGGAAAAGAAATTACTGGCCTCAGATTTCATAAAAACAATATTGAAACTATAAAACAATGCAGCAATATCTACTATATCCTAAGGGAAAATAATTTCCAATCTAGAAATATGTACTCAGCCACCCTGTCAATGATGTGTAAGGACTATCTCAAAGCATTTACTCCTCTATACCCTTTTTTGGGAGACTACTGCAGATGCATTCCATTAAAACAAGTTTGTGAACCAAAAAAAAAAAAAAAAAAAAAGAGAGAGAGAGAGAGACATTGGATTTAGGAAACAGGAGATTCAAGTCAGAAGTGGAGTAAATTCCTCTTGCTCGATGGTGGAAGAAAATCTCAGGACGACAACTATCAGGCATAAAGGGTAATTATGAGAGGTTAAAGCGGGTCAGAATTTCAGGGAGAGATGTCTTCAGAAGACAAAGTTGATAGATTAGCTAAGGTAAAGAAATGTATTGAGAGGGTATTTAGACAAATAGGGAAGGATTTGAGGTTGACTTAAGGATAGGTACATAGACAGTTGAGCAAATGAGAGAAAAAACTCAAAACAATTATTAGCTCCAGAGTAAATAAAGTATTGGGCAGGGAAGAAATTTTAATCATAATTTATTACATAGCTCATTTCTGAATTACATACATAGGTATGATAATGTAAATATTAATATATAATAAAAATTTTGATTTAATGTGCTGGGAAGGGATGGGGTATGGGGAGCGAGCATGTATTTGGGAGCTAGGAGGAGAAAAAGTTAAATCATTACTTTTCATTGTTAATAGATAATACCTAAAATTAAAAAAAATATAGAAATAGCAATACAAGCATGTCCTTGGGGTCCATACCAAGAGCCAGCTAAGAGTTGAAAGTGATCACTTTATGGGTGGAGAAATGGAAAGTGTCCTCGGATTCCTGTTTGTATTAACACATCTTACAGGGGTAGCTTACTCTTGAACTATGTGCATGCATCACTTTGATAAGAAACGAAACAATTTTTAAAATTGTCCTCAGTTCTAGAGTTTTTGACCTCCAGAAATTTCTAACTACTGGTGAAAACCTCAAAGAACCTCTAACATTCCTCCCAAATGTTTATCATGGGGAGATCATGGATACTCAAATGAGATCATGGATACTCAAATGAGATCATGGATACTCAAACTAAGCTCTTTGCTCTTAGATCTGCAGGGCAGTTTGAAGCATGGCTCACATCTTACACAGCCAAACTCCTGGTGAATGAGCAGAACAGTGAGAACATCCAGGTAATATTAGCCCTGAGAAGGGGTGGCCGATAACTATGTTTTGTTAATTGAGGATAGAGACAAAAGAAGAGTGGTTCTACCATCAACTAGCTAAAGACCAGAATTTTCATGTTTGAGGCAGAAATATTCAACAAAAAATGCAACACTAGGTAGGTGAGTGTTATGATCTAAATGTGTGTGCCCTCCCCAAATTTATGTGGTGAAACCTAACTCCTAAGGTGAAGGTATTAAGAGGTGGGGCATTTAGGAGGCGATTAGGTCATGAGGACTCCACCCTCATGAATGGGATTAGTGTCCTTACAAAAGAGGCTCGAGGGAGCCTATTTGCCCCTTTGGCCATGCAAGGACACACAGAAGGTGCCATCTTTAAAGCAGAGAACAGGCCTTCATCAGACGTCAAATCTGCTGGTGCCTTGATCTTCGGCTTTCCAGTCTCCAGAACTGTGCAAAATAAATTTCTGTTGTTTATAAGCTGCCTAGTCTAAGATATTTTGTTATAGCTGCCCAAAGGTACTAAAATCATGCGAAAAAGTTAAAGATGTTAAGAACAGGTAACTCCAGACAAGTTATCAGATCATAAGGAAGATCTTATTCTTCATTTGGATGAAGAATTAATTTCAAGGGGAAGTTTGGTGCTTTATATAAAATAGGAGATTCTGAAAATACTTCTAGATGAGGCACTATGGCAATAATGCTCATTTGAAAAAGTTGAACTTTATAAGGAGCTTTTACTTCTTTGATCTTTCTGTTATTTGTAAACAACTTAGGCTATCTCTAACTTATTGTCTCACGTCCTTTGTTTGGAACTCTGGACACAATCTCTTATGGAAGCAATTGCAGGTGGTTGGATCTATAATGCCAACCCTCTAATAACTCTTTCATCCCTGGTTGCTACAACAGCACTTAACTAAACCAATATTTCCATGGGGAAAAATTCAAATATGCATTCATATTAGGGAGCCAGGAATACTTGTGACCACATTTTTGTAATGGAAATTAAAAATGACTGATGAGATGGGATCAGAAAGATACTCTTTAAGGGTGGAAAAGTTTAACTATTGGGAAAGGATAGATTATAGCAGTGGAGATTTACCTCTTCTTTTAATACCTGTTGGCCGAAAATACTATGGTATCCAGAACCCATTCCTCATCTGATTTGATCTAGTTCCTAAGTTAGAAGAGAATAAAGTTGTAGTTAGAAGCATTTCTAGGTAGTTGAAGAGATAGGGTGAGTAGAATCTCAGAAGGTAGTGGGAAAGAAGGAGAGTTCTTTGGTTACAGGACATGCTGGCTCAACAACTGGCTGAACATCTATCTGTTGATCAATATCGCATGTGTTGAGCTCATATAAATCAGAAATTGCCTGTACATCACTTTGATATCTCATCAGCCTAACAAAAACTAGCATCAATGAGTGTTTTGAAATTTCACAATTAGAGAATAACAAAGTTGAAATGGTAAAATTATAAACTTTAAATTGAGATATTTAATGACTAAGAACTTTTGCCTCAGGGTAGAGGAACAAACCCAAGAATTATATATGAACTTAATGAAGAGAAAAATAACTATTTAAAGAGTTGACCATTTTCTAAAATTCCAGAACAACCATGAACATAAGCGGATGCTCACAATAACATAGCAAAGGATGCTCAGTCTATGAAACTCAGTTTTAATCAGTTTTGCATTACATCTTTATCTTAAATATCACAAGAAAGTCATGTAATGCTTTGGTATTTTCCCAAATATTTGTTTTTAGCAGACTGAATTTTCTCATAGATAAAAGTGAGGTATACAGACGTTCTCTATCCTATTTATGAGAATGTGTTTTTGGTTCAAATTTCATATTGTAATACTGATTTCTATAAATAATTGCCCTGCTCCCCTTTCATGTCATAGAACATTTCAAATAGTTTCCTTGCTGATTTTGTAAGGTTACCCCAATTCCATGCCTGGCACAAGATTATACAAGCAGTAGGGTCCTTTGTGGACTCACTAATATGTGGCCAGGCTTGTCCTGGGATCTTCACCCTTTTATTCCCTTAGCTTGTGACTCACCCCCAGCCTGGACAGAGTGAAGAAATTCTGGAGGGGTTGCAAGGAATGCATATAGGTAACGAGCCCTTGTCTTACTGGGGAGGCTGTGGCATGTCCTCCTCCCTCCAGGTAAAGGAAGAGGATGTCTCCTCTTACGCTTTCTTTAAGCCAACCAAGGGGACTGCAGGGAAACTACGAGGAGATGATGAGGGTATGTAGAATAAGAGGGAACTGGCATTCCTGTCCCCAGCTAGAGACTTGCTCAAGTACGGAAGCCCTTGTGCCTCCCCTGGGGCTGCCAGAAGAGTATAGAATGGAGGGTGAGAAAGATCTTGAGCAAGTGCCCAAGTGCTCCTTGATGTTTGCTCCGTCCATGAATGTGGGCTCACTTCCGAAGGCAGGAGGGCAGCTGGATCAGCTGTAATGTTGGCAGAATAAGAGAGCATCAGAGAAGTAGGCTGCCTTTCTACCATTTGGCATGGGAAGGATGTTTGAGTTCCCCACGGCTTAAGAAAATGCTGTGAAAGGTACAAGCTACCTTCAGAGCATCTTGCCCCACAGGTGGCTTGCTGAGGCAAGGGAACACCGTAATACTAGGTTGACATGTGGGGGAGATAAACCATTGGTGATAAGTAAGGGAGAATTTCAAGCCAACAGAGGATCACCTTTGTCTGGGAACTTTGCAGGAGGGAGCTTGCAATGCTCCTAAAGAAACTTCCCACGTGCCTCACGAAAGTGCTGGTGTTAGGATGTCTGATCGACGAAGGTCACTGATGGCCAGCCAGTATTAATCAAGGGAGAACTAAAAAGCAGAGTAATTTAAGCCAACAAAAAACCACACCTTTTCTTTAATCTTGTCTTCCTCAACCCTGACCCTGCAAAAGCCAGAAGAGGGAGGGGAAGAGATGGAGAGAAGGGGGAAAGAACAGGCCATTCTCTTCTCTCTCACTGCAGCCCTGAGTTGAGGTAGTAGGGGAGCAGCTTTGATTTGCATATGAAGTTCAATTTTGATTGAGACTGGACCCTGTTAATCCCTGCATGGACACCATCATTAATGACAGGGGGCTTCTTCACCTACCTGAAAGAACCTGGAGCCTACAGGATCTGCCTGAAACAAGGACCAAGAGGTGGAAATCCAACAGGGCATACTTAAAAGCAGTGATGGGAAAAAATTAAAGCCATTTCCCACTAAAGTCAGACTGCTCAGAAGCCAATTACACTGGGAGAAATTATGCAGTAAGGTTATTTCGCTGTTAAAAAGGCCCTTTGGGGACGGTATGCTCACAGCATGAAGACAGGAAGTTAGTAGGTTCCTCCCATGAAGAATCAATGTCTGGGGCTTAGCGTATTGGGAATGACTTGTTTCCAATACCAAAATCTGTGTGTGTGTGTGTTAGCCTTTAACATGATCTTCATTTATTGCTTCATACATTCAAATGTGTAATTGCCTTTGTCTTACACATACCAAAGAGTAACTCTAAGACAGTCGTCACTGTGCTCAAGGAGAATAAAGTTGCAATAATTCATATACCACCTACTGTATGTAAAGCACTATTTTAATTGCATTATGCACATTAATCTAACCTAATTAATTTAACCCTGAGAGGTAGTTACTGTTCTCATCATTATTTTACAGGTAATGAAATTGAAACACGGAAAGCTTAAATAATTTGTCTAAGGCTATGTAGCTAGTAAGGGTTCAACTTCAAGCTTCAACCAAGGAGATTTGGCTGTAGAGTTATGTCACGTGCTATATTGTCACTCATAATATAAGGTATTTTCTCTAATATAGATTCTAATTTGGAAAATGACTAAGTTTAAAGATTAGATTACAAGGAAGACTCACGTGGCCTGGGAACAGTGGAGAAGGCTTAAGAGTCACATGTTCCAGTGCACTGGGGAGGGGACCCCAAATGGGAACTCTGTCTTTGGGACCTGGAATCAAGGGGCACATTAGTCTCATTTTAGAGATTCAGCTATTTGTAATATCCGTTATCATATCTCCTTTGGTCTTATCACCCAGAGATGTATCCTTTACCATAAAATACATAGCTTAATAGATTTCTTTATTTTTATTTTGCAGCAGGCATCATAATTTCATTTAGACTTTAAGCCTTAGGAGATGTCTAGATCTGTGCCTCTATCTATATTTATATCTAATAATTTTGGTGGGTCCTTGTGGAGTTGTCCTGGAACTCTGGAACAAATGTCTTCTGATGCATTCTAGGAAAAGGTGATTAAAAAAAAAAAAAGCCTTTAACTTTCATGTTCCAATTTGGGCCTAGGGAAGATCACAGCTATGGAAAAATGACACATCCTATAAACAAGAACAATTTTGGGAAGAACAGTATTCTAGGGAAAGAATGGCAGGGGAGGCTACCAAATGCTGGCGTAGGGGCTGACACTTCTTAACTCAGAGGAAGGCAGACTGACTTTGTCCGTGGAGAATTTAGCATCCTAGCTGCTGAGGACTCAGCATTTCTAAGGTGCTACAATTATGCAGCCTGTCACTTCCTGAAATGGTTTTTCAAAGGAGAATCTAGGCTAGCAGCTCGTTAGAAAGGTTTAATCCAGGGTTTTCAGTTAAACTATTGTGACTCACGGACAAGGCACAGAATTGGGAGAGCCGACGCCTGAGTTCTAAACCTCCTTCTTGAAAACAACCCGCTTCATGACCCTGGGAAAGGCAATCTGCTTTCCTGAACCTTTTTATCATTCATAAAACTAAGGGCTTTGGACTAGATATCTAGGATTCTTTCCCGGTCTAACATTTGATGTGTTTCTCTGCGATTCAAAGCATAACTTCTAACATGGCATGCTGGGTTAGAAAGTGGATAATAAAATATTTATTTCTACTACTCTTTCATGAGTAGATATAGTAAAAACTGATGTGAAATTTACCAGTAGGGCAGGAAGGTAATTATTCTCTTATTTTGTTCTCTTCTATTTCAGGCTCCTACACTTCAGTGCCTCCATGACCTACTAACAAACTCGCTTCCATACTGAGACTTTCACTGAAAACTTCAGAATAGAAATTGGCGTAAAGTGCAGTAATTGTGGTTTTCATGGAGTTTTGTTTATGCCAAGGAGTTCAAAGCATCCTACTGTTAACATGAGGACTGCACTAAAGTAGAAGAATCTGTAGACCAAAGGAAAACAAAACTGACAAAATTGGAAGTGTTTTATTTTTATGGAAATGGATGAGCAAAGTAAGGTAGATTGCAATTCCACCTGAGTTCTAAAAATCTATTTATTTCCTCTCTGTGTGACTGAATTTGCCACCGACAGCCAACTACTTTCAAGGGAAGGATGATGTTGAGAACTTCCATGGGGAAATAATCAGAAAATTGTCAAAATCTAAAAAATTGAGCATCAGGATTCTACCTTTGAGACTCATGACCTGCCCATTCTTCCTTCTTTCTTTGACTTAACTGTAGTGTACGTTACTGTGAAGGATTAGAAAAAATTCTATCATAAATATGACCATTTAATTTCCTATAAGTTTTTCAAAAGTTTATTCTTGGGTTTTATTCATCCCTAAGGAACATTCTGGGTAAGATTTAAAAAATATCCCGTGAATCCTTCTGGAATAAGTGGAAAGAAAGCAGAAATGCTGCTTACTTTGACCACGGAGAGAGATAAAACTCAAAAAAAGCTTAACCATCAAATCCCTTTTTTATTCAAATTTGGCTTATTTGTAAATAGCAACAATAAGCTCCACAAAGTGTCCTTAGAAATAAATAAAATGCACATTCATTGCTCCTAAATCCCAGCGTACAACGAGATTTCCAAGTTAATTTTTGAGGGGAAATATGTAACCTATATATAATGGACTTAGGATCTTAAGTAGCATATTCCTGTTGGATTGGCTTATGTGCTATCTACAGATACAGCTTCAGTACTAAGGCATAAGAAAGAACCTCGTGCTCAAGGAAAAGCGAAAAAAAATATTAAATAGTATTTGGTTTCAACAGCCAGATTCAATAATTTGCAAAATGATGATGCTAACAGTCTTTTTTACTTTGTAGTATTGTTAAATTATTAGTTAATAACATTAATAATCATCATCTTAATGTTCCCAAGAGGGTATCAAGGAGGTCATACTAACATGGATCCCTAAATTTTCTAGCTCAGTAGCTTGCATGGGTGTTAACTGCAAGGTCTTAGCCATATTCACCTACCCCCGCCACTACACATGTGTGGGAGCTAAATTGGCTATTCTTCTTCTGTTCTTTTTTAAAAGGTGCTGCTGTGAGATCACACATCCCCCACTTCTCAGACAAATGCACTGACTTTCCACTGCTCTATGGTTCCCCCTTCATTCCTTCAAGACACATCTACAATGTTCCTTCAGGCTTTACTTGTGGTCTTTCTCCCTGTAAGGATGAGCCCTTGGTCTGGTGACCTAGCCTGGGAAATACATCTCATCCCATCCTCCATTTTTCACCTTTCTTCCTCCTCTGTTTCCTTCTTTCTCCTTCAGAAAATAGACACACAAACACACACACACAAACCAACCCTCCTCCCCCACAAAGCATCATTAATTCATGCAAACAGATAGGAAAGATGGTGGAAGAGAAAAGAGTGCCAGCCCCAGACCAGCAGGCAGGGCTGGGCTAACTCAGTCCAAACAAACAGTCACATAATAATGGTGCACAAGAGAGAATCACCGTGTGCATTCTATGACCAGGTCTTTAATAAGTATCTTACGGCCTGTTATAGAAAAGCACTTTCAAATAGTCATACATGTCTAATAATGGAATAAGCATCCCCAGGAAGTAGTGAGCTTCCAGCAACAAAGGCATTAAGTACACACGATACAATTGACTTTAAGGCAATTTCCAAAATGTCCTCATTGCTGGGCTGGAAGAATCTTGAAGGCAAGGTATCATTTATCCAGTTTGCATTTTGCATAACACTGGAGTTTCTTAAAAATTTTCATATATACTAAGCTATATATATATATGTATATTTTTTGAGACAGGGTCTCACTCTGTTGCCTGGGCTAGAGTGCAATGGCATAATCATAGCTTACTGCCTCCTCAAACTTCTGGGCTCAAGTGATCTTCCTGCCTCAGCCTCCCAAGTAGCTGGAACTACAGGAGTGCACCACCACATTCAGCTAATTTTTAAAAGTTTTGCAGAGACAGGGTCTTGCTATGTTGCGTAGGCTGGTCTTCAACTCCTGGCCTCAAATGATCCTCCCACCTCAGCCTCCCAAAGTGCTGGGATTACCGGCATGAGCCACCACACCCAGTCATATTAAACTATTTTAATACTTGCAAATGTCCTATGAAATAAAACAAGGACTATGCTTATTTAATAAATAGGAAAACAGGCTTAGAAAAATTCATAACATTTCCAAGGTTACAGGGCTAGTAAATAGCAGAATTGAAATCTGATCCCAGCCAATTATGTCCTGAAACTCTACATATAATGCCCAGTGTAAATGTTCGATGAACGTTCATCTCTTCATTGGCTGGCTGTTGCTTTGGTGGGTTAAGGAAATAAACCTAACTGAGACTTTTTGATCTCCTATACTTGCCCCAAAGTTCCAAGATATCATGATTCACAAAAGAGCAATTAGAAAATCCTCTTAGTTTTATTCATTTTTCTCCCTCCCAGCTGGACTAAAATATGTAAAATCTGCAGGATTTCGTGACATACCAAGTGTACAAATTAGTGGTACTCAATTCTGAGTTTCTTCAGAGCAGAAGACTTCCATCTCCATATTTCCTCCTTATGTTACATATTGACTTCAAAAACAACTGGATGGATAGATGGATGGGTGAGTGGGTGCATGGAGGTGACCAGGGACCCCACAGTCTGTGACTCAAGAAACTAGGCCCAGTTCTTAAGGACACATATTGCAGCTGGTCTTTCATGAATCTACATAACTTCCTAGTTACTCTTCAGTGGACAGAGACATTCTGTCACACTGCTTCCCCTGGTGGCCTCTAAGGGTTCACATTTTCCAGTTCTTTTAATTTGCTGTTCACTGAAACCCAGCTTGTTAATTTGCTGTGTCTAAATAGTCCTGGACCCTGTGTCTGCTCTAAGACAGGCTGCTCAGTGAGACTTCTTTCAGAGTCGCACATTCAGGACTCCGGGACCTGCAGTATAGTTGTTTCATGATTTATGGCTGGAGGTGTGCAGTTCTGTGTGCGCTCGGTCAATGATGATGAAGTGGGTATCACTGCCTCTGTGGATTTTCTGTTGTCCCTTCAATAGCCACCATCTAGAAGCATTTAATCAAGCATAAAGTGCTAGGGGTGAAAAACCTTTTCAAGAGCCAATTGTGGACTTCCTCTTCAACTTTTCCAAACTAGTAAAAATAGTATTTCACATTTACCTGCATAATTTTGTGTTCGTTATTTCCCTGTTTGAGTAGATAAAATATTCCCAGGTGACATGATGACAACTGCTCTGATCCCTAGTTTTCCTTTTATATCTGACTGTGACCATGGAGACAAGCTAAGCCTCAAGGAAGGACTCACCTTTACCATTAACAAGTAACTACCCATGCATGCCTCCTTAACTCATCCTAATAAGTCTGCTAAATAGCATCAGTTGTTATTAACCAAAAAGTCAATCCACATTTCCTTATTAAAATTGGGATGGGAAGGATTCACAATGGAAGGGATATTGGATATTTGAATACGTTGCCTAAGTATGTTTGCCCATTTTATAGGTTATTATGCTGTGGATATTAAAGCTTATAAATCTCAGGTTTTTCACATTGGTTCTCAAAGTGCAGTCTCTCCACCAGAAGCAGCATCAGTATCACCTGGGAACTTTTTAGAAATGCAAATTTTGGGGCTTCTACCCCAGACCTACTGAATCAGAAACTCTGGTGGTGGTGGTGGGGGGGGCCCCCCCCCCGGCAGAAATCTGTGCATTTTGATGCACAGGTGATGCACACTAAAATTTGAGAACAACTGGTTTTAGGATGTTTGCAAGAATGAGCCTTTTTTCTTTCTGCCTTTTTACAGCAATGACGAGGACAAACTAAGTTGTTCTTTTTCTGAACAGCATTTAATCACACTGAAAAATTATTCATACCTCTTCTCAAGTATGTATTAATCATATAAGAAGTATCATCCCCCTCTCATTCGAAAAGGGCAAAACAGGTAACATCACTTCTGTATGGGTGCCCTGGAAAATGGAGCTCCAATACACGAACTGAAATGAAATACACGTGCAAACAATTCTTAGTACTGAACTGTTTAAAGAAGGCCTACCTCTGTACAGGAAATATCCATAAGCATTACCCCTTAACACCACTTAGCAGAGAGGAGTAGGAGAAAATGTGGGAGCAGGGTAAAGGCATTTTTAAAAAATACCTTTTTAGAGAAGAAGCTTATGTTTGATCATGGACAAAATGCTTTCTAAAGTACTAAGAGAGGGTATCTATGCCTTTAATGACTCTGTAAGCCAGAGCTTTAAAATGTTATTGTTTTTAGTGCCTAGAATTCCATCTCTCTGCGGCAGTGTTGGGGTAATGTGTAGTAGATTGGTCCATCGGTCCGTGAATAATTAGCCAGCATTTATTAAGTGTTTAATATGTACCCCAAACTGAGTTAAAACAGGGGAGTACTGAAAATATCATCCCTGCTTTCTAACAAGTTTGCAATCTAGTTGGAGAGATGAGAGTAAAACTCCTGACACACTTGGGCCCAGTAAAATAACATGATCAAAAGTGAGAAGGCGTGATAACAGACTGCAGGTGCGGGGCAGTGCACTGTGGGATGTGGTCACTCACAGCTGTTTAGTGTTTAAGAAAGGCAGCTTCACGGGGCAGATGGATCATAAGGGATCCTTAAGATCAGCTGTGGATTGTTTGCTGAAATGGCCTCATTCTTCCCCTTCTTGTATATCTGCCCTTTGGCAAAGCGACTTTTCTGTTTTTCACGTGAAGCGGTAGAGTCTACTCTTCCAGCCCTGAAATCTGAGCTGGCCTCGTAATGTTGGCAGTGAGGAGGTGCTAATTCTGAGCGACGGCCTCAAGAGACCTTGCAGGCCTCTGGCCACTCTCATGGAACAGTCCAGCTGCCATGAACAAGCCCAGGCTAAGTCTGCTGAAGGCTAAGAGGCTACATGCTTTATGTGCTGAGGTGTCTCAGCTGAGATAGTTGGAGATTAGTTAGCCCCCAGCTGAGCCATCAGGGAGCTCAGCAGAAGAACTCCCCAGCTGAGCCTAGTCCAAATTACCAACCCACAGAAATCTGGCCTCAATGAATGGACAGGTGAACAATTTTGGAGTGGTTTGACATACAGTGATAGATAACTGATACAAGGTCTGAAAGGTAGATGGAAAGGGAGAAAGTATTCTAGGCTAGTGTTGCACCTCCAAAAAAGTCAAGAGTCAGAACTATGGAAGATTAGATCAAAGAAAAGTGGAGAGGTTAGTAGGACTGGATTTCCGAACCACGTTCTTTCAATGAATAGTTCGGAGTACCAGGGTTCAAGAGCACATATACTGGAGGCCAGACCTGCACAGCTATGCTATGTGGTGGATCTTCTCTTGAAGCACGGCTTCAGAGTATATGAAATAGAAATCCCACCTTGAGACACACAGCATCAAGACTCTATTCCCCCAAACTGGACTCTGAGAGAATGAAACATTTTTTTTCTAGCCAATTATACTATGTCAGGAACACAAAGATCTTTATGGCATATTATCATCTGCTTTTTTTTAATATTGAAAATTCTAAAGCTTATAGCACATACTTTGAAGAAACTGCTAGAGGCAACTTGTAGAATCCCAGAGTAAAGATATTATGAAGTCAGAGTGCTTTTAAAAACTTCAGTTCTCACAATGTGGATCTATTGCCTGTTGAGAAACAACTTTAACTGTTTGATGAGGTCATTGTATATATGTTTTCACCATAAAAGCACATAAGAGAAAATATTTACCTTGAAATGCTTTAAAACGTGTTCTCTTTCAGTTGTACCGTACTTGCTTGGATAGAACATCGCTGGGAGAGGATGGATGGATTCCTGTTTTAGAAGTAGCTCCTTGTCTTTGGCAGGATGGTGAGGGGTGGGGGACAGATGGGGGCAGAGTGGGGGTGTGTGTGGTATTCAGGTGGCACAATATTTAAGCCACAACTCCTTGTGTCGGGGATCTTTTGTTCCAGTTGCTACGGAAGCCCCTTTCATTTCATATTTTTGCAAAACCGATTAGTTGACAAAGTGCCATAAACTTTATAGAAAATGGCCTTCCTGAGCAGATATTTTTATTCCAACTACGCTCCTATCACAGCAGCTGCACACATGTGCTAAAACCATGGTGAAGCTGGAATTTCAACAGAGGAAAGGCGGGGGTCACGAAGACTGAAGTGTCACCCAAGAATGGAGCGAAAGAGGCGTCACAGCTCCAGTGCACACTGTGTGTGTGCATTTGCTGGAGAAACAGCGCGTTACCCAAGTTGTTGTTGTAATCGCTGCTCGTCCCCTGCGAACATGTTGCTCCCTTTTGAGTGTCAAGCAACCGGTTCACCCAAAACTTTTCGCAACGGAGGACCCGCACGTGCGGGGTCCCACCCTTCGCTCGCGCGGCCTGCGTCCCCCCGCCGCGTCTGGACAGCCTGCGCCGGCTAACAGGTCCCTGCTTACTGAAGCGTCACCTCTCACTCCCCAGTAAATCTCCGCAGCCCACTCGGACTGCAGCCTGTTTGCCGCCCGGCCTCCCATTGCAGCACTCGGGGCGACAGCAAGGGAGGCGGCGCGCAGGCACGGGAAGACCCCGGAGGACCACTGGCGGGCCCGGCTCCGGCTCCGGCTCCGGCTCGGGCGGCAGCATGGGGAAGGGACGCGCGGGGCGAGCTGGCAGCCCAGGTAAACAGGCTGGCGAGGCGCAGGGCGCTGCCGCCGCCGCGGCCACCCAGCGATTTCCAGGCACGCAACTCCGCCTCCAGGGCTCTCTCCCTCGCGCTGTCGCCCAGCCGCTCGCTCGCAGCCCCAGCAGCCGCCGCAGCAGCGCTTCACACAAAGGACTGTTACCCGCGGAGCAGCTCCTCCACCTCCACGTCCTCCTCCGGTGACAGCAGCCCCGACAGCAGGGCTCGGCGCGGCGGCGGCGGCGGCGGCGCGCAGGGTGGGGGGGTGGACCTGTCACTCCCTGCAACCGAGGCGGGGGCAGCGCGGCTTTTTTGCCTTTGCTATTTTGCTTTTTTTTTTTTTTTTGTCCTTTTACCTCTTCGCCTTTTTGTGGTTCCACCCACCTCTTCCCCACTCCGCCTCCCATAAACAACTCTCCGCCCCCTCCCCCAATAAATAAATAAAAGAGGAGGAGGGCAAGGGGGGAGGAGGAGTGGTGCTGGGGGCTGGGGGCAGGAAAAGGGAGGCAGCGCCAGAGAGCCGGGCAGAGTCCGAACCGACAGCCAGGAGCCCGCACGCACCTCGCACCATGAGATGGCGACGCGCCCCGCGCCGCTCCGGGAGTGCCGGCCCCCGGGCCCTGCGCCCCGGCCCCGCCGCCCGCCCGCCGCCGCCGCCGCCGCTGCTGCCGCTGCTACTGCTGCTGGGGACCGCGGCCCTGGCGCCGGGGGCGGCGGCCGGCGACGAGGCGGCTCCCGCGGGGGCCTCGGTGTGCTACTCGTCCCCGCCCAGCGTGGGCTCGGTGCAGGAGCTGGCTCAGCGCGCCGCGGTGGTGATCGAGGGGAAGGTGCACCCGCCGCGGCGGCAGCAGGGGGCACTCGACAGGAAGGCGGCGGCGGCGGCGGGCGAGGCAGGGGCGTGGGGCGGCGAGCGCCAGCCGCCAGCCGCGGGCCCGGGGTCGCTGGGGCCGCCCGCCCCGGAGGACCCGCTGCCCCCCGCCAACGGGACCGTGCCCTCCTGGCCCCCGGCCGCCGGCCACCCCGGCGACGAGGCGCCCTATCTGGTGAAGGTGCACCAGGTGTGGGCGGTGAAAGCCGGGGGCTTGAAGAAGGACTCGCTGCTCACCGTGCGCCTGGGCGCCTGGGGCCACCCCGCCTTCCCCTCCTGCGGGAGGCTCAAGGAGGACAGCAGGTACATCTTCTTCATGGAGCCCGACGCCAACAGCAGCCGCCGCGCGCCGGCCGCCTTCCGAGCCTCGTTCCCCCCTCTCGAGACGGGCCGGAACCTCAAGAAGGAGGTCAGCCGGGTGCTGTGCAAGCGGTGCGGTAAGTGGCTGCCCCCGGGGGCTGCCCCGGCGGGGCTCGACGGGCCGCGAGCGAGCGGGGGCGGTGCGGGTCCCGCGACGAGTTCCCTTCGGGGTGGCGGACTCGGAGCGGTGCTCCCCGAGGGCGGCTTCTCCGGTTTCCCGCTGCTCCAGCTTTGCCATGGGTGACAGCCCGAGTTTGGTCCTCGGTTGGGGCCGCCTTGAAACTTTTTAATCCTTTGGGGTTTGGTTCGCCAAGTACCACGCACATGTGGCAGCTGCTTGATGGCGTGGGGATTACTGAACTCGGCTTTGGTCGGGAGCTGTTGCTCGTGGGCCTCCTTTGCAGAAGGAAGGGTGGGTCCCGCAGGGTTTTAACTCCTTTCCTCCCTTTGGAGTCCTGAGTGTGGAGGGGGTCAGGGCTTAGCTTTAGGGGAACCTCGACAGGGAGGTCACAGCGCACTGACATTCCGCGACAGACGTGCCAGAGTTTTTGCTGAACTCAGTGACCAACAGATAGGTTGCAGTCTGTACTTCGTGCATTTGTGTAGGTGAGAAGTACAAAGTTGGGTTTTTGGGGTGTGTGTGTGGTCTTTTTTTTTTTTTTTTTCTTTTCGGCGAAATCATCTCAAGAAATTTTATTTTCGCAATATTTTCGTTTGGAGTATGTTTTGGCACCTCAGTGAATCCGAGCAGATGAGCGTAATTATCCGGAGTTTCACGTGTAGGCCCTGAAGAAGAATTTTGGAAGACAAGTTTAGCAATCGATTTCCCACACCTTTTCCCATTTACCACTGAACGGTGTTATGCCCAGGTGTGCGTCCTTAGGAGCAGGTTGGAGAAATTAGCTGCTAATCTAATCACGTTTCGGAGGTAGCGTTCTGTTTATGGCGTTCGTCAAATAATTTCTGTGAGCTAAATATCTGTATAATTTCCTGATTACCATATAATCACAAACACAGAGCAGGGTTTCTTCTCAAACTATAAATTAACGTGATTGCACATCACAGATTCGAACATGCATAATAGCTTTTCCCCTTGCTCTTTATGTATCTGCCTAATAGATGGTTGGGTTAATTGAATTATTACAAAACTCAGCGCCCTGCCATGCTCAGTCTGCCTGTGATGCAAAGTGTGTCAGGTGTTTTAAATTTGTGTCTGGGGGTGGCCAATTATTTAAATTTCTCATTGGCATTTGTGGTGCTTCTGGCCTGCGGTTAATTAATACCTCAACGATTTGGTTTTAACGATGGGAAAGAGCGTTGTTGACCCACCGTTCTCTTATTTTAACAATGCACTTTGTGCACCAGAGACCTGTTAAGATTGCACCACCGAGCGGACAGAAGCTATTGAGAGTGTGGTGCTGAAGAAAAGTTGAATGGCGTTGGAATTCCCGAGACTGGCTGATAGATGTCACTGTGAAACGTGGGAAAAGCTCTGCTGGGAGCTGTCTGTTTAGGAAACACAAAAGCTCAACACCACTGTAACTGCAGCATATGTTATTCTGTTACAGTATCTGAAACAAAACCTTTTAAGCTATGCCATTGTGCAGTTTTCGCATGTTTTATTGTGTGTAACTCAGGAAGGATCTTGCCTTTACCCCAAGCCATATGAGTTAGGAATCATTTGCTCTGCCAGGTGGGACGTTAATATAAAGTAATTAGCAGTAATGCCTAGGATGGGAGGGGGGAGGTGTTACTAAATTAGCAATGGTGTTTAGTTGTGCTTTTTAACTAGAAATAAATGTAGGATTTCAGGCGTAAAGTTCTTACAAACATGGAGAGGATGTTCAGAAATGGAAAACTCGTGTTGTCTGGAGGAATAATATTCTGTTTTTGTGCTTCCAAGGGGAAAAAAGCTTCACTGAAGGTAGTTACTTTGGCCCTTTTGTGTGCTAGTCAAAGGAAATGCATACTTGTAAATTGTGGCATGTTAAAAGAAAAGTAGGTTTTTAATGAACTAGAAATCTCCCTGCATGTAATTGAGTAGATTAAGAAATTATGAAGTTGCTGCCCTGGGTTTGTGTGTGTAGGTGTTTGGCAATTTTAGTGTTACATAATTCATGGTAGATATTGCAGAAAGCCTCAACTACTTGATTTAGCTAAGGACTAACAGATCATGTGAAAAGTTTCTCTTGCATCTTTACCAAGCATAATCGTTCTTGTAATATTGGAGGATGAAAGTAATAGAATAAGCTATTTTATAGGATGTAAACTCAGTAGTACATCCATACTTGGAATATTGGGTGGAAAAGTGTGTGTGTGTATGTGTGTGAGTGAAAACTTGTGCATTCATCCAGTTGCATGGTTTCAGATAACAATGCCATTCAGAATGCACCAAGCAAAGGAACAGAGACAACTGGAAGAACACATAGAGTCTGATTTGTCCTAGTTGAGCTGCTTCTGTGTGCTTCTGGTCAAAGATTTGAGGGGAAGTGATGGAGAAGAGTCCTCGTCTAACATCATGAAGCTTCCCTCGGGGTGTGACGGCTGTGTGCAGGCTTGAGCCATAATGCTAGGCTGGAGAAGGAATATAGCAAAGTCATTTTGTGATATCATACCCAGGGGAGCAGTTTGCAGCTCTTGTGGTCTCAGCTGCAGTATTGTTCCCCACAAGTTGCTTGATAGTACAGAAACGACACATGCAACAGATTAGCCTTAGGGCTGAGCTAATAAAAATCTTCCCCGAAATTCTTTTTTTCCTCCCATCTAACAGAAACTCCTGAATAGTGTCTGCATAGAAACAATCCCTTTGACAAATGGATCTTTTGAAACACAAACTATTAGTGCATTTTAGAAGATAACGTGGAATTTCATCAATTGTTTGTCTTGCAGTTGAAGTTCATGTAAATGGTACTTCCTTTACAATTACTTAAGTTTTTTATAGTTTTTGCTTATTTTCTTGCTCACTAAGAAATATTCCTGGGTTCATTGAAATGCAAAATATTAATTTGCTGTTCAATTAAATTTCTATTCTTCAAACAAGTCATTGCTTGATGTGCTATGTTTTTGGTTTCCAAAGAGTTGTGGTTATAGTAGGCAGAAACTGATTTCCAAAAGGGAGTAAAAATACTGATGGTGAATAACATGTCAGATTTGTACACCAATTGTGATCTTATAAGCCAATTGAAATATTTTGTATATCATTATATTGGAATGAAGACATATGCATGCACTGATAATATAAACATGTTTATCAAGTATTCATGATAAATGGCACTTGGTCTTTCTAATATCTCAATCACTGTTTAATAAAGATTGTACTTGACCTTACCGTGTTACGAAAATGAAAAAAAGCTGCAGGGATTTTCCAGTCAGCATTGAAGAAAATTATTCCTAATAAAAGCTATATTAAGGAAGTAGCAATAGGAACAGATATAGCTTGGCTGCTTGTATTTCATAAATACACATGTAAATTTAATTTCCCAAGTGTTGGTGACTGCTCTCTTTAAAACCATATAAATCTTGCTGTCAAAAATCTATACTGGATTTAAAATACTTCCTTCTGTTGAGTAGAGGAACTATATATATATATATATATATATATATATATATGTAAAGAAATGAAACCAAGATAGGTCATTTGAGAAAACAACTCCTTAAAATAAACATTTAAAAAGTGAATTTAAATATCTGAGTTAGAATATTTTACTAGCAGTAGAAGATGCTTCTCATCTGTTGTGGGACATCTATAAATCCTCCGAATCCAGGCAAAAGTGTTACCATATGTCCTGATGTATTAGGACTGGGAAGCTTAACACTGAGAATCAACACAGTGACCTGTGCCTCCCCTGGCCTGTGTGGGTTACAGCAAATGAGAACAAAAGTTGTGATTGAGTGGGTTATTGCCCTCGTTCAACATAATCTATTCATTGTTCAGGAAATGTCCTTTGCTTTGATAGTTATTTTCTACTTGTTATTTTTCTTAATTATAAGCGTCACAAATTTTAAAACCTCCTTTCGCATTTCATTGATAGTTTATGAACTGGCCACATGTCCAAAGATTTTTAAATGCTCATGGGTCCTTGGTACTTAGCAATACTTACATTTTTATTTGCTTTTAATGTGTTTAAATGATATGAAAAAATCACTATTGATAGCTATTATGGAGTAGATGTTTTGATGAGCCTTCTATAGATAAATGATAATGAAAACAGAAAGTATACAACTAGGGCTCTTACTGACTCAAGCAATTTGTTACCCACCCCCCAAAATAGTGCCTTAGTCAAAGTTTTCATAAGACAGTGAAAACTAATATTTAATGTTTGTATTTCTGAGTAACAGAAGTGGGTATTGTGTACAGTTTTCAATCCCATATGTGAATGCTCTAAGTTTGTGTGTGCTTATGTTACTCTGCCCAAATCATCCCAGCTGATTTTGAGTATTCAGAAATTCTGTTCTTTGAGCTCTACTCACAGGTGTTTAAGCATCTCAGTACTGTGGTTACTCAGTACTCTTAAATTTTATGATGGCATAAAATTTAAGTTAAAATTAAAGTAACATTATTTTAAAGATTTTATGACATAGCTAGTTTACCTGCATCCTACCCAAAATATCAGTCACTTTATAATACTTGAACAGCTGGCTGGTGATGTATCGTGTTTAAATCTGAAGTTGAATGATGTGAGAATTTACAGAATACAGATTTTTAAGTCTTACTGAATTGGGAGATTGAGCTAGTTGAGAGGTTGTGTTTTCATACTGCCTAAGTCGTTCAGGACGGTAATACACTTGAGGCAAACCTGTTTCTGAAGGCTTGCTTTCTGGGTTTTTGTTCCCAAATGATCCATACATGTTGGAACAGATAAAATACAAGAAATTTTGGTTAAGTTGAAAGCTAAAAATGGGCCAACTAGTCTCTGTTTGGCATAGATCCAATTGTTAGGAAATAACTCCCTGCAATGTAGATTTGCCACCTAGTCATCCTAGAAAGAGATGCCCAAATGATAATTTACATTAATTTTTGGTCGTCTTTAAGAGAATCGGGATGCTTTTCCCTATGGAAGATAGTTTCCTAGGAAACGATTTCCTGACCTTGATTCACTCCATTAAGACCTAGTAAAATTTATTCTTTGTTTTTCATAATACCCAAAAAAGCAAAAAGAAGAAACTTTACCCACAGCTTGGATGGAACATGGGAGACTACCCTACTACTTCCTAACTCGGGCTTCATACGTGTTTTGGCCTTCATTTCTATTTCTCCTAGGAAAATACTACAAGAGAAGCCTTAGATCAATGATGGGGCCCATGAGTGAGTATAGGTTTGCTGCTCATCAACATATGGTCTAGCCTTCTCTTGACACCTTGGAATTTGGCCATGTGGGTCCATGTACATTGGAAAACGGAGGTCTTCGGTGGTAAGGCTGAGAATTCAAATGGTCTTTCTGTTCCTGATGGGCTCTTTGTCCATCCTATAAGGACTTGCATGGTAACCTGTATTGCATCTCTAGTTCATGTGCTCTCTCTTCAAAACCCAAGGCTCTGTCTTTGGATGTCTGCTCTGGCGTGTTGGAACTACAGGAAAACAACTTAGAGTGGTGCGTGATTCTGGAGCTGGTAGCCAGCTTTTGGAGGCAATTATGGGCCAGGAGAACCTAGAGGGTGGCATTGTTTCTTTTCCTTTAGCTTTGCTGTGCCCAATTAAGTGTACTGAACAAAGCCTAGTGCCAGGGAATATACCTGACGAGGGTGCTAGTCTTGGTAGTGGGTACACTGAGGGTCCCAGAGCATGGAGGGGATGGTAAGAGTTGTGAAGCAGTGTCAGCCTTGCCATATTTGGAAAGCCCATAGTTGTACTGCTGTCTTCCCAAATGTTTGTCTCTTACCTGGGACTTGCCATTAAGGCAAAAGAAGCTAAAAAATGGAGGCACAAACTAAAACCACGTCGTCGTAACTGCCACTCGTTGAGTTGGTATCTTTTTTTGCCTCTTTGATAGACACATAGAGCTTGATTTTTATGTATCCAATTATTTTATGTATTCCATTAAATAATTACATGAATAAATGACTGAAGCATCCTAGCTGGTTGGATAGTGGAAATCACTGTTCTAGGCTAAATTTAGAAAGAAAAAACAAGTCCTTTTTATTTTTTCTCTCCAGGTCTCTGGTTTGATGAAATTGGAATTTGTAGCAAGTAGCATTTGGAGCCACATATTAGTAGGATACCCTTACCTCTGGATCGACCTTTCGGCTTCAGGGAAAAGTTATTTAATTTCCCAAAACTTCTTTTTTGTCAATTATTTTTGGACAATATTCTGTGTATCCTCTAGCCCAGCAGGGGAAAAAAAAATTGCTGTGTTGTAAACACTTGAAAGTACACAGGAGTTGTGTGCTGTTGTTAGCAGACCCCTTCTCAAATGATCCCAACTCATTTTGGGTGCTCGACCTCCGTGTTCAGAAATTCTGTATTCTCCCTTGATTTCTCCTCGCAGGTGTTCGACCATCTCAGTACTTACTGTAAGTTTTACTTTATGTTGAAATTCAGTTGTTGTAGTGAATATGGAAAAAGCACTGCTTCCATCCCCTAAGAAGGGGTTGAAAAAGATTGAGGTGAGTTTCTCTTTACTTACATTCTTGTGTTTTTCACATCACATGAGCTCTTGGTAAGACTGCAGGTGGGGTGGCACGTGTCCCTTTGGGCTCTGATGAATAATGAGGTCGGTCCTTTGCCTTCCCTGCCTTGCTCGTCCCTGGAGGTGCCGTGGGAGGTGATATGTTGTCAGTGAACCAGCAGATGCAGCCGCAGCCCCTCCTCCACTGCAGGCAGCCTCCTGGCCGCACCTCTGTACGGAGCAGGGTAGCTGTCCACGGAGAGGAAATGGATAGTTGTTTGCTTCAAATAGAACTTGTCCTTCCTTTGCCCTTGGGAGGTGATTCTGGCAGTTAGGGCCCTTTGGTGATTGCCAGGATGGAGAGGTTCTGCTCAGAGCAGGTGTGCTCACTGTCCTGTCATCAGCACAGAAGGGTGACAGCATCCAGACCGCCCAGGCTTTCTACTTCTTTGCAAGCCCGGATACCTCTGGATGTTCCTGTCCTCATTTGTTTCCATTCGCATCCATAGAGGTTGGTCCCATCTTGTCCAGAGAAACACTAGCAACTTTCCTTTCATTGGAGTGGAAATTTTATTAAAAACTCTAGCATTTTGGAATATAGTCTTACTCTGATGAACAGTATTTTTTTTTTAAATTATGGTGACAAATTTACCATTTTAACCATTTTTCAGTGTGCAGTTCAGTGGCATTAAGTATTCACCTTGTTGTGGAACCATTAGGGCAATCCATCTTCAGAACTTCTTTATCTTACCAAGCTGAAACTCTGTACCATCCTCCTCCTCCCCTCTCCTGGCAGCCACCATTCTACTTTGTGAATTTGACTATTCTGCGTACCTCATATGAGTGGAATTGGACAATGCTTATCTTTTAGTGACTGTTTCATTCACTGAGCATAATGAGTCTTCAAGGTTCATCCATGTCATAGCATGTGTCAATACACATGTTGTGAACACTGCTGCTATGAACACAGATGTTCAAGTATCTCCTTGAGTCCCTGCTTTCAATTTGTGGGGTGTATACCCAGAAGTGGAATTGCTGGATCATATGGTAATTCTGTGTTTCATTTTTTGAGGGACCACCACACCATTTCCACAGTGGCTGCACCATCTTGTGTTCCCACCAGCAGTGCACAAGGGTTCCAGTTTCAACACAACCTTACCAGCACGTGTTGTTTTCTGTTTTGATAGTAGCCATCCTAATCTGTGTGAAGTGTTGGTGAGCATTTATATACTGTTGTTTTCTATAAGAAGTTAGTGCCTCTAATTACAGTATCATAAATAAAGTGCTCAGGAAACAGAGGTGTTGATCTGTTCAACACTTAATTTACACAGCATTTAGAAGCCTGAATCTGAAGCCAACAAATAACAAAATCACTATGGATAATAGCTTAATAAAAACAATGAAAGGTTTAAAGAAAATAAATATGGCCTTGAAAATTTAGAAAACAGTCTTCCACGGTCATCATAAGAATATTGTATTTCTATTCATATTGCTATCAATGTAGTCCAGGAAATTTAGATTAGTATCAGAACCTTTTAATTGATTTATTCATTCATTTTTTCTTCCCCCCACCACCAATTTTCCTGTTTGTATTCCTGTCCATTGCTCCAATCCCCTTCCAACAATACTGCACCAGAGGCTGAGTCATTCTAAAATACTACTTTTATTAGGCTTCTTTCACTGCTCAGAAACTTTAAATAGATGCATCATAATTAACTCTGGATCTCAACATTCGGTGTCCTCTTGAGTCCAGACTGAGCCTTATCTTTTTCAACTTAATATATGAACACTTGATCCAGTCTAACTGCTCCATGAACAGGCTCTGTGGTTTCCTAACCTTCCTGGTTTTACATGTGCCATTTCCTCTGCCTGGGTCTCCTTCTGCCTTCGTTTCTGCCCATGGAAATTCTGCTTCAGAGGACAGCTCAAATCTCACAGCTTCTATGACAATCCTAATAATGATTCCTGCCAGAAATACTTAATCTAGATGTTGAGCCCAGAGCTCCTCTTCATTGTATACTTTATACATGGTACTATTACAGATTTCCCTTCTGTCGTCTGTGTTGTTTACATTTCACGTATTTTTAAATTTTTCTGTACATGTGTGTCTCGCCCAGTAGGCCACGCTGCTCCTATGGGGCAGACACTTGCAGTTCTTTCAGCTTATTTACAAGTGCAAAGTGCCCTGGCCTCAGAGTCAGGAGAGTCCTTTGTACTTGCAGCTTTTGTAGTTCAGTACCTCTGTGATTTTGGGTCACTAATGTTATTGTACATCTTTGGATCTCAGTTTCCTAATACGCAAAATGAGAAGGCAGAACTAAGATGCTTTTTGAGGTCCATTTAAACTACATTTGGGCCAGGCACACCATGGGTTGTACCTGTAATCCTAGCACTTTGGGAGGCTAAGGCAGGAGGATTGCTTGAGGCCAGGAGTTTGAGACTAGGGTGGTCAATGTAGTGAGAACCCTGTCTCTACCAAAAAAAAAAAAAAAAAAATAGAAAAGTTAGTCCCAGCTACTCAGGAGGCTGAGGCAGGAGGATCGCCTGAGCCCAGGAGTTTGAGGCTGCAGGCAGTGAGCTATGACCGTGCCACTGTATTCCAGCTTGGGTGACAGAATGAGACCTTATCTCTAAATAAATAAATAAAATAAACTCTGTCTGGTCTTAGAAATGACCCAAACATACAAACCACTTCCACTTGTATCCCTGGAGCTTCTCTCTTTCTCTCCTTTCATTTCAGTGTTGTTCTAAGAGCATAATCATGGGAAAACAATTGTGAAACTTTTAAACAACCTTAGGAGCAGAGAAAAGACAGCTGAATGAGAGGGAACCTACCGGGGAAAGAAGTGTCTCCTTCCTCCAAATTCTTTTCTCTCCATTGCCTTTTTGTGTCATTTTGTTAAACTGCCTAAAATACTAACAGCTATTTGTATTCACCAGGGTTGTCCTTTCAGAAAGTAAATACCATTGTCTCTGCAAGCCTGTCTTTGAAATGATAAAGTATGATTAATAGATTAATCCATCACAGTAAACTTTTAGAACAAGAAAGTTCAGTCATTTGGGGAACTAAAACAGAAAAGACAGATTCAAACTATTTCACTATGAATTTATTTTAACAACGTAGATAGGACACTGTTTTAGTTTCTCATAGTTGTCACTGTTGCAGAAGGAACAGGGAGAGCTTGGTTTTCAGCAGGATGGCACCAGCTCTGATGAAGGGAGGTTGCTTCCCAGGGTTAAGAGATCTTCTTTCCCATCTTAAGATTCTTACCGTTTGGTCAACAAAAGGATACATTTTAGTCCTTTGAGTAAAGTGAGCAATGCAGAAACAAGTTATCAAACGAGGAATAATTTGATCTGACTTTTTTAAATGACTGCATGCAGGGGCATCACAGCTCCATAGCTTGGGGGTGGGCTGGCTTCTGCGGGCCTAGGTCCATTGTTTTTCTCTTTGTTGTGGCCTGTCAGAATCCCTGGTGGGCTTATCTACTGCAGAAGATTCGTTGCTGCTTGTAAATTGTAATTCTTCAATCTGTGTCTCTAGTGAAGGGCTTTCGTTTGGGCTCTAGATTCATATGTCCAGCTACTTGCTAGATAACCCAGGTGTCTTGCAAGCACTTTATATAAACATATTAACCAGTGTCTCGTCTCTGCTGCAGGCCCATCTGTATACTGATAATGAAACTATTAATGTTATCACTGCTACTATTGCAATTACTACTATTATTCCCCGTGGTGTAACTATAACAGCCTCTTATCTTTACTCATGGATTCTCCTCCTCTTAAATCTCTTTACTGTGGCTAGAATGATATTTCTAAAACAAAAAAGGTTATACTGTGCTTTTACATAATGCTCTTCAGTGGCTCTCAAGATAAAATCCAGACTCCTTAGAATGGCATATAAAACCTTTCAGCTTTTGTCCCCAGGGTTCTTTGCCAGTTCTTCTTCCTGCCTGGAACCTTGGGCTACACTGATGGCATTCTGTACATGCACTAAGTGGCTTTAGGGCTCTGTGGATTTGCACATACCCATCCCTTTTCCCAGAATGATCTGCTTCTCCATCTCTTTTGCACCTCTGCTACCCATCGTTTGAAATTGACTGTGTCCCTCAGTCTGAGTGGGAGATGGTTAAATAAAACTATATAGCTATATAATGGATTTTTCTATAGTCCTAAATCTTGTAGATGAAAATATGACTTCAAGATATGTTCTCAGTACATTGTAAAGTGAAAAAAATGTTATAAAAACATGTGATTTTTTTTCTATGTATGTATCTTATTCAAGGGAAAAATAAGAACCTAGAACTCGGTGTAGGGAAACCTTAACATTGTTTACCTCTGGGAGTTGAGATTATCGATGTTTAGATTTTCCTTAAGTTTGTATTTTCTCAAGTTTCTATAACGAATGCACATAACGAGGAAAAGTAGTAAATGCGATTTTTAATAGAAATATACTGCCTGGTGGCCGAGAACTGTGTCTTGTCTTTGTCGCTTTGGAACATTGCCTTCCTCATAGTGGGTGTATTAGTCGGGGCAGTCTAACTGCTGTAATGAATGGTATCTTAAATATGTAACAACTCAAATGCAATAGTTTATTTATGCCCAGTGAATGGACAGAATGGGAGATGTTCTGGTCTTTACTTTGCTCTGAATAAGACCTGCTCTAACACCTGAGGCATTGCTGAACCTCACCTTGGACCAAATTGGTTGAAATAGGCAGGGTTCCAATTTGTGATGGTCATTTTATTTTGAATGGCATAGCTGTCTTCTGAAAAGCAGACAGATATGCCTTTTGCTGCCTCATTGCAGTGGAAGAGCCCAATAGCTAAGTGTACAGCAGATCATAAAAGGCACCTCTGTGTATTATAGATAAATAGCATATTAACTACATGCTCTTTCTTATGCTCAACTTAGCATTTTATGGGTGAGTTTTGCAATAAACCTTTCCAGCTTAATTCTCCCTATGTCTGGTTTCATTTGATATCATTGAAAATGCAGAGGGTCAGGCCACGTTCACTCTGTCTCTCCCTGGCATGTTAGGACATCTTCTGGAGCTCTGTGTTTAACAAATCATTTTGATATAGGGGCTGCGGAGAAATACTCTCAGGCTTTATCACAGATGACTTAATAGAGTTTCATGATGTACTTTTTTTTTTTTCCTTCGTAGGATAAATTAAAAATGGCTGATAAAGCTGCCTGTAAAAGCAAAATTGTTAGGTTAAGCCTGCCCAATGTATTAAATGTATTGATGAGTAATCTATCCACCGTTTTTAATCACTTTTATGAACTCTCCAGTAGTTTTATTTCCAGTAACTTGCTAAATAACTGTCATTATATACTCAGTCATATTTCTTGTTAAAATATTATTGAAAAGCCCATGAAAATGATTAAAGTGCCAATATCATCTACCTACTTCCTGGTAGCAAGAATTGTTCTTGATCGTGTGATTAACTGGGTATATGGTTGTTCTTCTTTTATGCAACCCAGGAGGAAAGGGAACGAATTCCTAGCAGGTGAATAGAGATAATGAATGGTTTGGAAGCTGCATAAAATAACTAATTTTTTGTGCATCTCCATCATGTATGTTATTGTTACACTCTCCTTTAGAATATTTTTATTACATGTTGAGAAGATAAAGACGATACTTATGAATTAATTATGTGTAAAATATAAAGGATTACGATACACTTGTACTCTTCGGTGTCACGTTTGCCTTGTGCCATTTGGCTTTGTAAGGGTCTTGAATTCCAAGTGACCAAAGAACAACTTTTGCCTGCAGGTCTGTATGGGAACTATCTGCTCATTAAAATAGATTTGGAGTTTGTCATTAATTTACTCCTTATGCTTTTTCAATCAATGTTCCGTAGCCCCCAAATCTTATTTCTTTTCTCTTAGATTTAGGCACTGCTTCCCTATGGGAAAAATTACAAGGACCGTGCTGAGGATGTTGCCTAAATAAATTATGAGAATCATGAGATTGCTAAACACATGTAGGTAACTAATAGAAAAAGGAGAAAGCAGCAAACCTCCATTAATTTCCTTACTCAACAAATATTTATCAGGCATCTATTTTATGATAGGCTCTATACTGATTTCTGGGATGATGAGGAAGAAATTAGACATGCCCCTTTATGAGCTAATAGGGTAGTGAGGCAAAACAGTTACATAAAGAATTATATATAATTACAATTGTGCTAAGCTTTATATAAAGGAAAAATACAAGGTACTAGGAGGAGGTATGACAAAAGAATCTGTCTCAGTCTGAAGGCTACAAGATAGTCTCCTTGAGAAAGAAAAATTTCTGATAGAGCAGGCAGGAGGATGGGAAGGAGGAGAACAGAGCATTTCCAGTCCTGAGGGTAGGGGTGAGGACTGGCAGATCCAGAGCCAGTGCCAAGGAGGGGAGAATGAGGCCTGAAGGAGAAATCAAACCATTCTTGACTTTTTAGGACTCTGGACTTTGTCCTAAAAGCATGGGAAACCAGGTAAGGGTTTTTAAGTGTGGGAGTTACAAGGTTTCCATTTTCAAAACATCACACCTGTTTGTTGTACGGAGCATGGACTGGAAAGCACTTAGACTGTGGGCAGGGGACTCAGGTAGGGCTTCAGGTGAGACTGGCTGGGGGCTTGAACTAGAGCAGGAGCCATAGCAATGAAGGGATTTGAGGTTATTTTGGAAGCATCTTTTAGTCTTGGTCTGAAGGGCGCATGCTCGCAGAGGGCGGTTGGGGGATGACCCCAGGTTTCTGGCCTGAGCAAATTATATGTGTGGTATGTAATGCAATCTGGATACTGCAGGAAGAAGGTTCAGATCAGTGTGTTTTTGACATACCTACATGGAAATACCAAGTAAGCACGTGAATGTGCAGAGCTTGAGGTCAGAAAAGAAGTCTGGGTTGGATTTATGAATGTGGCAGTTGTGGACAAGGACACGATCTGTCTTCTCCATGCTTCGGGAAGGGAGGGTAGAGGGTGAGGGAAAGTGAGGCGATGATGAAGTGTGAGGAAACAGCAACCTTTAAGGTGAGGCAGCCAAAGGGACAGCGCGACAGGAAAGAAGCAGCCAGAGAAGCCAGAGGACCTAGACGGGGTTCAGGAGGGGAGTGGGCTGCTGCCTCTGCGTCCCCCAAGCATCCTGGCAGAAAAGGGGACGCGACGGTCCAAACCAGCATTTCTCAGTGCTGACCTCTGCCAAACACTGTGCACACTGGAGTCACCAGCAGTGGGAACTGACAGAGCAGTTGTGGCCAAGGGCCAGGGTTGAAGTACTACTGGCCAAGTTCCGGGCGGTGAAGATCGGATTGTAGTCGTATTTTTATTCACTTGAACATAAGTAGCAGGAAGCTATTTGTAGTACTCTGAAGCTTTTTTGTAGGGGCCACGGGGCTTGGAAGAATGACTGACTTGAGTGACCCAATGGATACTTTGTATAAAGATGTGAGTTTTTAAAAAATCCATCCAAATTGTTCATAAAGTGCCGTTAAAGACTGCCCTTTTATGTGTTTTCCCCCTTAGCTAAGAATTCTTCCCTATGTATCACATAAACCCCTGCAGTGACAAATTATTTACATTTTTCTTGGCACACCGACTTGACAGCTGACTACCATCTGCAGTTGGCACCCAGGTCCTATGAGCATATAATGCCTTGTCACATAAATACTTGCGAAGTGACACTCATCAATCTAATTTAAAAAATGATTTGAGTCAAAAGGTCCTTGAGCCGTGCGTTAGGTTGATACAGGAGCTACTGTTACCTGAAGCTGTGACTGAGCATTTTAATGAACGGCAGGCAAGGAATTCAAAGTTGTTATTCTGACAGTAACTGAATGCATTTTTTCCTGCCTGTCTATATGCAGTTTCTTTTTGTTGTCTGGAAAGCTGCTGATTTGATGGAATTCATAACTATTATTTGCATAAGGAGTTTGAACCACCAGGGGAAGAATGATTTTGAATTTCCCATTTTCATTTGTTTACTTTTGGTACAAAAATAGTGCTTTCCGGAGGGTTTTTTTTTTTTTTTACATTGGGTTTTTCTAATTTTAATACAGTGTAAATAAGCTAGGAGTTATTTTCTAGAAACCAGACATTATAAATCAAAGAAAGTGGGGTAAAGGATAAAAAGGAAACCCCCCAAAATGGGAGGAACCCCCCCAAATGGGAAGAAACCCCCCACAATAGGAAGAAAAGTTCTGAAACCAGTTTCCGTTCCAGGCTCCTCCATCCGGTTCCCTTTGGAGAACTGTAGATGGGTTATTGGGCCAGATGCTCTGATCTTGGACAGACCAGTGGTTTGCAAAATGGTTTGCATGTTAGAATATACAGATTCCTGGGCTAGTCTCCTGGAGATAATTTACTCGGGCCAGGTTTTGTCCTGAGAATCTGCGTTTTTGAAAAGTTCTCAGGTGATTTCAGTATGCTTAGGTCTAGGAGCCTTTGGACTCTGTTTTTTTCCAACTGATAAAATCAAAGATTCTCTGCAAAATAATCAGAAGACGGATAAGAAAAAGGAGAATTAGAATTTGCTGAGTTTCTATTACAGCCTGAGCATTTTTACATATTTTACCTCATTTATTCTTTAACACCATCTTATAAAGTATATCATTTTTTTCCCCAATTTTAACCCAAGATTCAAAAAGGTTTACAGAACTCTAAAGGTCACGCAGCTGGGAGGCAGAACCTTTATTTGCATTCAGGTCATCTGATCTGCTCTGTTAGAACCATGACGAAGTTCTGAACAGTGCAGTCTGATAGAATCCTAGTCGCACCAATCTTGGGTGAGGTCGGCTTGCCCTCTGTGACATAGTGGGTACCTCTTGCCCAAAGGTAGACTTGACTGTTTATCTTCAAAGCGTGTACTTACGGGCAAATGATTGGGGAGGGCTGGATTTTGTGTTCTGAGAGTGCTAAATCAGATCCGCTTGGACAAAATTATGTCTCCATTATTCTACATTGAACATGCCCTGTCATTGTGATCAGAATTGACATTGCGTCTCTAAAAGGTCTACGCTAACAAGTTTGTCGTCTGAATGAGGAAACCCGGTACATCGTGCATTAGTATTTCTTCAGGAAGGAAATGAGACACGGTGGGGTCCAATAGGGGAAAAACCTGGATTGTGGAGTGGACTCAGCAAACTGCTTAAAGTTAGGCCTTGGCCCCTAGATCTCGCTCTGTCACTCGTGACCTTGGGAACATGGCTTGATGTTTTAGACTGTATTTCTAGTTACCTGTTTCTAAAATGAGAACAATGCCTCTTTCGTAGACATTGAGTGCCAGCTGAGATTATGTATGTGGAGCACCCAGGCCGTAGTAAGTGCTCTCCTATTTGTGCATTGGGCCAGGAGAGGTTAGTCACCTTGGAGGCTGACTCCAGGCAGCAAGGGTACCATGGGGCTGGGGACAGGGAAGGCGGTGGCGACAGAGGCAGAAACAAAGATGACTCTCCCCTACTGTGCTCTTAGGAACCCAGGGACTGTCCTCCTATGTGTGCCAAATGTCCTTTCACCGAGCTCCCATCCAAGTGTGGTTGGCGGATCAGTAGCATCGTACCACCCTGGTGCCCGTTAGGACTGCAAATTCCTGGGTCCTCTCCAGACCTCCTCCTCTCTGGGTGTTTCTGAGAAGCACCCCTTCACCAGGCAGCCTCCCCCAAGTGCATCATGTCTGGGGAAGTTGCTTGGTCAGAGATGAACGTTTGTCCAGGCTTAGCCGTGCTGGCTCTGTGGTGAGGGTTCTTTCTCTAGGACACCGTGGATGGTGGCAGTGGTCACAGCAGCAGGTGAATAGATACTGAGAGTGGGGAAAAAAAGAAGAGGAAGAAAAAGAACCTTTCCTAGAAACAGTAAATGATAACATGCCCTTTCTAAATGGACTCCTGGACATGGCACCAGGAATGAGCAATAATGAAACACCAAGTAATGATCCTCCTAGAAGAGCAGCCGGGCACCATGCCAGAAGACCTGGTGCTGGAAAGAGTGGGAACCGAGGCTCCCACTGGGAGGAGAGAGGTGACACCTTCTCTCTGAACCTCATGCCAAGTCCTTAGACTTAGTAACAACAGATTGGGGCGCAGGTGCCCTTGGGGAGGGGAATTGAAATGGCCCTGTTCCCAGAATGCCTTGAAGGGACTGTTGTAGCACATACAGGAAAAACCCAATCTGCTAGGTTCCCTTAGCTGGAAGGGGGAGGGTAGTTGCTCAAACATTTCGGACCCCAGGGCTTTGGAAGATTTCTCATCTTGCTGCATGCTCTGTGGAGCCAGGCCGAGTGCAGAATTTTTGCATTTAGAGTATTTTGGGAGGACCTGGGCAAATTGAAAACCAACCTTTTTGTGGCTACCGAAGAGTGAACATATTTACACTTTCTGTTTTCTCCTTACTAATGATTTGGGTTTATTCAGTGTACTTTCTCAGTGCTAGGCCCTTCCTATCTGTTATCTCACTAAATCCTGACAATAACCTAGAGGTTGGTATCATTATACCCATTTTACAGATTGAAACTATCTCAGAGCAATTCTGGAATTTGCCCGAGAGACACAGCTAAGTGAGTGGCGAAGCTGGGATTCAGAACCAGGTTAGGCTTGGTAGAAAGTGTCCTTATATAGTAAATTCAGGTTCTTCCTACCTTTTTGGAAAAAAAATGATTTTCCTATGTGATAAGCATTATAATATAAAAAATAAAAGTAATCATATTTACTCCTCCTCCCCCCTAATTCGACAAGCACTTACTGATTACTCACTGGTTGAGGTATGCTATGAGTGATTGTTGTTCTGTGGGATATGAAGAAGTTTGAGGAATTTATAACACAGCTGGGGAGAAAAGACATAGGCACATTGGCCAGAGGGAAGCCATTGTGTCCCACAGGTGTTGGGACAAAGGAGAAGTCCCTCTGCTGGGGCACACCAGGGAAATCTCTAGGGAGGATATTACCTTGAGATAGCACTTTTTGGGTAGATAGGATGGTGTTTTATGTTGGCAATGTGTGTTAAGACTGTTTGCAGAGTGTGTTAAAAACTATTTGGAGAAGTACATTGCACATACATGTCTTAAGTTGGGAAAACAATTAGAATAGAGTCTCATCAGTACTAGACATTTGCCTCTTCTTTGAGTAACTTCTGCATTAACAAACACAGGCTCAGCAACCACTAGAGATAATAAAACTCTCACCAAAGAAGCTCATATAAGGGAGGGAGAGTTTATTTCTTATTTCTTTTTGGATGTAAAAATGTATATCAACACTTTTCCTTGGAAGAAATGTAATTTCTGTTTTAGTAGGAGAAAATAGAATTGCACCCCTAACTTAAATTCTATTACCAGAGACATACCTTTATTTTTATCTTGAGGTAAGGTTTTCTTAAGTACTGTTGGAAGTCTGTAGGGATAGAGTCATTTTCTATATTATTTGGCCATCATTTATTCTTTTAAAGTCCTGTCTCTGGTCTCATTTATAACTGGTTTTGTAACTTTTATTACTAACATTTAATAGTGACCACCATTAAAACTATGGCAGTTACCTAAGTATATTACAAATGTATCTGACATGTTATTGCTTCTGGATTATAATAAGCTGGGATGTAATTGAAATCCTTGTTCTTGTTGTAAATGCTATTTTTATGATATAGTATTTCCCCAAACAGTTCATGTAATTTGGTCCTTTTCTTCATTTGTATGTTTCTTTATTTGCTGGACAGGCTATTTTAACAGTTACATTTAAAAGGAGTAAACTCTCAGAGCTGTTGATTTCAGAGATCCTTTTACAATGCCGTGTTCATCTATTTAGTTCTCAGATATTTCTTAGAAGATCAAAGGAATTTCCCGGCCACTCCCAGAGGTCTGACCGACTTTTATTTGTCTTAATGAAGGTAATTAAAATTCCTCAGCTTACCCAGGGTCTGCTCCTGACCCTGAGCAAATCTGTCCTCACCATAATCTTTGAAGAAGAGCACAAACTGCATTCATTTCTAAATCTTTGTATTTTGGTAGGTGCCATTTAAGGTAGTTCCTGTAGAGTGAGGGCAAACTTAGGTTTGCATAGCTTATGGTTGCTATGAGAAAGACAGGTTCTTCTTTTTCAAACTCTGATTATTCTAATTACTATGTCATTCGTTTCCAATGGATCTGCAACGGTTTGGTTTGTGGATATATAAGAATGAAGCAAATGCATCTCCCACCAATTAAACAACCAGCATCTTCACTGTATCACTGATTTCCAGTGACAGTTTTATAGCCTAGGACTTTACACAAAGTTATTAAATGATATGTCCAAAGTTTTAAATCCTCAAAAAAATGTTAAAATTCAACGAAAAAGTTTTGGGCATGGCACTGCTTACGATCTCCATTTTCATAGTCATTTGTTGAATGAATGTGCTTGGAGCACTTGTTATGAGCTAAACACTGTGCTAAGTGCCACGGAGACGGTGCTGACCAAGGACCCTGCCTTTCTGGTGTGTATTCGCCTTTCCCAATCTCTCAGTTCAGCCAGTCTCTTCAAGGCCATCTTTTCCTGCAATTAGTTTCTGAAATTAAAAGGAAAAGCTTTATTCTGAGTTCTAGTCTTTTTCCTGACCACCCAATGGGCTTTAGGGAGAAGGAACAACGAGAGACTACTTACCAGAGCAAAATGACCTTCCATTATAGGACAGGGGCTGGCATTCCCAAGATAAATGAAGCCATAAAGTTGTGCAATTAGTGGACAGGGCCAGGTAATTTGTGGGCATAAGGGAGGTTTCCAAATTTTCACAGCATTGAGTGATTAAGTCCTCTAAGTAGCATGTAAGTACTCTTCTGTATACATTTTAAATTAAAAAAAAATACAGGTTGATATTATGTGCAGCTAAGTGAAAATGTCCTTTAAAAAAGCATTTGTCCCCATGAATGAAGGACTCCTGAAAATGTTACGAGAAAGCTATAATGGGCTTAACACACATGATTTCTAGCATTGTTTCAAAAAGATGAGAAAAAAATGTTGGAGCCTTTGCATTTCCAATGCCTACCAGTTGTAGCCACCATTGGGTTTTGCTTTTGTCATTTCTGGGTTCTGCCAGCCCTTACTTGGTCTGCAAATGTGTGAGTGCCTTCCGCGTTCCAGGACCTGTTGATGTGCTACATGTTTACGTACATCCATTGTGCCCTTCCTTCCCTGCCTAGGCTTGCGTTCCCAGGGGTGACTTGACACACTCCTTGCCTGCTTTGCGCAGCGAACCCCCTTGATCCTCCCTGATCACTGTGTGGATGGGACACCAGGGGTCCGTGTGCTGCCTGTCAGTGCTCCATGAGGCTCCACAGACCCAGGATTAATTGCATTGGAAAAGTAGGAACCTCAGTTAGCATGTGTGGCTAAACTTTGTATCCAAGCACTGTTTGCCAAAGAAGTTCTGGATTTGAAAGTAGTCAGGTATTCATAATGTGTCCAACTATTTGTGAAAGTGTGTTTATTATTCTGTGTGCATCTCCCTCAGTAGGGAACCCCAGAGAGTAAGGAAGGTGAGGAGTAGTGTGCAGACTTGATACCCTTTCCCCCCCACCCCCAAACCACCAGCACTGTCCAAGGAGGGTCCAGCATTATTACCTCTGTTGGGTACCCATGGTATATTAAGCTGTGGATGATGGTGCATATCTGCCTTATTTTCCTAGTTAGGTTATGGATGGAAGATTGAAGGTCACACTTCTGTGGGTGTCCTGCAGCACCCAAAAGAGGATTTTACATAAAGCTTGAATTATTGCACTTTTTTCCACAAAGGTGAAAGACTTTCATATAACATCGTGTAGAGTTAGGAGTGGGGCTTTAACGGGGCAGAGGGCAGGTGTGTAGGTTATTCCACACTTCGGAGTAGGTGAGGGACTCTCCAGAGTACTGAGCTACTTCCTCTTGTGGCTAGTTTTCTTCTCTCTTACTTCCATTCTTTTCCACTTTTAAAGTTGGAAATCGGGGAAGGAGGATGCTACAGGTTGAGATGAGAGAGAAAGCAAAGAGAGCAGGTAGATGTACTCAGCTTTGTTTATTTCATCCACACCTCAAGCTCTGATGAGGTGAGTGTGGCTTTTCCCTGTACCCTGATTAGTGGGATTCTCTGGTTGATGAGCTAGAGAAAAGAGAGGCAGGGAGAAAGACTTTACTCTTTTTCCTATGTTGCGTTCGTTTGTCATTTTTGTCTAGTACTAAATTTCTCACTAACCATACTCTTTCTTCATTCTCCAACAGTTCGCTTCCTTCTTTCTCCAACACAGAATGGCAGGCACCAGTAGATTGCTCTGCAGTCACAATGTCCCACAGCCAGGAATTTCTCCAAAAGGAAGAAGCAATCGGTTAACTAATTATACCTTTCCACTCAAATCTGTTGGGTTTCCTTGAAGACACGGTGATTTAAATGAGAAGTCAAGGGCTTACCTGGGTGGAGGGAAGCAGGCGGTACCCATGCATAGCGTGGATGAAAGGTTAGAAATCTGAGAGAGAGAAGCTGTCACTGGTAGTAGAAGGTGGCTGAGCAGTTACTCAGAGCCATGTGGAGGGATTGTTCTGCCAGTTCACTGAGAGTTGTTCTTGCAACAGTCTTCACTATTTGGTTTTGCAATTTCTCCTTAACCTCCTAAAAGGGTAATTAGTATATATTATACTGTAATTCCATGTAATACTAACTTGAGAAAAAAATTTAAGTGTTTTACTAGACTCTTGGTGCCAAGCAGCTAGATCCCAAAGGAGGATGGAATGGTGTGGGGGAGGGGGATGGTAGTTGGTCTGCAAAGTCAGACATGGCAATCCCTAACTTCCACTGGACAGGAAAAAAGAGAAGGTCACAGTCAACTGGCAAAACTCAAATTATGGGTTAGTCAAGGCCCTAGATAGACTCCGTGCTTGGTACTGCGGTGGGTAAAGTGATATAGAAAAGCATGGTCAGTAGCCAATGGGCTTGTGGTCTCATTGTGGACGTATGTGGGACCTTGGAAAATAACTGCCCCCAAGATTGTATTTTTGGCAAGATGTCAAATGGGCAGATCACAGATAAATGATTTAAGGATTCAGAGGAGATAGAGCTCACTTTTACCTGGAAGGGTCAGAATAAACTTTGGTTGATGGGGTGAGGTTGGAGGTGGACCTCGAAGGGTAGGTTGGACAGAGAGGGGCAAACAGACTTGAGTGTTGGGCGCTGGGTTGGGTACTTTACATATCTACAGTGGTACTGACACTTCTGACAGTTCTGGAAGAAAGCTCTATCACCCTCGTTTTCTAATAAGGAAACATAGGCTCAGGAAATACTAATATGAGACCTGAACTTCCTTACCCATTAATAGGACAAGTCATAGCTTGATTTTGAACCCTCTGGCTCCAAACTCATCCTCTTCCAGCACCAGTTTGCCCTTAGGGCATCTATCTGTACAAAGAAATGGTCTGGGAGTGAGAAGGCAAGCATTTTGCACCCAGGATGGAAACCAGATGATTTTTGGTGAGGGTGCAGGTCATTTGGGGAAAAAATGGGTGGCGAGTTTGGAAAGACGGGTAGAGGTGGCTGGTTAGTACCAGCCAAGGCAGAGACTGGATCGTAGACGAAGAAGGAGCTATTGATGGAATTCTGGGCTGAGAGCAGGGCCAGCAAAACTGTTTTAGAAATTGCTTAAGAAGGAATGGTTTTGTAGACATGGCCAAAATGTTTATTTAACTTGTAGCATTTTTCAGTTAGATTACTTTCAGTCCAGATCTGCATGTGAAAATCGATGGTTAAATGTAGTCAACCTTTACTAAATTTTTCTTTTAACAATCAATACAGAAAAACATAGGTTTTCTTCTTAAAAGCTTTTTCATTCTCATAGTTTTGTTGTGTCACATTGCGTTCATCCCAGGTGCATTAATAAAGTGGTGAGATATGACCCAGGGCTCCCATCTGTTTAATTTTGCTAATTTGCTCCATTTTCAAATGAGTTTCCTTTGCTGCAGGAGCAGCAGCAGAGCATGAATAGCGCTGAAAGGAATTTCGGTTACACCTCTAGTGCCACCTCTGGGGCCCCCGGATAATTTTCTTACCGTCTTTTTGCCATTTGGGAACACAGCCACGTTGTTTGCAATTGAAATATAGTTTTTAAATGTGCCTCCTACTGTGTTTTTATAGAAAGAGAGCCTCTTCTCCCGGAAAATAAAACACCATTGATTGAACCAAGAGCCCTTCCAAAGGGCTTTAATTGCTGCATTAATTGCAAACTTCAGGACAACCCAGGGCCCAGGAGTAGCAAGCTATTGAGTAGATTCCTGGGCTGCTTTAAAGAAAATGTTAAAGCCTTTTATATGTAAGAGGCTGGAATTGAGAGAAGGAGGGAGGCATGTGAGAGATGTTACCTTCTTTGGGCTGTGAGCTTTGCATTTTTAAAAAATTGCTTTCCCTCTCTGATTTGTGTTTCCTGGGAAAGCTCTAATGATTCATTGCTCCAAGCCTCCACGTTTCCTACCCTGACATTGATGAGAGCAAAGTGGGGGAGGTGGTCTAAATTTTGTAGATTAGAACTTCTCTGCAAAGTAAGTGACTGAGAAGAAAGAAACACACTTGGTATAGCCCTTTAATATGGTAATCTTTGAAATGCACACTTTTTATTCTGAAGGAAAAAAGAAAAGAAAAAGGCAATAATTAAGTCATTTCCTTCCCTGGCAAAACACCCAGTGAGGTGTTTCCTTCTCATTCAGTTACTTTGGTGGTTATTGGGCAAATTATCACAATGTAAGGAAGGGTTTGGGAACTACTGGAAGATTCCATAAGTCAGTTGTTACGATTTGGTCTCTTTCCCAGGGAAAATAACTCATTAAATGCTGAGGCAACTAGATGGAATTGAGTGCTATGCTGCAGTGGTTCATTCAGAATGGTGTCTTCTGCCTAACATCCTTTCGATAGGATGTCGCCACATGTGGTATTTCTGGCAGGTCTAAGGGTAGGTTTCAGATTCTAAAATGAAACCAGTCAGACGTTTTTCTGATTTACAGTATTTTAGCATTTAGTATGTGTCAAACAGTGCTCTAGACCTTTTAGCATATTAACTCATTTAATCCGCACAACAACCTTGTAAGGTAGAGACTAATGATAACCCTGTTTGGCAGGTGAGGAAACTGAGCCTTAGAAAGTCCACGGTGGACAGAGCAGACTGTCGGACTGCAGTGTCTACTTAATTCTAACCTAGTGCTCTAGAACTGTGGTCCCCAACCCCTGAGGGCTGTGGACCAGTGCCAGTCCGTGGCCTGTTAGGAACAGGGTTGCACAGCAGGAGGTGAGAGAGGGAGTGAGCAGGTGAAGCTTCATCTATATTTACAGCTGCTCCCCATTGTTTGCATCATGGCCTGAGCTCCACCTTTCCCCCTCGGTCCGTGGAAAAATTGTGTTGCATGAAACTGGTCCCTGGTGCCAAAGAGGTTGGGGACCACTGCTCTAGAAGACAGACACACTTGCCTCTTTTAATATCACCTTGAATGTTCCTTGACAGTCCATGATTGGTACTCTTACCTATCCGGAAGACTCTGTCCATCTAACAAATATTGATTTAACAATGTTCTGGCCACAAGATTAGATAGTAGGATATGAGAAAAGACTCCCCATCCTTAGATTTGAGGAGTTCCCAATCTACCATGGAAGACAGATAAGCAAATCAAGTTCCAGAGGGTGGAGCCTCTGGCCCAGACTTGGTGGAGGGCTCATTCGTCAATTCATTATTTTAACCAAGTATAGTGCCAGTGTCTGCCCCGCACTGTAGGTGATGTCCCACCATCCTTAGTGGTTGGTTACAGTCTGGTTAGGGGAGATGGACAAGTCAGCAAGCATGTTGCAGTTTGCTATGATAATTGCTATGATTATGCCCAAGTGTCAACAAGGGTACCACATTTGTAAATGTACAGGGCACAAGGTACATCATTAATGCTCGAGGAGAGGTAATGGCCTCTTGAGGGAATTGCATGGTGATTTAGCTCTGCTGGAGGGTCCCATGTAAGTAGAGACGAGGCAAGAGGTAAGGCTATAGAGATCCTTGGAAAGGAGTGGGAGGCAGAGGGCATTGTCCCATTTCAGGGACCCTAGACTCTCCTAAGACATTGAGAATAGGACCTTATACCCAGCACTAGAAGTTATTTCCTCCAAGTTCTCAAATCACTTTAATTGAAAAGTAGAAAAGCAGAATGGAAGCGTAACCTAAAATTAAAGAATGAAAAGATGTTGCAAATTTCAGAAGATTGGAAATCACCATTCTTGTTTAGAGCTTGTATCTGTTTTCCTATTGGAGACAGAATAAAGAAGACAGGTCGATATCTGTATCTATTTCTGGGATATTGGGTAAACAATAAAGATGTCAGAAAAAGAAAAGGATGGGGTTAAAAACCAATGCACATCAAACTAATTTCTAATTCTTCTATTGAGAGAGTGATCATATTTCAAGGTTGTAATATGGAGCAAAGAGACTTAGGTAAATTTTGGGTGTATATTTGGAATTTCTCTATAAGCAAGCAATGAGAGCATTACAAAGCTACCAGATTTTGTAATTTTCAAAATTAAAAGAGATATAGTAGTGGAATTGGATAATGGGTTGTGGAACCTCTTATTCTTGGATCATTGGTTTAGATAGATCCCAGATTGGCAATAACTAAAATTTATTTCAATTTTATGTCTGCTCAGTGGCTAAAATGAAGTGGGTTAATAGATGCAGTTTTGCTTTTTGTGGAGGATTGCCCTAGACACAGAAATCTCTACAGCTCACCCGCCTTCCTTACGTCTCCCCAGACGTTTGTCCAGGATGGGTCAGCAGAGTGAGAGGCCCCTCTTACTGTGTGTAAGATTTCCTTACTGTGTCAGAGTGGACGGTGTACCAAGAGTACTAATGTCAGTTTGTTGTGAAATTCAGTGAATCAGAAAGTACTGTGTCCCCAAACAAAAATAGCTGGTTAGAAAATTGTAGACTGAATATTTGGAATTGCCTAAGTGCTAAGGAAGGTGTGGCCAAGGCTTTCTGGCATATAATTCTAACATCTTTCTTCTTTTGTGTTCTACCTTAGTAGCAGGTATTCACTGTGAGCTATTGTGAAAAGTGTCTGTTACATACAACTTTATATACACAGTTCTTGGGATAACGTGTGGCATACAGTAGGAGTTCAGTAATTGTTGAAAGAATGAATGAATGATGCCATCAGCATAGAACAGGTGGGCTGTTCTATTTATAACAAAGCTGCTACAGGTTCAGTATCCCTCATCTAAAATGCTTGGGACAAAGTGTTTCAGGTTTCGGATTTTTTCAGATTTGGGAATATTTGCATGTACGTGGGTGCGATATCTTTGGAATATGACCCGTTTAAACATGAAATTCATTTATGTTTTATATATACCTTATACACATAGCCTGAAGGTAATTTTAGACAATATGTTAAGCAATTTTGTTTATGAAACGAAGTGTGTATATACTGAACCATCAGAAAGCAAAGGTGTAACTGTCTTGGCCACCCACGTGGAGAATCTGCAGTTGTGTGGCATCACCTCCGTTCCTGATTCTGGATTTATATGCTACTCATCAGCAATCTTTTTCTTACACTTATTCACACAAAAGAACTTAGTAAAAAATAGGATACCTTTTCTGCGCATGCCAGATACATATATGACAGCCGGAGGAGGCTACCAGGGTCTTTTTCTCTTGGGGACGCTGAATAAATTGTGTGGTGTGTCCCTGTTTTGACAACAACCCAAAATAGGAGGTCAGGCGTGGAATTTTTCCCTTGTGACATCATGTCAGTGCTCAAAAAGTTTTGGATTTTGGAGCATTTCGGATTTTGGATTTTTGGATTAGGAATACTCTGTATGGGGATAAAGGAGTCTTGGTATAACATGTGCATTACAGAAAGGAAAATTTTAGGTATCAGATAGTTACAGACTTACAGAAATTCAGGACTAAGACATTTATGTGCATTTTGTTAATTTTCATTTTTTTTCTACCACCTTCCCCAAATCAGCTTTCATCCTTTTCTCTTAAAGCTCTGCCAATCATTGAAAAAGTTTTTTCCATATTATATTTTAGGACAAAAACTGAAAGCCATGGATCCAGCACCGAGTCCCTACTCCCTGGGGTCACCACTGCTGAGCTTTAGTTCCTGTCCCTTTGTTTTGTGCTCAGGCACATTCTGTCCAATCCCTGGTCACTCCCTGAAGTCCTGCACTATGGGCCTTTTTTAAAATTTTATGTTTTTCACTGTCCTAATCAGACTTTATCCTTTCAACCGAAACTCATTAATGAATCTTACATTGCCATTACCTCCCTTTTAAAATAGGGATTTCATTCAATTATATTATCTGTGTGTCTGAAATCAGGAAGATAGCGGAAGGTGACAAAAAGGACATGGGGTTATTAGTAGAAATGTACATTAACAAAGATGGAATACAGATGGCTCAGATACTGAGAATTGTCCTTTTTTTTTTTTGGTAAAAAATGTACCCTCTGGCAGAGATGGGCAGGAAAAGAGATTCTAAGTGTGGGTTTCATATGAATATCTACCAAGCTTGACCCAAGTTATGTTTTGGTACTTGTTGTTAAGTCAGTACCTCTTTGATCGTGACAGGTGGTGGTATTTGGTAGGCACTGTCACAAAAGCAGGAGGACCAAGGTTCTACTTTTTTTTTTTTTTTTTTACTTTAACTTGCATTTTCAGAGGTATTTTCTACTACAACACTTTGCTTTGGAGTTTCTCTGTAACTTTCTGGTTATAAAGTGTGTTGTGGAAGCTCACTAACCTATTCTGCAGTGAGGAAAGATGACAGGCTACAGAGGGGAAAATAACAGAGCAAAACCTTTTTATTTATTTACTTTTGTTGGTTTTTAAACAGATTCAAGTAGACCTTCCATTGGATCCAGCAATCCCATTATTGGGCATCTACCCAGAAGAACAAAAGTCATTCTGTAATAAAGACACTTGCACCCGAATGTTTACAGCAGCACAATTCACAATTGCTAAGATGTGGAAACAACCCAAATGTCCATCAATTCATGAATGGATTAGTAAAATGTGGTATTTGTATACCATGGAGTATTATCCAGCTATAAGAAATAATGGTGATACGGGATCTCTTTGGTTCTCCTGGAGAGAGTTGGAACCCATTCTATTAAGTGAAGTATCCCAAGAATGGAAAAATAAGCACCACATGTACTCACAAGCAAATTGGTTTCCCTGATCATCACCTGAGTGCACATTTGGGAATAACACCAATTGGGTATCGGACAGAGGTGGGGGGTGAGGGGAGGGGATGCGTGTATACCTATAGGATGAGTGCATTGTGCACTGTCAGGGGAATGGACATGCTTGAAGCTCAGACTCGGGGGGATGCGAGGGGCATGGGCAATATATTTAACCAGAACTTTTGTACCCCCATAATAAGCTGAAATATAAATAAATAAATAATAAAGTACCTATTTCTATATACATGCCATTGTCCAAAAAAAAAAAAATCAGGTGGGGAAAGAAGATTTTACATATCTGGCAATCTTCCCAGGACAAAGTGAATTCTTATAAGAATGTTCACTTTAGCAGCAATTTGTTAGTAGGTTTCTAAAGCATACACATGTATTTGGGGCTTCACTCTTACTTTCACTCTTTTAATTTGCTGAATAAGTTTTCTTCCTCCATAAAGACAGCGGAGGCAAACACAAGTCAAGCTTCTGTTCTAACTAGTAGACTTATAATTAATGAATTTTGCTGACTTAATCATGAAGCTTGATGAACAATTCTTGGAATGCATTATTAATCACAGCCCACCATTCCCTTTACAGGAGAAGAAGACCAGTGTTACCAGGAAAAAGCCATGTACTTAGAAGATGGCTTACTGGTTTGAGAAACCATTCGCAACAGCAGAAAATAGAGCTGTTCTCAAGACATATGTTAGGTCTCTTACAATCTATCACAAATAAAACAGAGAGCAGTATAGAGATGAAAAGAGGAAGAGAGAAAAAAGATTGAGATTGGCTGTCAAAATGTTGCATGCAAGAATGTATTGAATGTCACTATGACAAGAGGTCTTCCTGTAATTACACTTCCTATCTATTTGGATTTGTTCATCTTAAATGCTTTTCACTTGTCAGTTGGAGAAACGTTTCCTATCTAGGTGTTTTCCTTCCTGTTAAGTATCAGTACAGTGTAATTCACCAAAATTGAGTGGGGTAGTCCTGAGAATGTTTCCTATCTCAGCAAGCCTAGTATATCATCGCTTTTTCAGAAGATTTTCTTTTTTCCATTCGTACCATAAAATAGTGTTAGACACCAGCATAGTAGGGAGACAAGCCTTTATTAGATCAATATTCCCAGAACTAGAAAGTTCTGATTTTGGCATGCATTATTTATCCCATTAAAAAATGACATGTTCATTCAACAAAGATGGAATGCAGATAGTTTCACTGATGCTGTGTGTGTGATGAAGGCTGTGGACAAAAGGTTTCTGTGAAATAACCATCTGGACTGGTTTAAACACTAGGATTCTGAGGTTCTGTACCAGAGCTGTGCCTGCTGGCTCGTGTCTTAGGACGCATGCAAAAAGAGAATTGAGGCTGAATTAATATAAAAATATGGCTTGTAGCACTAAATGTGTCTTAAGAGCAAACAATGAGTTACCACTCATTAATTTGTAAGAATGCTGATTTTTTTTTTTTTTGTGTGTGTCAAATAACCTATGTATTTTCTCGAGGAAGGTAGGTTTGTGCAATAATTAAACTGAACATACCAACAAGGAAAAATAATTTAACGATTATGATGACTCATTTAGTTGGCACCCCAGGTAATGAGGTGCTCTGGATTAATTTTCCTGAGAGCAGAAACATATCCCTTTAAATGATTAAGCATTTTATCTTCATCAATCTTTGAAGAAAATACTTCCAGGGTATATTATATATTCCCTTGTGTCAGGAAATAGGCTTGACAATTTATAGGACTGGAGTCATAGCTTTTTTTTTTTTTTTTTAAAGAATATTAGGAGATGTTAGAAAATACTGTTAGCACATTGGGCCACAATGTTCTTATCTACAAGATAGGAGGTTCGGATTAGATGAACATCAAGATTCCTTCCATGTCTAATACTCTAAGTATAGGTCTCAATGTTTTAAAATTTGGTGTGTACAAGAATCAGCTAGGCTTGTTAAACATGCAGATACTCGGGTCTTATCCCTGGAGTTTCTGATTTTGCAGGTTTGGAGGAAGGCAAGAGAATCTGTACCCTAAATAAGCACCTTGGGTCATTCTGGTGACATCATTTTGAAAAACAGATTTTCCTTCCACTAATGTATAGCAGATGCCATTACTGTCGTTGGCCACATGGTCCTAGAAAAGATCACTGCTGCCCCTGCCCTCGGTAGCCCTGGTCTTTGTGTCCGATCTTTCCTGGGTGTTACCTATCACTTTGTTAATGTTAGCTGCTGAGGAAAACCAGATCATCAAGCTCATTAAATCAGATGGCCTGTGTTTGTACATAGAATAAGTCATGGAGTTCTAATCCCAGTCCTGAGTAGGGGTGAGGGAAGGACTTCTCATATTCTCTTGCAGTCTGAAGTGCGTGTATTTGGCAGTGGCTATCATATTCCACGTTTGAAGGTCTTTTTACTCTTCTGTCATTTTTCTGGTTGTCTTAAAAAAAAAAGTCAGGGTTTCTAGAAGTGTGACACCATGGTAAAGGGCACGTTATAAATATTTTAACTTACCTGGTGAGATTTGTAGTCGAAGATGTTCATGACTTTTTAAAAAATGTCTTTTTTAAACATACCATAAAATTCACCTTTAAAGTGTACAATTCGATGATTTTTAGTAAAATCTATACATTTACAGAGTTGTGTGCACCTATGGCCATAATCTAATTTTGGAACATTTCCATCACACCCCGTCCCCCAAGAAACCTTCTGCCTAATTGCTGTAACTTATGTTATAGACCTATTCAACGGGTAATTTACTTTTTATCTGTGTAGATTCACCATTTCTTAGAGGTAAATTTCATATAAATGGGATCGTACAGTATGTACTCTTTTGTGTCTTTCACGGAGCATAATGTTTTTTGAGGTTCATCCATATTGAAGCACGTATCAGATTGCCAAAGAATATTCTGTTGTATGGAAGGACCACATTTTATTTATCCATTTACCAGTTAATGGACATTTGGGTTGTTTCTACTTTTTGGCTACTATGGTTAGTGCGTGCAAGTCTTTGTGTAGATACATGTTTTAATTTCACTTGGGTAGTTACTTAGGAGTAGAACTGCTGGCTCATGCTGTAAATTTATGTTTCTAAGTAGAAAGTACCAGTTTCACATCTTACAGTTCCACCTGCAATGTATAAGGATTCCAGTTTCTCCACATCCCTGCCAGCACTTATTATTGGATACAAGCCCCTTATTGGATACATGATGTTCAAATATTTTGTTCTAGTCTGTGGCTTGTCTTTTCACTTTCTGAATTGGTGTCCTTTGAAACCATATTTTTTATTTTGATGAAGCCCAGTTTATAATTTTTTATGAATGTATTTTTTGGTATTATATGTAAGCAATCTATAACCCAATATCCATGCCTTCTTGAGCCTTACTTAAGATCTTGTAGGTTTTGTTAAGTGTGAAGTAACCAGTGGGTCTCTTTCTTCCACATAATATACGGTGCCTAGATTAAACAGACTGAAGGTTAATATTCGGAGTTTGTGAACCGAATCTACTCTAATTAAAACCTGTAAAGAGCCTGAAGTCTTGCAGATTACTAAAGCCAGATAGACTCATCCACCATCATACAATGGGTACATCCTTCTTAGACTCCTTCCTTCATGTTAGTCTCTCTATGAGATGGAGAATGTAGGTCTGTAATTTACCTTGTACTATGAGGTACTCCATTTTCAGAGCTTTGAGTGCAGGACCTTTCCCTGAGGCTCCGCAGCTATCAAAGCACAGCTTGATCTTTTACAGATCTTAGAGTAAGGTGTCGGGACTGCAGTTCACAAGCAGGCACGTCTCCATTAAAAGAAAACAGTTACTGCCTTAGAGTTTTGTCATAAGAACATGCTGGTTGCAGTGTCTGTAGGCAGTAGATCAGGCTTTACTGAGGGCTGATACACTTGATACTTGGGCCCAACCCTGTTGACTCTATCCCCGTCTTTGCCTAAATACTAAGTGGTTTGTATTCTCTTTTAGTTCCAGATTTTTCCCACTGAGTTTGACTTGGTGAAATGTCATCAGGTCCTAGCTACAGGAATCCCTGATTTCCACTTGGAACTCTTGTACTCTTGAACCTAAAAGAAACTCTTGGTTTTAAATAGACAGTGTGCATTATTATGCATCATAAACTTAAATACAATGCACATCTAGTAACAGCTTGTATAAAATGTGTTATTCCTAAAAGTAATAGTAACCTACAATTGAAAAAGTTGACCAAATGCTTTCACAAATGTGATGGCTTTTGATCTTCCCATCTCTGAAGAATTATTCCTCGTTGATAGATGAGGAAAATGACCTGTCAGAAGTCATTTATTTCCAAATAGAGGACTTCTGACACCAAACTTTGTGCCTTTTTCATAGCACCATGCTGTAAAAGTAATAAAACTGAATTTTTGTGATTTTAAGATATTTAGGTATGCCATATTATGTTAGACCTTTGGCTAAATCTATAAACAGTCATTTGCATTTTGATTGAAATTCATTAACAATGATATATTCACTTTCTGGGGCTTATTTCCCTCGTAAGCCTCCATTTCTGATTGTTACGTGAAATGTTTTGTTTCCTGTGAAAGGGATTCTAGGCACTGGGTTGTTGGTAAGATTTGTGGTGGTTACAAGTGGAAACATTCTTTTGCCACAGCATTCGTACTATTCTCAAAGCCGGTTTTAGGCTGTCTGATATCTCGAGAAGACTCTTTGCCTCCCCATGGTAAATTTTGGGTCCCCAAAGGCTAAGAATATTTTCATGTGATCATAGTTTGATCTCAGTTACTGGATGCTTTATTGCTTTTTTCTTTAATCCATGCCAACTGTCTTCACCAAGATTTTCTCCTGTCAGCAATCCAGAGGCCATTCTTACTGTGATCTTTCTTCCACAGTTCATTGCCTGTAGCTTAGACCATTTAGGTAGGACAGTGGTTCTTAAAGTGGGAACTTTTAAGTAGCATCAGCGTGTTAGAAATATAAATTCACATCTCTAGATCTCCTGAATCAGAAACACCATGGGGTTGGACCCTGCAATCTGTGTTGGATACATCTTCCAGGGGATTCGGATGCTTGCTCACGTTTGAGAACCACTGGTGCAGTGGTTAAGAGCAAGGATTCTAGGGTCAGTGGCCAGGTTTCAAATTTTAGCTCTACCATTTAGTACCTGCTGCCTGCCTTACATGTATGATCTTTGAGGGAAGTCACTTTCCACTCTAAACTTCAGTTTTCTAATCTGTAAACTTGTAGTACAAAATGGTAACTACTTCTGTAGCAAGTTGTGCAGACTACATAAGGTAATGCATGTAAAGTGCTGCACATGGTGTCTGGCACCTGGCAAGCATCCCTGAGCGGGAGTTTCATGGCTGATCCTGGCTCTGAATCCTGGTCATGACCTGCACGGTGCTAGATAACCTTCCATTGCTTGTCGTCGGCAGCTTGGCACTTCACTACTCATTTCTAAACCTAAACATTTGCCATATGTTCTATATTCAATAGTATGAAAATGAGACTAGTTGTCACACTAAAATACCTAGATGGAACTACATTTGAAATTGTGCTTAGGTTTTCCTTTTGTTTTCTCCCCCTAAGCCAGTTTCCTATCTGGGCCAGAATATCTCTTTTAATAGTAATTTGATATTTAAAACCTTGGTTGAGGGATGTTGTCTTAAGTCATGTTAAAATTCTAAATAAAATTTAGAATTTTGTCTCCTGACTCAATTTATTTACTACTTCAAAACTTTTAGGTGTTTTATATCTATCTACAGATAAAGACATAGAATCTATGGTGACCAACATAAATATTGACAGGTTCTGTATCTGTATCTATGGCTTTTCTCCTATGAGATCATTATTGTTATAATGTCAGGATTTTGTTAGAAATTCCATAAGTGTATATTAAACGTGGGAAAATCTGTAATGAATTTAATTTATTTCAGAGCTGTGCTAGGAGACAGTCCTTGGGCCAGTTGTATGACTCTTTATGTGACTTTGCCTACAAATTTGTAGTTGTCCTCAAGATCCACTCCTGGTTGGATACCATTCCATCTTGGTGATTTGTTTTGCTTTTATTTGTCAGTTAGGCCTAGTACATTCTGTGCATTTATCTTTCTCTGATTTAGCATATTTGGACTGTGAAGAGAATTTGTATCCAGATACCCTCTTCAGTAAATAGGTGTCAGAATTTTGATTCATTTTCTCTTCTATTTTTTATGCATCCACATTCTGTACTCATTTTTATAAGTCCATCTGAATCTTTGGCTTTCTGCCAATGATAAATTAAAAGAAAAAAATACACACAACAAAACCCAACAACCAGAAAACCCTTTTAACTTGTTATTCATTTATTTTTTTAGCAACCTTTAAACTCCATAAAGTATTTTATGGATTTCATCTGACCTCCCAGCTCCATAGGGCAGCATTTTCTAATAGTGCTTTGTTTTCGCCTGAAATAAAAGGTTCCACGGTCAAGTTAGCATAGGAAAGGCTACATACTTACGCATACTTAATCTGTGCCCCCTCATGCCCTGCCCTCTGAAAAAGGCTCAGTAATTCATAATTCACAGTAGCATTTGAGAAGACTCTGAAATGTCCTGCACAAAGAAACCTGATTAACTTTGACCTATTTTTTCCTGCACATAAACACTAACATTCCATGAACTAATGTTCTGTAGAACACCTTGGTGACCATCGAATTTAGGAGTTTCCTCACTCATGTTTGGCCCATCTTCATGTTTTTAGATGTGCTTTTTTTCCTCTTTATTTGTTTATATTTGGCTTTTCCATTTATGCTTTTCCCTTATTTTGTTGACAAGTCTGTGGGACCCAAGTTCAACATCGGTCATGACATTTACTTTGAACCAAAGAATGGCTTTTTGTTCATTACTTATCCTCCTATATTCTATACTGAAGTGGTTAGTTGAATATTCTTGACAAGAGTATTACTTTGGTAATAGTGGTGGTTAGGTTTTCAACTGTTTCTGTTATTTACTTAATACATCATATGAGGTTTTTAAGTTTTACTGTTTATAATAGGGAATAAATAAATAAAACTCTATCTTTACATTTCCAAGTTAACCTACTCAGAAGTTAATTTTTCCTTTTTAAAATTTGTTACCAAACTTTATATTGCTTTCCGACACTTACTGTCTTTGTACCTGCTCGTTCTTCTGCAAGAAGGCTCTTGTCCCAGATATCCGCATGTCTGCTTTCTCTTCCTCCCTCAGGTCTTTTCTCAAATGCTGTCTTCTCGTTGAGACTTATTCTTGCCACTACATTTAAAATTGTTTTTAGATGTAGTTGTAAACATCTAAACACCCTACCCCAACACTACCTATTTCTCCTCTCTACTGCATTTTATTTTTTGTGTTTATCCATATGTTAAGATACCATGTGTTTTATTTATTCCCTGTGTTTCTTCTCCCTTAATAGAAGGTAAACTCTACAAGAGCAAAGATTTTTGTCTGTTTTGTCACTGCTTTATTTCTACTGTCTAGAGCAGGGTGACACATTTCATGTGCTCAATAAAGTTTTGATAGAATTAATATAATAATCTCAGATGTAGAAAATGCATTCCATAAGATTCAAAATCAATTCATGGCACAATATCAGCAAACTATGATTAAAAGATACAAACTGTGAGCAAACCTGATATTTAATGGTGAAACATTAAAAGCATTCATTTTTAAGATCAGAAACAAGACATCCTTAATAACAAGATTATACTTCTATGCATGGCTATATAGGATGTTCTAGATAAAACAATAAAGGAAAAAAAAAAAGAATTCTTGGAGAGGAAGAAACTATACTATCACCAGTCATAGAGGATATCTTGTCTGTGTAGAAAAACGAAAAACTAAAAAAAGTCATGTACAGATAAAGTATTAGAATCAGTATAAGAGGTTAGCAAATATGACACAAACCAAATGGATACACAACATCAATTACATTTCCGCACTCCACTACAAATACCTGGAAAAGATAATAGAATACTATTGATACAGTTATTCCTAGGTACTTAATATTTTTGATAATACAAAAACAGGCAAGACCTGCATAGAGAAAATGATAAAACAGATACTTAAGAAAACATAAATGGAGAAATCATATTTATGAATAGATGTTTCCAGAAACATCTGGAAAAGCTGTTGATTGTCCTCACATTGTTGCAGAAATGTTTATGAAACTGAAATAAATCACTGCACCTCTCTTTCTCTATGAAACATGCAAGCTTATTTTTTTTTTGCAAGCTTATTTTTGAGTATAAATAGAACAGTGAATGGGGAGTCTTGCCTTACCAAATATCAAGACTTACTATTATAAAACTATAGCAATTGAGATAGTAATGTCCTAAGTGGCAATAGAAAAATACATGATTGGAAGAGAATATAGAGCCCAGAAGCAGACCTACACATTTACAGAAATGCTTTATATAAAGACTTGCCTCTGAAGATAAGCAGGAAAAAGACTTTTCAATACATGGTACTGTGACAATTGGTTATATTAGTGGAAGGAAATGGACAGTACCTCACATCATGCATAAAACAATAAATTCAGGTTGTAAGACAAATCTAAAAAATTGTCGCAGGGAAATACATAGGAAAATATTTTTATGACCTCAGGAAGAATTTTGAAAACAAGATGCAGTAAGCATGAACCATACAAGAAAAGAGCCTTACTACATTACTACTCTATTCTAAGATTGAAGTGAAGAAAACCACAACATGGGAGGAGATACATGAGGGCTGTCCAGAAAGTATCCGCCATATAATATGTTCTCGTTATATTAACAATGGCTGGATACTTTCTGGACAGCCCTTGTATATAACATGTTACTGGAAAAGGATGAATATATAGAATAATAAAGAAGAAGTTCATCTTTAAGATCAAAAGCTCCAGGCTGGGTATGCTGGCTCATGCCTGTTACCCTAGCACTTTGGGAGGCTGAGGTGGGGAGGATTGCTTGACACCAGGAGTTCAAGACCAGCCTGGATAAGGCAGCAAGACTCTGTCTCTACAAAAAATAAAAGAATGAGCTGAGCATGGTGGTGCACACTTGTGGTCCTAGCTACTTGGGAGGCTGTGGCAGGAGGATCGCTTGAGCCCAGGAGTTCAAGGCTGCAGTGAGCTGTGATTGCACCACTGTACTCCATCCAGCCTGAGCCACAGAGCAAGACCCTATCTCTTAAAAAACAAAAACCAAAACAAACAAAAAACAGCAAAAAAAAGACTAATAGTTTGAACAAAGGGCTTGGACCAGGACCTTGGAAGACAAAACGCAATTGGTCAAAATTAATATAAGAAGATACACAACCTCATTAGTAATTAAAGAAACTTACATTTAAACCACTGTGACATACCACTTCCCAGCCAGCATATTAGAAAAGTGAAAGTCAGTAATAGCAAGAGCTGCAGAGGTGGAGGAGAAAGGGGGAGAAACTGCTGGAGTCAGAGTAAGTTGTTACAACCAATTTGGAAAACTTTGGCTTTATCTTGTGATGTTTCAGATACCCTTTGGCCCACCAATTCCACTCCTGTATACAGGCTCTGGAGAAACTCTTATATGTATACCAGATGATCATAATACTCATTGAATAATTGTTTAAAACATTTTAATGGACTACTTTTAGGGTAGTTTTAGGTTCACAGCAATATTGAACAAAACGTCGACTTCTCATACAGCCCCTGCTCCCACAAAAGCACAACCTCTGCACCCTGGATGTCCCCCAAGACGGTGGTATGTTTTTTGCAGTCAGTGAACCTGTACTGACAAATCGTTAACACCCAAAGTCCATAGTTGAAGGTTAATTCTTGGTGGTGTACATTTTGTGGGTTTTGACAAATGCGTAATGACATGGAACCATCATTTTAGAATCCTACAGAATCGTTTCACTGTCCTAAAGGTTGTATGTGCTCTGTCTATTCATCCTTCCTTCCCCACTAATTGCTGGCAACCACTCACCTTTTTACTGACTGTATAGTTTTGCCTTTTCCAGAATGCCATGTAGTTGTAATCATACAGTGGGTAGCTTTTTAAAAGTGGCTTCTTTGACTTAGTAATATGCAGTTAGGGTTCCCACGAGGAATGTGTTCTCGCTGGCAATGAACGAGAGAGTTGCTGCTGTCCACATCCTCACCATTATTTGGTGTTGTCAGTGTTTGGATTTTTGCCATTCTAATCAGGGGAATCATTGTCATTCATTGGGGGGAAAACAACAAATAAAGGGAATAACTCAGATGTTCATTAACAGAATGACTTAAAAAAATTGAGAGTTGTACATAAAATGGCACAAAACTACACACACAAATTATATCAAAGTCAATTTGCTGCTTTGGGTATTGTATTATAATTAACTAAGATGCAACATTGGGAAAAATGGGTGCAGAATACGTGGGACCTCTCTGTAATATTTCCTCAACGTTCTATATACCTATAATTTTTTTCAAACTGAAGAGTTACAAAACAAGTTGAGTATTTTCTCATAGATAAAACATTATCCAGCTCTGACAGCAATGAACACTGATAAAAACCACAGGGCTACATCTCAAAAACATGGAGTAAAAAAAAAAAAACAATTGCATAAAAACAGATACAGGATAAAGCTGAAAACATACAAGCCAGACAATATATTATTTTCAGCTACAACGGTGATAAGAGGAAAAGGAAGTGAATGATAAAGAACAAATTTGAAGACAATGCTTATTTCAGGAGGCGTCCTACAGGTTTGTGAGTTGCACGTCCCACAGCTCTATCGGGTCCTCATAGTGAAAATCCGGAGAATTTCCTCGTGCTTCCGGCAGGGGGAGCGGAAAAGGCACCATTTTGAAATATGCCAGAGCATTCTGTTCTCATTAACTAGACCTGCCCTCAGGAGAAAACCATTTTACTAGAGCCTCACCTGCTGAGGTTTCATTAGAGACTAACTTACCAGGGGAAAGGGAAAGGAAGGTTTCTGATCCAGCAATCTCATTGCTTAGTATCTACCTAAATGAGTTGGAAACTATGCCCATGCCAAACCTGCACGTGGGTGTTCATAGAAGCTTTATTCATAATTGCCCAAACCTGTCCTCCAGGTGAATGGATAAATAAAACGTGGTACGTCCAGACAATGGAATACTGTTCAGTGCTAAGAAGAAACGAGCTATCAAGCCATGAAAAATATGGAGGACGCTTCAAGGCAAGGCATATTGCTAAGTGAAAGAAAGGCTGCCTACTGTGTGATTGCAACTAAATGACATTCTGGAAGAGGCAAGACTATGGAGTTATTAAACAGATGAGTGGTTGCCAGGGGTTAGTTAGGGATGAATAGGCAGAACACAGGGGCTGTTTAGGGTAGTGAAGCTACGCGGTAGGACTTTAAAATGTTGGATACATGTTGTTATGTTTCTCAAACCCATAGAATATACAATATCAATAATGATGCTTCATTGTAGGTTCTTTGATGGCAACAGATGTACCACGCTGGGGGGAATTGTTGATGGAGAGGCTGTGCGTGTGTGGGGGAAGGGGCTATATGGGGACTCTGTACTTTCTGCTCTATGTTGCTGTAAACTTAAAACTACTGTAAAGTATAAAGTTTATAAAACAGACAGACAAACCCCCCCCTGATCTTTAGCATTTAACAATCTCTTTTATTGGAAAAAAATAAATGAAAGTTAGTGTTTAACAGAACTAAACACTTTTGATAGAGCACGTAGGTCGAGAGCATCTAGGAAGAGATTTGGTTTCTAGTTTAACTTGTGTTCTGTGTCTCTAACTTTGGGTCAGTTGTTTCTAGTCAGTGGGTTTTGCAGGATGCTCCCTGAACCAGCAGCATCAGTACCACTTGGGTATTTGTTCTAAATGTAAGTTGTCAAATCTCACCCCAGACCTACTGAATCAGAAACGCTGGGAGAGGGGCTGCTTTGGTTTGAATGTTTGTCTTCCCTTCAGAATTCGTGTTGCAAGTTAATCCCCAGACACCAGTTCTGCTGACACCTCAATCGTGGACTTACTGGCCTCCAGAACCACAAGGAATATATTTCTGATCTTACAAATTACCAGGTTCCAGGTATTTCGTTACAGCAGCAAGAACAGACCAAGACTGTAGAAATCTGTTTGTCATAAGCCTTCCAGGTGATTCTGATGGGCACAGACTTTTGAGAACTGCTATTAAGTTCAACCTGAATTAGTAGGTTGAAACTAGATCAGTTTTTCCCAGTTCGTGGTGTCTGTATTACTGATCCTGTGCAAGATGGTTTTAGGAGTCATAAATCAGAGCATTGTAAGTTTCACTAACTGTGTATTTAAAAGTTAGAAAAATATTAATAGCTTACTAAATCCGTAAATTCACTGGAAATATTGCTTTATATATGACTAAGTTACAAGCCAATTAATTTAAACTTGATGTAAATAGAAAATAGTAAGCCAAAATAATGAGGTAGAATGAGATATATCATACGATCCATGGAGTCGGTACTAAAATATTGAGATTTTGGTAACCCTGAACTGGATGAATCCAAAATACTTTCCGTTCTAAAATTATGACACTTCGTATGCTTGTTTTTCTTACAGATATGCCTCCTGATTTTTACTTTTTAATTCAAGCTAACGTTAAAAATTTAATCCCTGCTGCTTGGGCTGGCAGGGGAAGTGGTCTCTTAGTGTGCTTTTGTGTGGGGGATAGTTGTCTGACCTTCACGTTTAGCCACGGCTAATGGACAGTGTGGATAATTCACATGCAAATCATCAAAATTAAACATATTAAGGAGAAATCCGTTTTGAAAGCACCATTTAATTTTAGAAGCATTTTCTTCCTTTCAATACTGGTAGTATTTATAGTGGGATAGGCAGATGTTTTT
>CM052451.1:7721986-7777247 GCA_028533085.1 Varecia variegata | reverse complement strand
GCTTTGCACAGCTACGTTATTCCACATCGTGAATACCTGTAGCAGTCAGTTTTGGTATCTTCCCTGGCCCTTTCCTTGTAAAAGAAAAGAGAAAACAAAACAAAATGCTGAACTGACCCGCATTTATTCATTGAGTGGTGCTCCAAACCAAGCTGGCTCTCTGGCTCTGTGACATCATGGCTTAGCCAATAGTCTTCGGAATTTTTGAAACTTCAATAAAATAGAAATCTAGAGAAACCAATTCTCTGAAAGATAAATTTGAGGTTTCACCCTAGGAAGGAAAAGGAAGGGGCAAATGTTGGCATAACCAACTTGATTAATTTTTAATGACTTGGATGTTACTGCAGAATTATTATTTGGCAGAATTTTCCAGGAATTAGGGAGAAATTAAAGAAAACTTTACCTTCAAGTAATTAGAATTAAGAGAAGGAGGTAGGTAAATGTCTGATCATAAATTTATGTGATGACTATTAGGATATAGATGTTGGAAACCTACTATGCAGCTGGTGGTTGAGCAAAGCTTGAAGGGTTAAAACATGGCCATGCTTTTCTCCAAACGGGGAACAGTCTGCACAAACACACCTGATTTGAAGATACTTGATGAAGTCAAAGTGCTTTAACTGCTGAGCATGAGAAAAGAGTGGCGGCAGGTGGAGGTGGAAAATTCAGTGGATGTGGGTGATGTGGTTTGCAAATATGATTACAAAGCAATATAGACTGTTAAGGATGGACACATTTAGGTGCTAGTAGAACTTAAAAGAGACACCTCTGTATTCCTATGCTAGGGCTGAGGTTATAGGAGAACAGATGACTTTATCTAAAAAATATGAGGCTGTTTTACCGATGGAAACATCATAGTCTTGAACATGAGACAAATCCAAGCCGGAATTGTGGCTCTTAGGTGAGATCCTTTGGGGGATTAATCTCAATGAGCCTCTGCTTCTTTATATATACCTTGAGGCTCTGTGATGATGCCTACCGTGTTCTGGCTCTGTGACATCATGGCTTAGCACATAGTCCTTAGAACTTTTGAAACTTCAATCAAATGGAAACCTAGAACCACCTATTGTTTGAAAGATACATTTGAGGTTTCACACTAGGATTGTAAAGGAAAGGGCCTGCCATGAACATGAATGAGCCCATATATATTGAAGAGCCTATGTTAAATACCTATCCTATGATAGACACTTAATAAATGGCATCTTTCTTCTTATTATCAGATAAAGGGAAAAGTCCAAGGAAGACAGAAGGATAGTAAAACATCATGGGAGCTGGAAGTTATTTGAAAGATGAATTTCCACTAATTGACATAGTATCAGAAGATTACAACAGTTACCCAGAATGGGGAGGGGACCACAGAAGATGGTGCTGCCTGTCTTGACAACAACCACTTTGATTGAGATTTTGTATTCCCTGGAGTTTGACAAATCAGGGTGAACTTGGTTGAATCTTCAAGAGGTTTTTTTTGAACTCTTATTAATTGGCACAACAGCTAAACCTGTAGGAGGAAAAGGGAGAAAGGAAGAATGCATTTTTTGGTTTGGAGAGAACAAAAACTGCCCTAGGATAATGTTTAAATAAATGATTGACCACCAACCAGTACAAACGTTAGTGGGAAAACACTGAAATGGCAACAGCTTTAGCCTAACTGCTTTGCAGATCTAAGTGTTTGCTTTTCATTGAGAACATGTGAGCAACCGAGTTTTCTGAAATGTATTAAGCATGAATGAATGGGATGGAATTGGCCAAGCAGACAAGAGCTCAAAATTAGAATACTTTTTTCATTGAATATTTATTTGGTGTTTGCTACATGCAAGACACTGTGCTAGATGCTGGAAGTGATGAAAAGTGGTTAAAGACACAGTCCTTACCGTGAGTTTATTGGAAGACATAACACATTACGAATACCTGCTCTTGTTCTACAAGTAGGCTCGATGTAAGAAGAGAAGTGTTGGGAGAGGGCTGTGGGATTTCAGACAAGGAACTGTCTGCGTTTGTGCCACTGCTTGGCTCACTTCACTACTCTTGTCACATAAGTAAGACACGCAGTCTCATTGGAGTGCCAAATTTGGAAATGGAAATTCTTTTCCAATTACTTAATTAGTTCAATCAAGAGTGTCTCCTCCTCATCAACCAGTATTTCCTGAGGGTACCTTGTCTGTATAATGTGCTAGCACAGTTTCTTCTCTTCTATGCTTCCAATTAATTTTTTTTTTCCTGGAGTTCAGATACTTCTTCCAGACAGAGATGCCTATGTGGTCACAGGCATATTTTTCTACCTGCCTGAACTTTTTTTGGTGACCTTAGCCATGTGAGTTGGCTGTATTAGGCTTCCATTTCACAAGCTGTCAACTGGATTAATACACGCCTCACTGGAACATTCGGTTGTTTAAGATGAATCTAGGAATATAACTTGTTTCAAATCCATGTGTAATCTTGACATGAACTTTCAAGGGTCGAAATATATCCCAGGCTTCTCGACCGCTGATGTATATTTATTATTTTGACTTCACTTATCTTCTTAGTCTGGAGGCTGAATGACTTCTTGCAGTGATCAAGACAAAGATTACCTAGTCTTTTTTTGTTGAATTTATTATCTTGACTTTAATACCATGTGTGAGCAATACTTCACCAGGTCAGCTTTCACCTATTTCTGTTGATCTTTGCTACCCTATTTTAATGCTATTGTAAAAAATGAAATTGATTTCCTACTACTCCAGTTCATTCTCTGTCAACATTCTTTCCACACTGAAAAGGTTGATTTCAGCTTACAAATGAGATATTTTTCCCCCCAAACTTCATATAATAACAACAACAAATACTTTTATAGCACTTAGTATGTGCCGGGCACTGTTCTAAACACTGTATGCCATTAACTCATTTAATCCTCACAACAATTTTATGGGTACTGTTAGGTAGATAGGATCTCCAGCTCTTCTTGGGACAAGGGTTCCCTGCTTTAGTGGTGTTTCGAGCAATTGCTTCACCTGGGAAGAAGGATAAGGGCGGGCACTCCATTTAGGGGTTGACCCACCCTTAATCCCATCCAGAGCAAATCGCTACACCTGGGGAGGGAGGGCATGCTTTATCAATCTAGGAATTCCCCAGCCCAGGCCTGTTAAGATTTAGAAAGTGACCTAGAGTAACCTAAGGGTAATTAACATGCCATTAGCTTGAATCTGCATTGCGGTTCACCACCCCCAGGTGGGCTTCATTAGAGGGAGCTTGTCTAGGCAGATGGAATTTTGAGGACACCTGTCGATCATTTGATGACATCCTACTCCTCTCGAGAGCCCACCTCCAGACTGGGCTAGTGAAACAGTCCGAGAAGTCAGAAGTGAGTGGGTCGGTCAGCGAGTGAGTTGGTCTCTCTCTCTCTCCACTTGTGGAGACAGACCCGTTTTATTCTACAATAAAGAGCTGCTCTTGGAAACTGCTCCCTGCCGTGCTGGTGATTTTTTTCAAGAAAGGAGCCATAGGACCAGGATGAGAGTTTGGACTCGACACTTTTCTGTGTCTGGTCATTCTTTGGTCAAGAGCACACCGAGAACTGAGGGCAGACTCCCACCCTGACATCTTTGGTGCCGAAACCTGGGATTCTGACAAGTACTATTAACTGTACCCATTTCATAGATGAGGAAATTGAGGCATCAAGAAGTGAAGTGTTTCGCTTATGGTCACAAATGGTGGGGCTAATGTTTGAATCGATGTAGTCACTCTCTGCAATCTGTGCCTTTATTTCTCATGTTGTCTCCCTAAGTTAGCTTTAAGTCTTTATTCTGAATTTGGAATGCATACAACCATCCAAGCAAACAGAAATTTTTATTTTGTAACTTGTAATATTACAGCTGACCTAGAGCAGTAACATTTTTAGCCCAAGACCTAGATACTGAAAACAGGAGATCATGTGTAAAGAAAATAGAATAAAGGCCCTTTTTTCTTATGTGGGACCAGTCGAAGACAAAATTTTGTAATAAGTTGAAGTGTATCTTTGGCATCTTTTTACCTACCTCTCTCTCTGACTTACTTCTTGGCACTCTTCTTTTTCACTTTCATCTATTTTTTGCTCCACTGAGTTGCTGTAGCCTATCCAAGTTCTGAGAGTGGCTCATGCCTCAGTCAGTGCACCCCAAGTTCCTGTGAGATGGGAAACAATCTACCCTCCCTCTGGCTCTGGGATTCCTCTTCTCAGAAGCCAGCCTGAAAAAATACTCTGAAATGCAAAGATTCTTGCATCAAGATGTTAATTGCAGCTTTCTTTCCAATAGTAAAAAATTGGAAACTGCCTAAATATACAACATTGGAAGAATAGTTAAATAAATTGTGGTAAATGCATACAATGCAGCATTATGCGACCATTAAAAGCTATGTTTGTGAAGACTTTAAATGACAGAGGGAAATGCTTTTAAGTTTAAATGTTAAGGGGGAGATTTAAGATGAAAGCGGTATATCAACTCTAGAAAAACACATATTAAAAAAGGAAAGAGAAAGCCCCAAATATTAATTACATACAGACTGGCTGGTGAGATTATAAAGTGATTATTTATAGTGCCTTCTGTTTTCTAATGTATGGATTTTATAATCCAGAAAAGTAAATGTGCAAGTTAAAAAAAAAAAAATTCTCATTTACAGTAAATTGCCAGATTTCTTCTTAATCCTAAAATGTATTGTCACTTTCAAAAACGATACTTGCCAACTCCAATATGTCTTTAATTAGTAGGATTCCAGGTAGCACAAGAAAATGTAGCAAAAGGTTGAGGAAGTGTAGAAGGACTATGGGTGAAGATCTCTGTGTATATATTCAAAGTATATAAATTGAACTAGAGCAACTGGAATTGAATTCTCAAAGATAGCCCACTAAGCTTTTCTTGCTTTACACTTTTAATTTACAGAAAATTTCTTTTGAGCTTTTTATTTATATGTTCACGTTTTGTTTTGCTTTCTGTGTTTTTGTTTGTTTTGTCCGTGGTGGAAGCAGAGACTCTGGTAGTGGGAAAATGGGAGAAGAGACAGATACAGGGCAAGGCTACACTGAAGGCAGTAGATCCATTTGCATAGATGGTGGGGGTTATACAAGAAGTCCATATGTGATATAATTTGGTGATTGCAAATTAGAGATTTCTTAGACTCTTTTGCAAGCAACACTTATTAATCTGTTTTCTTCGGGGTGGGGAGTGGGGAGGGCAACCCAGCAGTTGCCTGAAATTTTTGCCTCTGTATAATACATGAAGACTACATAGATGAGCTTTCAAGGTGTTATTTGCTGGCATGTTTAGCTCCTCCACTTTGCTTCTAGGAAGGATGATTTTGTTCTCTCGATGCCACCTTCTACCAGGAGAAGCTGTTTTCTTTCCTGAAGGACAGCCTATATTCAGAGTAGAAGAGGAACCTGGTCACTTTGATTTGAAATACAGTTTCCCAGGGGATGAAATTGCCTCTTCTAAATATGGGTTTAGGAAAAGGAGAAAGAATATAACTAATAAGACTGGGGAACCATTTTCCTAATCCAGTTCTTAGTATCTTGTGCATCAGTCTCATGTGAATTGCTTCCCCTGGGGCTGTGCTAGTGGAGAGAGTTCAGTGGAAAGGAATTAGCACCAATCTCCAGGGATCATTATGATTTTTATATCAGAGTATCACATGTGCATATGAGCGTTTTTGCAATACAAATACACAAATGCAAAACTGAACATCTAAATCTCACGTCAAGCACGGTCTCGAATACCCATACTCTTTAATTTTCTATGTAGGATGGTGATGTGCGAAAGAGAGGTGAACTAAAAGAAGTGAATGATTAGAAAATAAATTCTAAAGCTCAAGTACACTCAAAAGTAGAAGTGATCAGTAGAGAGTTCTAAGATCTTTAGAATTCTGATGCCTCTATCACCTGTAAATAAACTCAATTGTATTTTCTCTTATTTAGAATGAGTTTCTGTATAGATCAGGTCTTACTACAACAAGCCACAAGGGACTAGCTAAATTTTTATGCTAAAATGAATGTTGTTTTACTAAATCAGCTTTGCTGAATATTGAGTCTTGTCTTGATCGTGTGGTGATATTTGCTGATAAGGGGATTTGACCTCTCCTAGCTTTCTTCTAGTTGAGTAGATATTTCTTGTTCTCTATCTCCCTTGTTCCTTGAGTGCTTATATAACTTGACAATATCTCTTGGAGCAGTTTCAAAATATGAACCTCAGGTCATTGGAATTTGTGTGTTCTAATAAAAACTGTCATCATAATTCAGAAGTGGAATTCATTGAAGAATTATGGCCTCCCAATTGGTAGTCAAATTATTTTTCTATAGAGGTGGAATGAAAGGGCCGTTCTCTTTTTATTTCAGTTGCCAAAGTATAGTTTACAGTAGTGTTGTTCTAGGTCCTACACAATCTCAGGTGGAGAACATTATAGGAGAGGAGGAAATAATATTTGTTGACTGCTTACTATGGGTGGGACATTTTTACAAACAATTTAGTTTAATCCTCTTTGCAACCCTGAGCCAATTAGCTGTCTTTATATGTTACACTTGGAAAAGCTGAAGTTCATAGAATTTTAAGTTACTAGTCCCAAACTCTAGGTCAGTGATTGGGGCATTGAAGGAGGGTTTTATTGAACCAATGGCCCCTGGCCTACTAATTAAAAAATGAATATGAGTTACCTGAGTAAAGAGGGGGAGGGAACAGTGCTCTTAGTAGAGGGAACAGCATTTGCAAAGAATCTGCAGCGGGAAGGACATCATAAAGAAGATAAGTATGGCTGATGAACAGAGTGTAGGAGGATACCACATAAGCTAAGACTGAGGGTGGAGGCAGGGGCTAGACCAGGCAGAGCTGTGCTGACCATTTTAAGGGATTTTAAGGAATGGGAAGCCATTGAGAAGCTTGAATCAAGGGCTTTAACGTGAACACATGTGCTTTTCCAATACCTTGTTATAACTGTAGTGTGGAGAACCAGTTGACGCAGACTGTCAGTTCAATCATGTGGATGAAACACAGTGGTGGTTTAGGGGAGGCGTTTGTGGTCGAGATGGACAGATGACAGATTGGGGACAAAGGGCGGAATTAATAGACTTTATTGATACGACCATGTGAGGAGGTGAGGAAGAAGAAGGTGTTTAAGGTGACACAGAGCTCTGCAAGGTATAATAAAATGGATCGGGGTGCTATATATGGAGATGGGAACCACTCAAAAGAGCTGGCTTTTACGAATTCGATCTTTTTTTTTTTTAATTAGTTCTTGATTAGGGGCATGGATCACCTGTTTGGATTTGGAAAATTTGCTACACCTGTGACACTTATAAAAGAAACATGAAAAGGCAGTTGCATATATGAATCTGGACTTAGAAGAGAAATCTAGATTCACAAATGTGGAGGTGTGTGTGGATGAGATCACCTGCGGTGGAGAACTGCAGTAGTTAATAGCCACGTTCAGGAGAGAGAGCCTGCAAGGAGAAGCAGAGAAGAACCAGTTAGTTAGGGGGACATCAAGAAGATGGGCCTTTTGTCAAAGGCCAAGGAAAGCAATGTGTCGAAATGTGGGGAGGCATGGCTAGTGTCAAATGCTGCGAGAGATCAACTGGGATGAGGAAGAAAACATTTTTGTTGGTTTTTGGTAACATGGAAGTTATGGGTGAATCTAGCAAAAGTCAATTCAGGGATGTGATGGGATTGAAGGCATGTAGGAAGAGGTTGAGGAATACGGAGTACACAGATGCATCTTTACAGATGTGAATGGGAGGACAGGTAGAGGGGAGTTAGCTTAGGGGAGGAGGTCAGGGCAGGAGGAAAGTTGAATGGACAGTGAGAACATTCTGAGCAGAGAGAATAGAAAGTGAAATGGTCTTGGGGCAAGAGAATGCTTGGGTTGCTCTAAGATGAGCTAGAGAGGACAGGTGACTGGAGCTGAGTGGGGAAGATGATTAGAGCTGACATTTGATTCTCAAGGTGCTGAGAATGCAGTAAGAACTTTTGGGTGAAGAAGGGACACAGGGTCTGTTCCACATTTTCCCTGGACTACCCTATCAGACTGTTTTGGAGAGAGTAGAAGTGAAGGAGGCAGAACTGGAGGACTGGGGAGGAGACCACTTAGGAGACTGTGATTGTTCATACAACTTTCAGCCAGTATTTGTCTGACATCTGCTATATGCTGGACATTGTAGTGTAGGGTAGAGAGATTGTCACTGGGACTGGGACAGGGAGAAGTAGTCAGATGGGAGACACATTTTGAACGTAGAGCTGATGGGATTTGTTGATGGATTGAAAGTGGGAATGGGAGGAAGAGATGACTCTGGGATGATTTCAAGGATTTTGGCCTGAGCAGTAGGGTGAATCGTGGTGACACGGGGACTTGCCCTAGAGAAGGAGCAGGTTTGAAGAGGCGGAGAAGCAAGAACTCAGTTCTGGACTTGATCGTTTTTATTTATAAGATTGTTATGAAGATAAATGAAGTAACATATGTAAAGGGCTTTGTAAAAAACACTGAGTATCAAATAATTGTTGTTGGAGTTGACAGTGATGACAGTGTCCTGATTTGTTAGGCACATACACTGTGTTTTATTCTTGGCTTTGTCACCAATTTGCTGTGTGACTTGAAGCAATTTAGTGATTCTTTCTCAATCTCAGTCTCTTCCTCTCTCAAATTTTCCAAGGTGAGTATCAGATTAGGAAGAGTCTGTAAGAGAGATCTGTAAGATCCCAGTCAGTTCTAACACCCTTGTGAGATAATGGCTGCTTAGAAATTATCTCAATATTTTTTACTTTCTTGATTTATTTTATTCTTTTATAAAGAAGCCACCTTCAGATAGATGTATTCTATTTTAACAAGCATTGTGAATGATTTCAGACTATTGGAGAGCATTCATTGCATTTAAAGAAAAACAGCAAAAATTATCTCTTAGTGTGAAAATCAGTCATTATTTAAGAAAACCTTCCTAGAGGTGAGAAAATACAACATTGATTACTCCCTGCCCCTCAAAAAAGTATATTCAGTTATTTTGAAATTAAATCTTCGGTCCCTGTTGTAAGATTTTGGAAATTTAGACCCACACTTGGAGACTGGTCATGAGGAAAGCCTAGGGATTTTTGAGATTTAATTACTTCTTTAAAAAAAAAAGTAAACTGTAGTCAATTAAGGAGCCATAATTTGTCTTCTATTATTAGATTAACTGAATCACGCAATAAAACACGGCTAGAGACTGCAGTACTCGCCTGGACAGACACCGCTGCTTTAATTATTTACGCAGCCAAATCTATCCAAACAATCACTATCATAATGTAAGAAAGGGAAAGGAAAACCCCCAAACTAGCCTATCTCCACTTTTTCTTGAATGTCAGGATTTATTGATTTATTTTTTTTTTTTAGTTTGTTCTTGTTACCTCCCTGCCTCAATTCTGCCCTTAGATTCTTGCAGCAATGTCAGTGCCTGTTGGTTCTTCTTAGGATCTTAAATTCTCAGTACAGAGGTTCTGGGTGGCCAGGTATGAGCAGTGTGAAGGACTGGAAAGTACTTTTTGCAAAGAGATGTTGAACTGCAACCCATGCCTCTGGGTATTTATTTGTTCTGTTTCTAACAAAGATGTGAAACTTACAGTATGTTGTTAACATCTGCCTTATTATAAGTGGCAAAGGCAACATTCGTTCTTGGTATAAAAATATGTGGTTGAGAGAGCTTAAAATTTCCTTGAGTGATATTAACCTGCTACTGCTGCTAATGACATTACCTTTTATCTGGTGCTGGGAGGTGCTAAGGATGAAATCTTGCGGCATCAGCATGGGATGCTGTTGATGTGTGGGTATGCTCTCACTGCTAATCCCCGAAAGAAAACCTTACATTCCAGTGCGTTCCTTCCACGTGGCTGAAGCTGCTCTTTAGATAGGATCCCACTGGCGCCTGTAACAACTGCTAAAACTGTAGGGGGAAAGTGCAACTGCTTCTATCATGGGAGAATGACGGCACAATGTAATTATAAAAGTGCAGAGTTGTAGTGCAAAGTTTGCTCATAATGATTCTGATTGTCTTTGTTGAATACTTGGTATTGTGCAGGCACGGGAGCTGGGGCCAATACGCTTCCCTCTTACCTCCCAGCGACAGTGGTTACGTGTTTGAACCCAGTGGGCTCCGCTAGTTTCGTAGTTCCCGGGATCATGGTCTAGCTTGTTCTCCTTACTACCTGGAACTACCTGCCCACCTCCTGCCCTGCACAGGCCTGGACCGCTGTGGGCATTCTGACCACTAATGACTGGCTGTTAGCTCATTTCCTCCAGTGTCAGCAGGGAAGACTGACCTGTGTGGCTTTATCTGCACCAGAGATTTTCTTTCTTGGGTCCAGCTGTAACCCCGATGCATATAACGACGTCTACACCTGAGATTCCAGTCCTTGAAACACAACATACAACATCTTGATAATCGTCCTCACATAACCCCTTCAGAAGGTATTTTACAGTTGAGAAACTTGACGCTGAGAGGCTCGCTTGCTCAAGGTGGTGGAGCTGGCGTTTGAGTGTGAATTCAGATTCACATCACTCACGTGTAATTCTAGCTGCTCTTGTTTGAATGACTAGCAAGTGTGCAAATTTCACTCACATGTTATGCTCTAAGAGCAAATAATGTGTTTCTTGAACCTCACTATTTTCAGGAAATGCTTTATTTAACTTTGCATGAGGCTTAATGAATCCCGGCTGTGTGTCCTAGGTCTTTATGCATAATTAGCCCATATACCTGACAGTGCATTTGAGAAGTTGGCCAAATACCATACCTGGTGCACGGGGTTCCACTGCACTGCAGCAGTGACAATTTTCTTGCTCCCAGGCGTGTCTGCTGTTCTGAGAGAGAGAATTTCTACTGTGAGTTGTACCCCACCATCAACTGTACTACTGGACTGTGAGGAGGTGACCACAGTTGTCTCCTCCATGCCTGAAACATTGGTTCCAAAAGAGTTTCTTTGATGCTGGGAAAGCATTTTCCCATGGGATCAAGGCGGTACATGGTGGTTAGGAAGACCAAGGAGGGGAGAAAGACCCGTTAGGACAATGCCAGCTCAAGGGAACAGCTTAAATTATTAATAATTATTTCACCACCTTATTTGTTAAGTAGCCCATTGTTTGGATAGCTAGAAATCGTAATCCATGCCAGCCATTGCTGATTAGCACAGTGTGCAAGACCCTGCAGGCAGAGCTTCATCCCCCGCAAGTTTATGATATTGACAGGAGGCAACTGAAGCCTCAATTCAGTATCACATTTCATACGAAGATTTATCAGTCTAATATCATTTATTCATTACAAACACACTATGGAGAGTCTTTAAAAAAATACAAGTATCTCTGACACATATATAACACCTATCAGTTATTTACTCATCCTTGTGAGATGGATTTTGAGATTCTTACCAGGCAGCTGTAGAAGCCGGTCTGTTAATGGCAAAAGAGGAGCAGGCAGAGAAGGTGGTCCTGTGTTGAAAGAGCAGAGGACAAGTCATTGAAGTCAACCTCCTGGGCACAACTGTTTTTCACCGGCTTGACCCTGTTGACTAAGGAGTGTTGAGCACCATTAATGACAGACCATGGCTGTCATGGAGAGCTTAGAGCTTAGATCTCCTTGTGTGGGAAGCAGCAGTAAACTCCTCCACGACAACCATGTCTCTTTCCAAACTTAGGTGAACAGAACACTAGTGTCTCTTATCCTCACATGTCTCCATCAGGGCCCCTCAGGATTCACTTTATGGTCTGTTTTATTTCCCTTTTGCATCTGTTATTAATGGAAACAAACAGCCAAAAGGATGCATCCAAAATGTTACTGCGTCAAAAAGTAACAAATGTGTTACCTGTTTGCCTTGTGCTCGTATACTTAAGACTTTCTGAAGGAAGGACTGTCATGCTTAGTAGATTCGATGAGGCCACCGAGACTGACTGCCTTCTTTTTGCTTTGCTTGTACAATTTGTTTCCATTTTGGCATCTTAGCAATGATCTCCTCTAAGCAAACATTGAAGTTTCAGTCCGTAGGGTCAGGGTATTAGTAATGCGTTTGCTGAACCCTTGAACACGAGGGGGACAGGTATATTCTAAGGTGTGTGATCACTGTTAAATATCGCTATTCTCTTGCATTTTTAAAGTTATAAGGCATCTTTGGATTTTTGCAGCGCTTCTTTTGTAAGAAAAGGAGTGAATAAAGCCACATTTCCGGGACGTGCTTTGAGATGTTTTAGATCTGGGAAGATTTTCGGACTATCTCAATACTGGAAATTATGCCTCTTTTACTACTCCTTACCAAAAGGTGGGTAAAGATACGGAGATCTGGGGGAAGGTATGGAGATCGGGGGGAAGGGCTCCTCGTTCCCAGCTCTATTTTAAGCCTAGTAGGGAAGGGGGGTGAAATTTATGTCCATCACTCAGTTTGGAGCTATTCTTAGTTTTCACAAATTTTAGTCCCTGTTCTCTTACTGTTTCAGATAATTTCAAATTTGTCACATTGGCTAAAAAAACCAACTCCACTAAATCAGGACATTAGTTTTATATTCCACTGTGCTACATTTCTAAAATAAAATGACCATTTGTGCTGGGGATGATTTTAGAAAAGCGAATAAGTAATACACAATTTCCCTGGTTTTCTTACGGGCAGCCTAGAAAAATGCTACAGCAAGACTTGCGAAATTAAATTCTAAAGTCTGCGTGAAAAAATCTTATTTTAACTCATGCTGTCCTCAGTTTTTGCCCTGTAGGAACACCCTGTCATGGGGGGAATGAGAGGGACAAGGAGAGAAAAGAGATAATGTCAGTTGTTACCAACACTTGATGGTATGGAATTCTTTTATTGAGGTATAATTTATATGCAATAAAATATAGTGTTAAAGTATTCAGATAAGTAGATTTTGACAGAGGTATACACTTGGGAACACCCCCCTCCTTTAAGATACAGGTGAATTCTATCACTCCAGAAAGTTCCTCCTGCCTCTCACCCCTCTACCTCCTCTCCCACTTAAAGAGACAACCTCTGATTTCTGTCATGATAGCTTGGTGTTACCTATTCTTGAACTTCATATAAATGGAATCATACCATAGGTACTGTTTTCTGCCTGGATTATTTAGTTCAGCATAATGGTTTTGATAATTCTTCTACATTGCTGCACACATGAGTAGTTCATTTCTTTTTGTATTCTATTGTATGGATGTACCATACAATAGATACGAGGATTTTTTCCAGTCTGGGAATGTTAGGAATGAAGGTGTCATGAACATTCGTGTACAGTTTTTTTGTGTCAGCGTATGTTTTAAATTCTCCTGAGTTAGTACTTAGGAATGGGGCTGCTAGATCATGAGTTAGGTGTGTGTTTAACTTTATGAGAAGTAGCCAGTTTTCCAAACTAGTTCCATTTTGCATTACCCCTTCCCCACTGAAAGTTCCAGATGTTCTATATCTTAGACAATTATTTAGTATTAGTCTTTTTATATTATAAAGGGAATGTAGTAGTAACTTAGGTTTTAAAATGAAATTTCTCTGATAAATAATGATGTGGAGCAACTTTTCTTGTCTTCCTTTTGTAAAGTATTCATGTCTTTCACCCATTTTAAAAATTAATTTGTCGTATTGATTTAATAGATGTTCCTTACATATTACAGATAGGATTCTAGTATATGTATTGTGAATATTTTCTCTTAGAATTTAGCTTGCCTTTTCAATTTCTTAGAGGTTGTCCTTTGAAAAGATGACTTTTAAAATATTAATGAATTCCATTTTATCAGTATTTTCTCTTATTAGTGCTTTTTGCATTCTAAGAAATCTTTGTCTATCTCAAGTCTGACATAATCTCTTTTTTCTTCTAAGATCTTTAGAGTTTTAATTTGTACATTTAAGTCTACAGTCCACCTCGAGTTAATTTTCATGTATATTGTGAGGTCAAGATTAATTTTTTCCATACATACATCCATTTATTGTAGCACATTTATCCAAAAGATGTTTCTTTCCATATTGAATTGCATTTTCTGTTCTTTCACTAAAGTCAAAAGTCAATCATCTATGTAAGTATGGGTCTATTTCTGGACTCCATGTTTTATTGTCTAGTTGTCTATCTTTATGCTAATACTACATTCCTAATTGAATCTTAAAATATGTAGTATAAGTTCTCCAACATTATATTTTCAATATGTTTTATCTATTCTAGATCCTTTTTACCCACATATAAATTTTAATATCACCTTACTAATTTCTTAAAAAGTCTGCTCAGATTTTGATTGGAATTGCTTTGAACCATGGATAAATTTAAGGAGAACTAATCTTTACAACATTTAGTTTTTTAACCTATGGGTCTCAATTATACCTGCCAATTTATTTAGGTTGGCATTAATTTCTCTCACTAATATTTTGTAGTTTTCAGTGAAAGTTCTCTTGTATCTTTTATTGAATATATTAATAGGTATTTTATGTTCTTTGATACTATTGTAAATTGTATTCATTTTGTATTTAACTTTCTATTTCTTTTTAGTAGTTAGTAGTAAGTTACTTCCTCCACTGAAGTTTTAAACCTCTCAAAGTCATCCATAAGGTTTGGAATCAACTTCTTTCAAACTCCTGTCAATGATATTTTGATCTCCTCCCATGAATCAAGAATATTCTTAATGGCATCTAGGATGATGCATCCTTTCTAGAAGGCTTTCAATTTATTAATACTGTGCCCAGATCTGTCAGAGAAATCACTGTCTATGGCAGCTAGAGCCTTATGAAATATATTTCTTCAATAGTAAGACTTGAAAGTTGAAATTACTCCTTGATCTATGGGCTGCAGAGTGGGTGTTGTATTTGCAGACATGAAAATAATCAGAGCTCTTAGATGACTAGGTGTATTGTCAACAAGCAGTGATATTTTGAAAGGAATCTTTTTTTTTTTAAATTTTTTTCTCCTGAGCAGTAGGTCTCAATAGTGGGATTAAAATATTTGGTAAACTGTGCTATAAACAGATTTGCTGTTATCTGGACTTTATTGTTCTATTTATAGAGTACAGGCAGAGTAGATTTAGCATCATTCTTAAGGGCCCTCATATTTTTTGGGATGGTAAATGAGCATTGGCTTCAATTTATAGTCACCAACTGCATTAGTCCTTAACAAGAGAGTAAGTGTAACATTGTAGAGTAGCTATAATTAATAATAACTTATTTTCAAATAGCTAGGAAAGAGTAGATTTTGAATGTTCCCAGCATAAAGAAATGATAAATATGAGGTGGATATGCTGATTACCCTAATTTGATCATTATGCAGTGCATACATGTATCAAATATCACACTGTGCCTCCTAAATATTACAAGTATGTGTCAATTAAAAATTTTAAAAGCAAAATAAAAGTTAAAAAAAAATTTTAAAAAGAGAGAGTCAGGTTTTTAGTTCAATATTTTAAAGCCAGGCATTGACCTCATCTCTAGCTATGAAAGTTCTATATGACATCTTCTTTCAATACAAGGCTATTTTGTCTACATGGAAAAATCTGTTGTTTAGTGTACCACATTCAACGCTTATCTTAGCTGGATATTTTGTATAACTATAACTTGCTGCAATTCCTACATGAGCACTTGTTGCTTCAGCTTGCGCTATTATGTTATAAGCTGGCTTCTCTTCTTAAACCTCATGAACCAACCCCTGCTAGCTTCAAATTTTTCTTCTGCAGCTTGCTCACCTTTCTTGGGCTTCATAGAATTGAAGGAAAAATTAGGGCCTTGCTCTGAGTTAGGTTTTGGTTTAAAGGATTGTTGTGGCTGATTTCATCTTCTATCTAGACCCCTAAAACTTTCTCCATATCAGTAATAAGGCTGTTTCGTTTTCTTATTGTCTGTGTGTTCACTGGAGTAGCACTTTCAATTTCCTGCAAGAGCTTTTCCTTTGCATTCACAACTTGCCTAGTTATTTGGCACAAGAAGGCCAGCTGTCAGCCTATCTTGGCTTTTGTTTGACATGCCTTCCTCACTAAGCTTTATCCTCTCTAGCTTTTGATTTAAAATGAGAGATGTGCAACTGTTCCTTTGACTTGAAGACTTAGAGGTTATTGGAAGGTTAATTGACCTAATTTCAATTTTGTTGTGTTTAAGGGAATTGGGAGGTGAGAGACATGGGAATGGCCAGTTGGTGGAGCAGTCAGAACACACATGACATTTATAGGTTTAGTTTGCATCTTATATGGGCAAGGCTTGTGATGCTCCCAAAACATTACGTAGTAAGATTAAAGATCAGTGATCACAGGTCTTGTGACAGATATTATAGTAATACCACTACTACTACTATTACAGGTTTTAAGTATTTTGAGAATTATGAAAATGTGACACAGGACATGAAGTGAGCTCATATTGTTGGGAAAATGGGACCAATAGACTTAGTCAATGCAGGGTTGCCTCAAAGCTTCAATTTGTAACAAATGTAATATCTGTGAAGTACAAATAAAACAAGGTATGTCTGTCCGTCCTTCTGTGTTTATTTGGACTTTCCATGTGAATCATTATGTCCTATGTGAGTAAAGACAGTTTTACTACTTTGACAGTTTTTATGCCTTAAATTTTTTTTTCCTGTCTAATTGCCCTGGCTAAGACCTCTACTTAAAATGTTGTATAGAAGTGATGAGTTCAGGTATTGTAATAATGATTAAAACTTTCCACAAAGAAAATTCCAGAGCCAGACAGCTTCATTAGTTAATTCTCTAAACATTTAAGAAAAAAATGGCTATGTTATGCAATTTATTTAAGGAAATAATGGAGAAGGGAATGCTTCCCAGATTTTTTTATGAGGCTGGCATTTGCTGATACCAAAACCTGACAAGAACTTTGTAAGAAAAGAAATTGTAGACCAAAAACCTTATGTACATAGACATAAAAATCCTTCCTAAAACATTACAAAATTAAATCTAGCAATAGGAATACTTTACCAAGGAATCCAAGTTTTGTTTAATATTTGAAAATCAACAGTGTAAGTTATCATATTTAATAAAGGAGAAAAATCATATCATCTAAATAAATGCTGAAAAAGCATTTGGAAAAAAGATAACACTGGTTCATGATTAAATCTATCAGAAAACTTGGAGTAGAAACTATATTCTTCATTTAATAAAAAGAAGCTTTGAAAAACCCACAGCTAACATCACATAGAATGGTGAAATATTAAAATACATTGCTGTGTTACCTGATCTTACTTATACTTTCATTAAATGCATATATGCCATTTTGCAAACATCTGGGAAGCCATTATTATATTATTATGACCCCATTTTAGTTAGGAAAAAACCACTTTTCCTAAAACCCAACAATTTGGCAATGCAGTTTAAGATACTTGAAATAGTTTGTTGCATCCACAAGCTGGATCCAAACCAAATTGGGAGCACACTCCAGGGCAGGGAACCCCTGGGTAGCTTCCCATTTGCCATAATTAAAAACTTTATGCTGGTAGCAAAATAGAGGGAGAGAAGTAGTATCATGGAAACCAACTAAAGGCTCTTTAAATTAAGCCAGGTATGAAGAATAGAGTAGAATGCTAGAGGTGGGAATGGAAACAAAGGGATAGAAGAGATATTTTAAAATGTATAAATTTGGATTGCTGAGTGTTTATAGAGGATAGAGAATGGGGATAGGATGAATAAAACATAGGAGTTTTTGTATATGCTATTTCCTTTGCTTAGACTGGTCTTGTCTCCTCTTTTAGACTAGTCAGTTTCTCATGTTTTTAATTAAAATTTTTATCTTGAGATAATTGTAGATTTACATGTAGTTGTGAAAAATAATTCAGAGAGATCTTCTGTACCATATACTTGGTTTTCTCCAATGATGGCATCTTGCAAAACCATGAAACAATATCATAATCAGGATATTGACATTGACACAGTCAAGACAGACATTTCCATTACTACAAGGATCCTTCATTTTGTGCTTTTAAGGCCTCAGTGACTTCCCTCCTGCTCCCATTCCCTACTTAGCACCTGGCACCTACTAATCTCCCTTTCTATAATTTTGTCATTTCAAGATTGTTATATAATTGGAATTATAATAGGTCCTTGAATATCATTGTTTTGTTATAATGCCGATGAGGAAAAATAAAATCCATTCTCACCATGGCCCCTGTTTGGAGTTTGCAGTTCTCTCCATGTCTGTGTGGGTTTTCCCCAACTTCTCTGGTTTCTTCCCTCCTCCCAAAGATGTGCACGTGAGGCAGATAGGTGTGTCAAAATTGTCCCAATGTCAGTGAGTGTGCCATGATGTGATGGCATCCTGTCCAGGGCTAGCTCCTGCCTGGTGCTCTGAGCTGCCAGGACAGGCTCTGGTCACCTATGACCCTGAACTGGAATAAGTGGATTGGAAGATGAATGAAGGTATGAGTATAAATGATTATAAAATAAAAATTCATAAAGTCTATGAAAACTATACAGATGCACGACAATAAATGATGTGGTACAAATACACTCAGTGAGCTGCCCCCCCCACCCCGCCAACTTGGTATTGTTTGGTTTTGAACTTCCATGGTGGCTTGAGGAGCTCCTGACAATTTTTGCTTTGCAAACATTTATTCCTTGATTCAACTCACCATCACTACGACCGTCATCACTCACTGATTCACCAAAAATTGGGTAAATCATTATCTTGCTTGTTTTTATTCATCTCTCTTAAGTGTAGAGGTAGCTCACATTTATTTCAATGTTTAAAATTATAAGTGTTTTGGGTATTTATATAGAAGTTTGGTGATGTTTTTATGACCAGAGATAGGATGTAGGAACTTAACTGTTGTTTATATCAATTAGCCTATGGGGATATTGCTTTCATTATGTATTTCACTGAAAGTAGCATTTTCCAAGAACCTGTCAAGGACTTTAAGTGAGGACTTAATGTATACAACGTGCGACTTTTTGTGCTTGTTTTTTTCACTCATAATAATTCTCTGGGGGTTCATTCAGGTTGTTGTATGTATCAGTAGTTCATGTTTTTTTTTTTTTTTGTCTTTAATTGCTGAGTAGTATATCATGGTATGGATACACCACAGTTTATATAACCATTCACCTATTGAAAGACATCTGGGTTATTTCCAGTTTATAGCTATTACAAATAAAGCTGCTATAAACATTGATGTGTATAGGGTTTTGTGGGAACATCGATTTTTCATTTCTTTGGAATAAATGCCCAGAATTATAATTACTGGGTCATATAGTAGTTGCATGTTTAGAATTTTTAAAGAAATGGCCCAACTGTTTTCCAGAGCTGCTATACTATTTTATATTTCTTCCAGTAATACATAATTAATTGATCCAGTTTCTCTGTGTCCTCACTAGCATTTGGTCTTGTCACTATTTTTTATGTTAGCCCTTCAGATAAGTATTCAGAGATCTCTCATTATGGCTTTAATTTGCATTTTCTTAATGTCTAATGATGATGAGTATCTTTTCATGTACTTATTTGTCATCTGTGTATCCTCTTCGGTGAAATGTCTGTTTATGTCTTTTGCCCATTTTTTAATTGCGCTTTTTCCTTTATTACTGTTGAGGTTTGAGAATTCTGTATTCTAAATAGTAGCTTTTTGCCAGATGTGTGGTTGCAGATATTTTCCTCCAGTCTGTAGCTTGTTTTTTTAATCCTTTTATCAGGGTCTTTTTTAGAGCAAAAGTTTTTAATTTTGATGAAGTCCAAGGTTTTTTTCTGTTACAAATCTTTTGATTTTCAGTCTAAGAAATTTTTGCCTAGCTTACAGCTCAAGCCTTTTCTTTTTTACCCTAAGAGTTTTATAGTTTACATTTTACATTTTAGTACATGATTAGTTTTCATTTAATTTTTGTATAAAGTGTGAAACTTAAGTCAAAGTTCTTACCTTTTGTCTGTCGATGTCCAGTTGCTCCAGCATCATTTGTTAAAAAGGCCATCTTTCCTCCATTGGTTTATTTGCACCTTTGTCAAAAATCGGTTGAGTATATTTGTGTGGATCTATTTTGGGGTTCTCTGTTCTGTTTCATTGTTCTGTTTTTCTATCCTTTGACCAATACCACTCAGTCTGGATTATATAATAAAATATGTGTTGAAATGGAGTAGAATGATTCCTACAACCTTATGATTATTTTTCAAAAATTTTTGGCTATTCTAATTCTTTTGCCTCTCCATGTGAATTTTAGAATAACCTTGTCTGTATTACAAAATATTTTGCTGGGATTTTTATCAGAATTGTGTTAAACCTTTATGTCAGTTATGGGAGAACTGACATCTTTATTATGTTGAGTCTTCCAATCCATGAACATAATATGTATCTCCATTTATTTAGATCATCTTTGATTTCTTTCATCAGTTTTTTATAGTTTTCAGGATGCAAGTCCTATATGTTTTGTTAGATTTATACCTAAGCATTTTTATTTTTTTGAGTATTAAGTGGCATTTTGTTTTTAATTTTGATACTCATATTCATTGCTAGTATATGGAAATACAATTGATTTTTGTATGTTTATCCTATATCCTGCAACCTTACTGAACTCACGTATTAGTTCTAGGCATATTGTTGCCTTTTTGTAGATCCCTTATGCTTTTCTAAATAGACAAACCTGTCATCTACAAATAGGGACAGTTTTATTTCTTCCTTTACAGATGGTGTGCCTTTTATTTCCTTTTTGTGCTTTCTTGCATTGGCTACAACGTCCAGTACTATATTGAATAAGAGTGGTGAGACTGGACGTGTATGCCTTCTTCTTGAACTTAGGGGGAAAGCATTCAGTATTTCACTGTTAAGTATAATGTTAGCTGCAGGTTTTCTGTAGATGATCAAGTTGAGGAAATTCCTGTATATTCTTATTTTTTCATAGAGTTTTTTTTTCATGAGTAAGTATTGAACTTTGTCACATATTTTTCTGCATCCTGTGTAGTTTATTTGAGCTTAAATTCTTCTACTCTGTAGCTGCCTGTCATGGTGAGTGTTTTCATATCTCTCTGTGTTCCTCTTAGTGCTTTGCCAGGAGTCGTCCGCCTTAAATTTAGAGACAGTGTTGTGAACAGAGAAAAGAAAAACTTTCTGCATCATGGAATAGAAGAAAGAGGTTGGGCTGCTTGTTACAAAGCCAGGATTTTACTCCTGGTTCTTTCTACCCCTTGATTAATGGGATCATATTCTCATTGCATCTGTTTCTTCACTTGCAAACTGAAAAAAAATAGCTACAGAGGTGATCACATGAATTGATAGATAGAGGAAATGCTTTGTCAATATAACTGATTTATATATATTAATTAATTAGTGTTAGGCTGTTTCCTCCAGTACTTGCTAGTCTTTCTTTATCATTTATTGCTTTAGCACAATAAGTCACTTGGCAAAGAAGAAATTACATAAATTCCCTCAAAGAACACACCACTATCAGAACATACTAACCCTACATTCCTCATTCTGGAACAGGCAAGAGCCAAGTATACATCTAGTTCCACCAAGAAGAAAACACACACACACACACACACACACTCTCTGTCTCTCTTGCTATCTCTCTCTCTCTCTGTCTCTTGCTGTCTCTCTCACATACACACTGAAGTACCAGTAATACAAAAAAAGCCTTTATGAGGATTCTGAAACATCTACTGGACCTTGAAAGATGAATTAGTATTTAGATGGGAGGAGAGAAGGCAGGTGACAGTTGTACCTACTACGTGAAAGAAGAGCCCCTTATTTGTATATTGAGATACAAGTTTCTTCCCTTGCACTATTAACGAGCCTGTGTCCAGAAGGACTGGAGTGATAACTGCTTTGGAAAGAGAAAAGCGTATGTGTTTGGGAGTGCCATAATGAGATTCCAAAGAGCCAAAGGATTTTATAGAAAGCTCGGTTCTACTCAGCTCCCACTTCAGGGGAAGGAGGTTCTGTGCATCCCCTAAGATATCCCAGTAGAATAAAATTCCTGGAAAACAGATAAACACTTTGGTAGACTAAGTCAAAGAATGATGATGGTACATCTGAGGTTTTCCAGCATGTTCCTGATTGAGATAGTCCAATTCACTGTTGTATCATGTCTTAATTTTTGATTCGGAAAACATGAATACTATAATTCTTTGTGTAACACATCGACTGCCACACTAGAAAATATTTTTTTCCCCTTGGGGCCACGGTGTTCTATTACGAGAACAGAATAAAAACTTTGGAAACAAAATAATCCTTTCTAATTTAATGAATGATTTGTTTTTTATTTTCTGTGTGCGAGTTATACACAATTAAATTGTCAATATTAATTGTAACAATAAGAGCATCAACAAGTAAGATTTTCACCAACCAACTGCAGGATTTTGCCCAGGGGGCCACATATCGCATAACACGTATGCTACAGCATGGCAGCGTGAGTTACCTGTGTACCCACGGCTCCCAAGGTAAAGAGATGTGTGAGTTACGTATGCTTCATGAGCCCCCGGGCTCAAAACTTGCATGAGTTAAGTACAACTCACGTGGAAATTGTGTTGATGATTTTTCCACCTTGAGCAATACTCTAGACTTTATCTCATGGAGTTTTTGCTTGTCAATTAAATAATTCTTCTTTGAATTTATTAACATTTATTTGAAGGGAGGATGACTGGTGGCCAGATTACCACTTGCTCTGTTCTTGCTCCTTGGAGCGGAACATGACACTCGTAAGAGCTTACCTTCCATGGGCAAAAGCATCTCCTTTTGCTCTGTCATCTGAGATCCAACCACGCATTTCAATCCTTCTAGGAAGTTTTATTTCTTGTTTTCCTGGAAGAAGAAAAACAGTTTCATAAATGGTTTTCAAACACTGCATTTGTATTCTAAAGGGAGAAAGCAGTAGGTCATTCTTTTTCTTTCAAGAGCTTTCTATAAGTTGGACTCCCTGTTAAAATGAAGAAGAAAAAAGAAATTATCAGTGGTATCGATTCTCAGTAGGCTTTAATATATTAAAGCCCCATTACTAGCAGGCTGTGCATCGGCTTAGTTTATCGAGAGCCCAGGAACAGAACTGTAGATCGAAGACAGTTGGTTTCTTTTACTGGAACAAACTTCTGATACTTTACATGTTCCTTAATTTGTTTATTTATGTGGCGGATCATTTAGTCATCAAATAGTCACTCTGAGTAAACTAGCATCCTGTGCTCCTATAACTATGGAAAATTTAGATTTTCTTTTCTTGTTCTTTAATGCTCCAGTGTTGTATCTGTGTTCACTTAATGTTCTTGGTTTAACAGAATCATTAAACACTGTGCAACTTGAGTTTACCCTGAATAATACTTACAGTTAAGAAAGCCTTACATAGTATTCATAGGTAAATGTTGTATACTTAAATACAAATTATTGTATTTAGAAAATGTCTATTAATATATTTGCTATTGGCCAAATTTCCAAATCTTATGCAACAACCACAACACAACAACCACTAAACACAGAGACCCACATTTATCTTTCCTATCCTATTTAAGATATGAGAGCCTGGAGTAGATCTTACCAGGTAACATTTCCATCAGAACAAACAACCCCTTATATCAGAGATTCAAAGATGTAGAGGGGGAGAGAGAGAGAGAGAGGGAATTACTTTTTTAAACTTTCTGATATCTTTATCTCAATATACTGGTGGGGATTTCTGCACTTGAGATTCTGGTACCTTGCAAAATAATTCACTTTAAGAATCACCTTGGGCAGCTGAGATTCCCCATACAGAAGACAAAAATTCAACTTATTAATAGTCTGGAAAGAACCATACCTATTACTTAAAATGAAACAGACCGGCCTGCAGTGTACACAACAGTTTACAATAATTTCATTTACCAAGCCTTTCGATCAAAAAATATCTACCTTATCTTGACTCGCTATGGTAATTAGCCGAATTAGTCTACCCCTTAAGACTAAGAGGATGGGTGTATGATCTATAAAGACCACTGGAATATTAGCCTGTGATTTGTCTAAAACTGTTCAAGCAAACAAGAAGGAGAGAATCAACCATCCACTAGTACTCAGTTCTCAGGGAGTAGGTTACACTTAGAAAAATCACATCTAACTTGTATGAACCATAGATTCTCATGGTACGCTTTCTGGTGGGATTCCTTTAGAGTCCTTCTTGTTCTTCAAGATACTGCATTTTGGAAAACTTAAGTACAGTTTCCCCTTTTTACACAGAGCCTTGATGTTTCTAATTGGTTCTAAACGATAGCAAACATGGGTTCATCAGGAGAATCTGCTCCCTTTGTGATCACAAATAATATCTCAGCAAAGAGAAAGACAGTGGTGTAGTAGGACTCAGCATTTAGGATATGTCCTGGAATGTGCACAGTTACCTCTAGACTCTGTTGTGATTCCTCTGGACCCCAGCCACCTTCAGTATCTCCTAGTTCAATGTCTAACCCTGGGCTCTCTCACAGTTGGACTTGGAGAGTGCTGATGCAATTGCATGTGATTTTAGAATTTCATATTATAACAATTTCAACTATGCAAAAAACTAGAGAGAACATATATTCCTCACCCTGTTTTAACAATTTATCAACAATTTGCTGATTTTCTGTCATCTATTTGACCAGTTATAATGTTTTTTGCTGAACTGTTTTAAAGCAAATCCGAGATGGAATTTCATTTTACCTATGAATACTTCAGTAATTTCCATGGGTTTTTAATGGCTCGTTATTTATTTGGAGGGTTTCTCTGAGCATCTTTGGCCCCTGTTGCAGCTCATCTCCCAAGGAGGCCTGTCCCATTGTCAGACAGCTCTAGCTACAGCTTATCACTTGTTCTGCGAACCATGAGGCCACCTATTCTGTCCCCCATTTGGATCAGAAGGACAGTTTTCAAGAGGGCCTGGCTTCTAGACTTCTGCCACAGCTTGTCGTTTTTCTTTGGCTGTCAACTGTTAGCACCATGGCGGCCCACACTGAGATTTTCCATTGGGCTCAGAAAAAAAGAAGTCAGCCTTAGGCAAAGACTCAAGAGTTAGGAGCTAAAGAAATGGAAAAGAGAAGGCAGGAATACGCCAAAGGTGCATGTTTAAGGGATAAAGGGAAGGAGTCCCCAGTGTTGAGGATGAGTGTCCCTCAAAGTAGGGGTGTGCACAGGTGGGCGTCTCCCCATTTGTGTAGTGCTTCCTGAGGATGCTGGTGGTGAACACATGTACAAGAGGCTTCCCCTGGGACTGACCAGGCTGAGAATGCGGATTATGACTTAGGAAAAAAGTTCAGAGGCATCAGAGTTTTATGGATTGTTAGAAAGGGAAGCAAGGAAATACAGACCAAGGACAACTTCATTGAAAAATTCATAAAGTACTTGGAATCATTATAATTTCTCTTTAATGAGAAACTGCAAACCCTTCGGGGAAATGCTCTGGGGTGTTGATGTTCAGGGCCAGCAAAGCTGCAGAGTTACGTCTTACTCAGGCATACTCAGGAGTCCTGGGGAGAGAGAATCCCCGAGAAATAGGTGTTGGCATCTGTGGAAAGGACAGGGAGGCAGACTGTATTCTAGAGTCGCAAGGATAAAAATAAAGTGGAAAGTGTGAAACCATCTTGTGAATAGAGAACAGCCCTTGAGGCTTGGCGGGTAGGTTGGGGGCTATCTAGGTCCAGTCCCCAGTGCGCCAAGGGGACACTTGGCTGCCTTTTTGGTGTGATGCCTGCCTGTGCCTAGAATTAGAAAGATACATACAAAAAAGATTTGTTAGCTAAAACTCCTCTTGATATGAAGTTATTTATGGTTAAATGGCTAGTCAAAGCCTGAATTCAAAAATATTTGTAGCAGAACACAAATATTCTTCCTCTTTTGTTATTTATCCTGGTAAAAGTCAAGTTTCTGCAACTCGGTGGTCCTGGTTTTGAAATGTTCTGAGGACAGGGGGACAGGGAGTGGAGGTTATGTTTTTTAAAACCATTTATTTTTTTTAAGTTTTGAAATAAGTTTACACACACATAGGAGTTGCAGTGATACTGCAGAGCATTTCTGTGTCCTCCTCCTACATTATCACTCCCTGGAAATATATAACATAACCATACTACAGTTATCCAAACCAGGAAGTTGACATTGCTAAGTGCTATTAACTAAACTGTAGATCTCTTCCAGATTTCACTGATTGTCTCAGGCACTCATTTTCTTTTTTAGTGCATAGTTCTATAAAATTTTATCACATGTATAGATTGGTGTGACCACCACAACAATCAGGGTACACAACTACTCACTCATCCCAAAGGAACTCCCTTGTGCTGCCCTATGTAGTCACGTCCTTTCCCCAGCCCTAGTGTCTGACAACTGCTAATCTCCACTGCTAAAAATGTCATTTCAATAATGTTATGTGAATAGAATAATAACTGTGCAAACTTTTGAGACTGGCTTTTTCTCCTCCACTGGGCACAACACCCCGAGACCCATCTATGTTGTGTGTTTCAATTGCTGAATACGTTCTGTTTTATGGAGTTAACAGACTGTTTATCCATTCACTTGTTGAAGGACATTTGGACTTTCTCTCCCAATTTTTGGCTACTGAGGTTACATTTTACTAATTTTCCCCCAATTACATGAATGCTGACAGTGCATCTGTATCATTTAGGACTGAAGTTCATGTGGCCTGAGTCTGTAGAAGGATAAAGAACAGGTGACTCATTTTCCAAGGATCACTATGATGATTAGTTTTTAGCTGATAAAATATGTACATTCGTTTAATTTTGTATGTGTCAAAAATGTGCTAAGAGTTATAGGAAAACAGGTCATAATCGTTATAAAAACATGAGGAATACCAAGGTTCTAAAAAAATGCACAAAGCTATTAAAATAATGCTCTATGGCTATTGTTAGTGACTTCATTTCTTAGATAGGGTCACAGCTAATCTTTTTTGTACCTGAGGGTAGAATCTCAAACCTCTCATTCCTCACTTGGACTTTATCCTATACATGGCCTTCCTCCAGGAGCAGAGCTTTTTCAGCACACTGGATGGAAAACTGCGAGCACAGTGCAAAAACAGGTGTGAACATTGTATCGATTCAGTGCTAGTGTGTGTTTTGGTAGTTACTCTACTTTTCGAAGGGATATTTACTTTGGAGGATACTCAGGTCAAGTCTGCTCAACCCTGTTACCCCAAGGCAGTTATTCATCATTATAGCACATGGTTTCCAGATCACTCATAATATTATTTAATTTCTTGAGTACATAGAGTTTTTATCCCACTTGTGAGTCTTGACACACACAATTCACAGGATTTGTGTTTTGTTTCCCACATTGGGAAAAACTATACTCCATCTCTCTTTCCTCTTTAAACACTGTTGAACTTGTATCTTCTCCAAAAAGTTGTCTCTAAAGATCCAGTTGTTTCTCTTCATGTTTTGGTACATACATGTTTGTGCTTTTGTTGTGTATTTGTGTTTGTTCATCTGCCTCTCCAATGGGAAGTCGTGTTGTCCTCTGTTCTTCAACAAAGATTTCCATCTGTTTTGAATGTTGACCCGTTGAAGGCACATACCTTTGGGTACAGGTTTGACATGGGCTTGAGGAGTACACCCAGGCTTCTTTTCCTTCCTCTTCTAGCAACTTCTTTAAAGAATAAACTTGCCTTGGGATTCTCTGACCCTCTTGGAAAGTAGGTGTCAGGTTGGAAAGTAGGTTGGTCGGATCGAGTAAGCCCCAGCCCGGAGGTAAGAAGGCCTGGAATTTGGTACTGGATTTACGTCCCACTCCTGACATGGTCACGGAGGTGCTTTCTGCTTCCTTAGCAGCAAAACCAGGTCATTACCAAAGCCTCTGCATAATAGCTGACTTGGTTGTTGTAATGACAAGGGAGATAATGTAAAAAAATTCTAGACTGAGATGTGGGTGTCATGTCAATACCAAACAAGCCACTTTTGAATTAGAGAACAGATGTGTAAGTCTGATGACATACTGTTCAGTCACATATTTTTAATCCCTCTAAGATGGGATCTTCTCCTACGCAAATAGGTAGTACCAGTCACACTTGGGTACTTCAAGGAGAGTTTTGCCCAAGAGGAGGAGACATACTGTATATGATCCATAGAAGGTTGCTATAATGCAGAAAAGTGGGAAACCTATGATTCTTTTAAATGTTTAGAATTTCAGAACCTATTTTTATAGCAAGGTAAAGTTGCTCTGGCATTGGCTCATGGATGGGTGAAAGAAAGTGAGTCCTTTTACCTTTTACGAAGGTGAAAGTGTGACACCGTCAGTGTGTCTCTGTGCTCACTGTTGTCCTACTGCCAGATCACATGCTTGCTGCACTGTCCCGTGGGTGAGAACTTCATGCTGAAGTCACGGGTGTTGACTCCAAGTGACAGAGTGAAAGGGGACCCGTTAGTCTCAGTTTCAGCATCCTTCAAACTGGGTTTCAAAAGAACTGTTCTCAGAAGAATTCCTCAAGGACCACCATGAATCCATATTGTACAGTAGGAAGAAAACCTTCCAAATAGTGAAGTCCATCTGCATGAGCACAACTACAATAGAGGAGTCCTACTACAAACCTAGCCCAAGCTGTCATCATCTCTCATCCAAACTACTAAATACACTTCCTAACTAGCTCTCTGCATTGACCCTTGATCTTCCATAATCAGTGCTCCAGACAGCAGCCAGAGTGATCTTTTAAAATTATAATTTTTTTGAAAATACAATTCCCATTGCAAAACCCTCTGTGGCTTTCTCTTGCAATCTCACACAATGCAAAGGTCTTGCCGTGGCTTCATAGAACCAGGTGTGCTCTGGCCTGAGTCAGCCCCTTCAACTTTATCTCCTGCCACTGTCCCCTTTGTTAGTTTCACTGTAAGCACACTGATACTCTTACTCTTTCTTGAGTATGCCTCAGGGCCTTTGCACTTGCTGTTGCTCTACTGGATACTTCCCTTACTCCCAGATCTTTGCCTGACTGACCCCCTTGCTTCCTTTATGATCACCTAATAGTCATTCCCTCATCCTTTCTTCACTGTCTGTCACCATGCTTTATTTTTTCATCACGACTCTCAGACACCTGAGATCATATTATATATTTATTGGTTTATTTTCTATCTTGCTTTCTAGAAAATATAAACTCTCATGAGAGCAGTGACATTGTGTTTTCATGCTGCATCTTACACCTATAATGTCTGGCATAGGTTTTTCTTTCTTTTTTTCTTTTTTTTTTTTTTTTTTGGAGACAGGATCTTTCTCTGTCACCTAGGCTAGAGTACAGTGGCATCATCATAGCTCACTGTAACCTCAAACTCATGGGCTCAAGCGATCATCTTGCCTCAGCCTCCTAAGTAGCTGGGACTACAGGTCCCCATACCCAACCATACCCAACTCATTTTCTGGGTATGGTATGCCACCATACCCAACTCATTTTCTTTCCTTTCTTCTTTTCTTTTTTTTTCTCTTTTTCTTTTTAGAGATGGGATCTTACTATGTTGCTCAGCTGGTAGAGCAGGTTTTTGATTAGTATTTGTTGAATGAGTGAACAGAGAATAGAGTTGTCTGGTACCCCGGGGGTTGTATATTCCTGAAGTCAAATCCAGATCTTACCAGTGGGCAGTTATTAGGACGTGAATCATTTCTGTTTGACTTTGTAGTCTTTGTTTTCCATGTTTTAACATGTGTCTGATGCTACCTTCTTTGTAGGTTCTTAGCACTACGTGAAGTAATAGTTGAAAACCCGCCACAGGGTGGGAGATCCATAAACGTTGGCTCAGCCTCAACCTGTTCAGCTGCTCCTGATTGCTGCCTGGGAAATGTGCTGGGAGCTCAGGGTTTTAGACTTTACCATTTTGTGACAGGATGACGCGGAGCTTGAGGGGCTGGCCAGAGCCCTCAGAGGGTTGTAGGTCGTGACAGTTTGAGAAGCACTGGGCTGTGTCCGTGTAAAATGAAAAATTGATCAATAGAAAAACAGATGTCCTTGTGCCATCTAATTCCCAGCTGGGGCTCTTGTCTGAGGTCTGAGAAGGCTCCTTTGGGTTTCTGCGCGTGTTGTGGGGGGCACCAGGGATGCCTACTTGCACTGAGATGCCCAGGCCTCGGTACTGGAAAGGATAGAAAAGAAATACTAACTCCCCTGCTTGCATGATCATGGGGACATGGGAAGGAACGGAGAAGTGCCCCCCGCATGTGCTGTTCTTGTCTGGCCTGTTTGTTAAGGTCCAGGCCTCCCTCCCTGCTTCGTTTCCTTTCATTTCTGTTAGGAGCCCACGTCCAGGATCCCAGCGTCCTGCCAAGTGAATGCGCTACTCAAGGCTCGACTGCTGGGTGTCTGGTCTCAGAGGAAGTAATCAGGAGCTCCAGCAACACAGAGAACAGCACACCTGTAACAGAGCGCATTAAAATAATGCAAACACTTATATAATACCTAGGAGGTGCCAGGTAGCCTGCCATGAACTTGTCATGTATTCATTTGAATGGTCTTCCCAATAGCCCTGTTAGGGAGACATATTATTATTGGCCCCAATATGTAGATGAGGAAACCCTGGGCCCCAGAGAGTAGATGTACAAGGTGACAGAGTTGGGCAGTGGCGGAGCAGAGCCCCAGCTCAGTCAGGATCTCAGGCCCGTGTGCCTGCATGGTGAAGGGGGAGCTGGCACCAGTTCCTGTGTCCCCAGATACCCTGGCTGCCTTGCTCCCCTGCGTTAGTCTGTTTGCATTGCTAGGAAGGAGTAGCTCAGGCTGGATAATTCATAAAGAAAAGGGGTTGATTTGGCTCACAATTCTGCAGGCTGTACGAAAAGCATGGTGCCAACATGTGCTTCTCTGGTGAGGTACCCAAACTGCTTCCACTCACGGTGGAAGGGGAAGGGGAGCCGAAGTGTGCAGAGATCACATGGTGAGAGGGGAAGGGAGAGAGAGGGGGAGGGGAGGTGCTGGGCTCTTCTTAATAACTAGCTCGGGAGGGAACTCTCCAGCAAGAACTCACTCATTACCCTGACAACCACACCAAGCCATTCATGAGGGATCCACCCCCATGACCAAAACACCTCCCACCAGACCTCACCTCCAACACTGGGGACCAAATTCCAACATGCGGTTTGGAGGGGACAGATATTGAAACTATATATTACCCCGTGACCTGTCACACTCGGAGGGAGAACCATGCCAGTCTCCTGCACACAGCAAGGGTAGCAGGACTGGGTAATACTTTACCAGGGCCATCCATGTTGGAAATCACATCTAACACTTGAACAGCTTTATAATTTGCAAGGCACATCCGCATCGTTTCTTTATCCGTGTTTCCAGTAGCCCTCTGAGCCAGATGATCTTCTTACTTTTTTCTTAATGCTCAGTGCCCCTGCGGAGCCTCTGCACTGCCCTTTCTGCTGCCTGTGGTGTTCTGCACGGCTCCCCTCTGGCCCCGGGCAGTCCTCCCGGACCTGTGACATCAGCCAGCTTCTCTCTGGTCACCACCAGCACATCATCCATTATTGTATACACCAGGCGTGGAACTGCTTTTGTTTGTTAATTTCTGTTTTTTTTTCTTTGCTCTCAACTGGATTTGTCATCTTGCTCCCAAGTGGACTTCCAGGCCCTATAGGACTGGGAGAGGGTCTATTTTTCCTTTCTTACTCCTTTCCTCAGTTCCCACTATAGAACTCCACATCTAATCCATGCTCAGCAAATGCCGGGGCGCTGAATGATCAGCCCAAGATGTAAAACTGTGGTTGCCGGGTTTGTCAGTTTTGTAAGGAGAGGGATAATAATAGCAGTAGCTTCTATTTATAGAGTTTACTATGTGGCACTGTTCAAGGGCTTTGCATATATTATTTCATTTAATCCTCCCAGCAATCCAAAAACTACCATTATGAAGTTCGTTTTGCATATGGGGAAACTTGATTTCTGGGTAGCCAGTGTGCAGAAGGCCTAGTTTCACCACCCCCAAGACAAGGTGGAGGGGGACTTGTATTGCTGTGCTTTGGAAGGGCCGTGGCTGGGGACATGTAGGATTGTAGATCTATGGATTGGAAGTTGATTTAGAAGACATATGCACCTGAAGTAACCTTCTTATTAGATGTATCAATATCTTCCACTTTCTTAACTTTAGATGCTCAGAAAGGACAGGACCTGAAGAATGCATCCTCCACTGAAAGATGGGAGCTGTTAATATTTCTTACTGATATTCCTTAGGGACATGTTAGCATAGTGGAGGACTCCAGTGTTGATTTTTCTGTTTACTGTCTGTTTGATCTTGGCCGATTATTAAGGATCTCTGGACCTGCTTTTGCTCATCTGTTGACTGGGGTTCATTGTAGCCACCTCTCAAGGTGATGAGGAAGGTTAAATGAGATGCTGTGTGTGCAAAGGACCCCATAGTGACAATAGCTCCGGGGGCTCATTCAATGAGCATTGCCTGTCATTGGGTGCCGGCGTTACCTTAAAACCCTAAATAAGCCATATGTTTGGGATGAGAGTCAGAAGCATGGGGCTGGTGAAGCGTTCTCCTGCTGCAGATTGCAGGCTTTTCCCCTGTGTTGCACAGTATTGAAAACGCTTGCTCGGAGACAGCCCAGAAGGGTAAAGAAGAAAAAAAAAAAAACAATCTGGAACGGCTGGCGTTTTTGTACGATGTTGTGAGTAAGACATTTATAGTTATTGAGCCAAAATTTCCACTGCAATAGAAAAAGCAGTTGCTTTTAAACTTCTGGTCCAATTTAGTAATTATGGGTGAGTTAAAATGTAGGCCATTTGAATTGGATTTGGAGGACAAAGTAAGATTGTGTCCTACAGTGGGGAATGACTCATAGAGGAGGTAGCTTTTGGCATAGTGGAAACAGCAGCTGATAAGGAGCCAGGAGACCCGAGTTCCTGGCCTGGATTTGCAGAAATAAGCTATAATAGCCTTCGGGCAAACCATTAAATGTCTCAGTTTTCTAGTCTGTAAAATGAGAGGGCTGTGTTTGTGAATGGATCTTTCAACATGCATAAGATTCTCCTAAGCAGGTCAGTTAAAATGGATTGTGTTATCTACGTTTGTTAAGGAATAAAGTATTCTTGCTAGTGCAATGCTCTTCTTTGGAGAGGATTACCAATGTGAACAACCAGAACCCAAGAAAATGCATCAGCACCAGAGCGATACAGACCTAAACGGGTACCTGGGGATCTCTGATATCCCAGGGTCATTGCCAAGTCCGGGGAAAGCATGGCCATGCTGGTTACAAGAGTTTTCTCATCATGAGTGATTATAAGCAGAGGATTTATTATGGGAACCGTTGATGGAATTTTTAAACCATTTCCATGTTACAGATTTCCTGTACGTGGACTTTATGCTCTGCCACATCTTGAGAAATAATTTATTGATTGAAAAACTTGACTGTAAAGAGTTTTGTCGGTGTAAAAACTCAAGTGAGTTAGCTAGCTTGTTCACTTAATCTTGGCACCCTTCCTTCCTTCCTATTATTTCATATGTTGGGATGAAGCCACATTGTGTGCTGACTGTCATTCTAAGAGGTTAAGGTTTTACAGTGTAAGGTTTTGAATGGCAACATTTTCTGCTCTCTGTATTGCTAATCACCTGTAGCACTCGATAGATCGAGTGTGGAACCAGATGGATTGAGTGATTCCTTGGAATCAGTCACTGGCATTATAAGGAGACCACCTCTGGTACAATAGACATCTTCCTGAGAGTTGTGAAAATTAAATTTTTGTAAGTCGAATCCAATGTTCCCATTGACTTGCATTACAATTTCAGAGATGCTTTATCTTCGTTTTTGATTGATTTTCAATTAGCAATGGTTCCTGCCATTTTAACTCTAAATTTCTTCGTTCTCTTTTTTCTCAAAGTAGTTAATGATCTGTGACAAAATATTAGAGCAAATCAGAGTAGCTTCTATGTCCAGTAACCCTGCAGATAGTCCTGGTGTGTGAGGGGTTGGGCTACCTGGGAAAATACAGGACCATGATTCTAGTACTTTCTCTGCCACCACAGAGTTGCACATCTTTGAGCAAGGTCTTTCTGCCTCTTTCAGGCACCATTTTCTCATCGGTAAAGTATGAGCTCCATCGATCTTGTCTGGCTCCAATATTCTATAGGAAGTCGAGTGGGAAAAGGAAATTTTCTGTGAATCATAATTCCCCAGTTTTTCTTTATATAAATTAATTTTCTTAAAGTGGATTATACCTATCTGTAAATGAATAATGGCCTCCATTTATTATCCTTAGTTTTACTTCGCTTTTTTTGACTGGCAAATTCCTTTTTTGGCTGTAGTAGATGGAGAATCTTGGGGAGGCCCAGACAGATTTATTCACTCTTCATTCTGGATGAAGAAGAGGAAGTATTTTAAGATAGAGCTGACATGGAACATTAATTTGATTGAAGCCTTTCTGCGTGAGGAGTTACTGTAGCATCTTCATGGCCATAATGGAGGGAGATTAGCATGGATTAGATTAACTCGTGTACAAAGGTTGTACAAATTGATTGCTGTTACTTGTAGCCTGGGCTGATCTTTATGGTTACTGGCATGACTTCTTAAGCAATATAGTCATGATTTCTTTCATGTGGTTTTACATGTGGCAACAAGAAGAGCACATTTCCCTTGGTACCAAAACCTTGTGTCTCCCAAGGAGAACTTGGCATAGATTCAAAAACACAAGATGTTGTGTGTACAGTGTTAAGGAGATGGTGCTGGTCATCTGACCTGTTGTCTGAGATGCGAGCACACACTGGCCAAAGGCAGAAAAGTTCCCAAAACAGATGTTCAGACAAGATGGCTAGAATACTGTTGAAATGTGGTCTAGAATAATTACGAACGTAAACCTACAAAGGTAGCCAAGATATAGCTCTGAATTATAGCCAGTTGTGGGATTATTATTTAATTCCAGTTGAGTCTGTTTTCTGCCAAGTATGTGCCAGACCTTCTCAAACAGAATCTGGTTTTTGCCAGTGGTACTTAGCAACTATATTTTAAGCCTAGATTGTTAAAAAAAAAAAAAAAAAAAAAAAAAAAAAGTAAAGACTAAATTGCTTTCTGATGGGAGTTAGTTGTATTTCAGGTAGCATCTGAGACCCCACCTTCTCTGGGGGACTCTTTCTATGGCTAAGTGGCAGAGAGGGGGCAGTCTCGCCCTCCGCTGAACCCTCTGGGTTTGTTACACCACGTCTGTCTCCTGATACTTCCACTGCAATTGGTCCATGTGTTCAGTGATTATTAGAACTTACATTGTCACCCCCATCCAACCGCACCGATCTCATCTTCCGACCTTTTCCTTCTTGCTTTCCACTCCAGGGGACTGGGACTTCTTGATCTCAGATGTGCCAAACACCTTCTTGCTTCAAGGTCTTCACCCTCCCTTATTCTGTCCTGGAAAACAATTCCTTCCCGTGGTGCTGGTCTCATTCCCTCTTTTCCTTCAGCTCTTTGCTCAGATACCATCTTACCCACAGGGTTTCCCTGGGCACCCTCTTTAATAGCAGCACCGCACCTGCATCCCCTGTCACCTTCACCCTGCTCAGTCTTACCTCATAGCAATAATTATCTGGCCGATTATGTCTTTACTCACGTATCTGTTTATTGTCTGTGTTCTCTCTCCAGAATGAAGATAGAGGCTTTGTTCCAGCGACTGGAACAATGCCTGGCACATAATGAATACTCATTACATATTTGTTGAAATAATGAATGAGAAAATGATTAGCCTTTACTTTGTATTTGATCATGCACATGACAATTGCGGGCTTCTAGAAGATAGTATTAGAGTTTTGCTTGACTTGTGACTCAAGTATTGAAAGAATCTTAGAGATCAGAGGTTCTTAGACAACTGTCTGTGACCCCAAAGCAGTGCTTCATAAAATTTAATGTGCAGGTGCATGTGAATGAACTGTAGGGATCTTGTTAAATGTGTGCTCTGGTTCGATAGCCTGGGTTGGGGTCTGGGGCTCTGCATGTCTAAGAGACTCCCATGTGATGCTGATGTTGCTGGTCCTAGGACTGTGTTTTGAGTAGCAGGGCTCTAAGTTATCCATAGATGGGATCCAAGGGGTTCTTGAAGGGTTATGAACACCAGGTACTATTGTTCTGGCAAAGAACTGAGGAGCTAGTTTCTAGAGATTTCTGATTTATAGAATGCCAATGAATAGGTAATTTATTGGGCATTCATTTGTAGAGCTTTAAATTGTTAACTATGCATAGTTCTGTATGCAGATGTAGATATATGTATATAGAGATTTCTTTTTTTCTGAGAAAATGGTAGAGAACATTCATGAGATTATCAAAAGGGTAACTGTAATCAAATGTAATAACCATTGTTGATGGATTATGTTAAACAAAAGAAACTTTAGGTATCAAACCAAAACACACCATAACCTTGTTTACAGTGGTGACAAAATCAATACATATGCTTGCAAATACCTTTGCAAGATGGTGTTTTTATGGCAATAGTTGTTAGCTAAACAAACAACTAACTTTTTCAGTTAATGTTTGCTAGAGATATTATATATTCCCAGGGAACTATTAGGTGAGAATATTTGCAAAATACTTGGAACCCAACTATCCCAAGACAAATACTTGTTTTCCCCTAGCTACTGGAAATGGACCCCAACTGGAAACACTGGCTAGAAATGAGTATTTGGAAACTCTGCAGGCCCTCTATAAATGGAGTTGCAGTAGCTCACTGTCCTCTAAGCTGAGGCCAAAATGCCCTCAAAGGGGCACTGGTGTAGAAAGGCTGTTTTCGGGCACAAAGCAAGCAACAGCTCATCAAGAGCTGTGTCGCTTTGCAGTCAGGCAACTTCCCCCCAGGTGTATTTTTCTCAGCCAAGGAGTGTGGGCAATTTAGTCTCCAAAGTACTTTGGAACAACTGAGATATCTAATATTAAATGGCCCTACTAAATAGACATCTAGTGCGGGGCTTATCAAATGTGTTACATTCTAGAAGGCCTTGCATAGTATGGCATCATCCTCATCACAGTTGCCAACAATACCAATAATCATAGTGGCTAACGGTTACTGCATGCTAAATACATGCTAGTCAATGTGCTAATAAGCACATTCCAAAATTTGTTTACATAATATTTGCAAAACTCAATTGAAATAAGTACTATAATTTTTTGTTTTGCAGATAAGAAACTAATGTATGGATATGGGATTTATATTGCCCGAGATGACAACATTTCTGAGTGGTACAGTTGGAACCCAGATTCAGATATTCTGATTCCAGAACTCACCCTGCTAACTGTTACACTGTAGTCAGAGCCATAACAAATTGATTACTGGTGACCTTGAGATGCCTGTTTAGGAGACTAAATTTTAAGGTTTCTTGACTTAATTTACCCTCACTGGTAAAGACAACACAGGTTTTCATAAACTTACAGTCAGCCAATTATCCTCAATTATGTTTCAGAAGAAACACTCAATACTCTTTGTTAAGAAAATCATGGTGAAATTTTTACTCCTATGTGCTAAGAGTTTCGGCGTTTCCACGTCATGGACGTGTGGATTTTCTGTGACTCTGTAGCATGGCATTCATAGCTCAGTGTGCAGAATTGGCCTGTGGTGAAGATAAATGCAATTGTTTTTGAAATCAACCACTTTTTCCTAATGCTCAATTCGTGCTTCTCAGAATTAGCAGAAATTCAATGCGTTAATGTATGTATTGGACGGGGCTTCCAGTTGCAAATAGCAGAATATGCACAAGCTGGTTTAATCAGAAAAAATGATGTAGCAACAAAGATTAATAAGCACCCAGAACCTGTGGGAGGATGCCAGAGAGCAGGGCTCTGGGGCTGCAGAGCCACACCTTGGGACTTCTCTTTAATCATATAGCTTCTCAGCCCCTGTGATGCCCGGAATTGGCTTCCCGAAGCTGGGGAACCAAATGCCTCACCAACTGCTCCTGCCAGAAAACTGGTTCTCCCTGGTTTGGTGCCCAGAAGTGACATGGTCTTTGAATTTTCTGGCTTTGGAAACCGGACTCACAGTGTGGGAAACTTCCAAAATGTAGGAGGATGTTCAAAGATGTTGGGTGGTCACCACGAGGAAGCCCCTGGTATTGTGTAAGTCAGATAAATGTTGTGGGGTGTCTTTCCTTTTATTGCATTTTTTCCTCATTTTTACTTCCGTTGAATGCCGAGCTCTTACAGGGACCAGGGACTCTGTTCCTTCTGTCCCCAAAATGGCACTGTGTTAAGTCCACAAGAAAGGCTTATCATGGACTTTTTGAATCTGACAAAAAAGGTGAAGTCTATTTTATTTTTTAATTTTTTATTAGTTATATATTTTTCTTTTTTAATCTTTAATTGACAAATAATTATGTGCAGGGTAAAAAGTGATCTTTTAATATATGTATACATTGTAGGAAGATTAAATCCAGCTAGTTAACGTATCCATAGCCTCACTTGTGTATCATTTTTTTATAGTGAGAATGTTTCAAATCTACTTTTCTGACAACTCTGAAATATGCAATACATTATTATTAGCTATGGTCACCATGCTGTGCAATAGATCACAAAAACTTCTTCCTCGTGGTGAAATACAACTTCATACCCATTGACCAATGTCTCCCCTTTCCATGTTCCCCATTCCCAGCCTCTGGTAACTGCCATTCTACTCTCTGCTTCTGTGAGTTTGACTTTTTAGATGCCACGTGTAAGTGAGACCATGCAGTATTTATTCTTCTTTCACTTAGCATAGTGTCTTCTCATGTACATTTCAGCACTGTTCACAATATACAAGATATGGAAGTGTCCATCAACAGATAAGTGGATGAAATAAATGTAGTGTATATACACAATGGAGCACTATATGGCCTTAGAAGAAAATTCTGTCATTAGCATGTGTATGTATATATTTTTGAAACCTAAGGTGATGGAGGCAATGTGGTGAATTTGGTGCTAAGCCACTTTAACTTGAGAGCAATGGTGGTAAATTCAAGCGAACAGACAGTGGACAAATGGACACACAAGGTATTGCAACTCAGAAGTACACAGAGGGCTCCAAGGTTGGGTGTGGGAGTCATTCTCCTACGATTGATGGAGCATTGACCACATAATGGATGTGTTTTCTGAGCAAGAGCTGTCCATGAATAGGACAGGAAAATGGACCATGGAACCCTGAAGAACCCTCACTTTCTTCCCCAGTCCAAGTGCAGAAAAGAGAGATGAGCTCGTGAAGGAAAAGGAAGCAGAGTTCAGCAGACAGCCATATTATTTCAGTGTTGCAGGGACTAAAGGTGGCAATACATTGGACTTGGTTGCCTTGCCTTGACTCTTCATTAAGATAAAGTTTCTCACATGTAGAACAGGATTTGAAAGGGATCAGTAACAACAGTGATGCAATAAATGTGAGGTGTGTTTTATATTACACTTTCCAAATTTGTTTTCCAATTCTTACCACCTCATTTGATTGAAATTTATTCAGAGAATGAAGTTGAAAATTACTTTCTGTGTATAATTAAAACAATCTTGGGTTATTTTTATTGTATTTGAATCTAATTTAAGCATAAAATAAAATCCAGTTTGCATGTAGTTAATGGTGTGTTTGAAGAAATGACCTTCAGAATCTGATTTTGGGCAAAAGTATCCTGTGATACACAGAGTGGGGGCACGGATTCCTCCGTTGTGGTTTCTTGCTTGCCACAAACGGGGACCTGGTCAAGCTACTTCTCCTCCCATTCAAAACATCCTTTAGAACTAGATATGGAGTTAATGTTTTAGATGGGAACAATAATTACTCAGACTCTATTACAATGAAACAAATGTTCTTAGTTTGTTACATTTCTGTATAATGTAAAGATTCACAAGACTTTATTCGTGCAGAAAAAATGAACTCAAAACCTACTCTATGCCAAGGAATGTCCTTGATGCTTGGAGTTTTGGGGTTGAGGGAGGAGTAGGGAGATGAGATAAATGAGGCTTGCTCCTTGGTTTCTGAAAGGGATTAAGTTTCCTTTTTACTTTAGAGACGTAAACTGGGAAATAATAATAACAAAATTAGTAATATCATCACCAATAGCAATAGTTAGCATTTATTGAGTCCTGACTTTTTTGCCAGGCATTATTTTAATCACTTCCTATGTATTAACTCATTTAATCCTAATAATGGCTCCACTGTGTAGAAACACATATTAATCCTATTTTACACATGAGGAAAGTGAGGTTCGGAGATTTTAGGTGATTTAGGCAAAGTTACGTAGCTAGTAAATTATAGAGTCAGATTTTGAATCCAGGTAGTTGGGTTTCAAAGCCTGTGCTCTTAACTTCTATCTGTCCTGCATCTATAAAGATAGTTACCAAGTAAAGGGTTCGTAGAGCATATTTTTACATTGTAAAAATTGGTTAAAAAAGAATAAAGACTGAACCCTCCTACTACTGAGAGCTGTTAACATTTTGAACTACACACATTTAGGCCTCCACACCCCTTTACACACACACAAAATTTGTATTGTATTAGAAATGCTCTTTTAAATGAGTTTTATTCAATTAACACATTTTGAGAAATTTCCCATGGCATTTTTTTATTATGATTCTTAATGGCTACATTAAGATACAGATGTTTAGTTTAAAATAGGTTTAAATGAACCTATCTATTGTCCCCTCAAATTCCCAGTCATGTTTCCATGAAGGATGGTGCCAAGAGTCACAGAAACAAAGAAAAAAATCCTTCAGGACCATTGTAGGAAAATGTCATCTTTAACAGTCCTCAAGACCACTAGCACCTCTTAGGACATTTTCCTAAGGATTCATCTTGATGTCAGGCCACACTGAAGAGATAGTTTAATTTGTACTAATTTGTTTTGACCACTAAATAGTACTTACCTTTTGAATCCGCTAAGGAATGTCTGAAGACACAGTGCTAGCCACACATTAGTTCTCTCTTTAACTTTCAAAAATGATTTAATGAAGGTATTGTAATGCCATTTTGCATCTGAGAAAACAAAGTATTAGACAAAGCAGTTAACTTGACCAACAATAAGTAAGTGAAGGAGACATAATTTAAACTCCAGAGCAAATCATCTTTCTCTTGTACTACACTGCCTCACTATAACAATAAATAGGTGGAGATTTCTAAAATTTTCAGTGTATATGTTAAGAAAACATTGCATTTTATGATGTTTTATAGAACAACACCCATCATAACCCACTAATATTAAACATTGTTAATCTTCCCATGCTTTCGTATTTTTTTTCCGTCAGCACACTGACCTGGGAGTCAAGGAAGTTTGGTTCTAATCCTGGCATTTCCACCTCTCTGGATCTTAGGTCCTTAAGTTGAACATGAAAGGGTCATCGGGTTAGAGAACTCGAAAATCTCTATGGTTCCTTCTCAGTTCAGAAATGCGCTTGATGGGGTTGTAGGGCTTTCCTGGATGCTTCATGACGTGTTTTAGAGTCAGCTGATCCTGGCCCCTTTCATTGGAAGAAAAAGTAGTCAGGACGTTCTTCAATTTTTAGAGTGAAGTTGAGACTGAAGGTGGAGACTAGAAGTTTTATTTTCTTACCTCTTGTTTGAATGGAGCAGGTTCTTACTACTACTGCCATGAGATCTTCTGGGTTATTAGCCTTAGATGGTGGCTCTGTCGGGCTGGCCATGGCTGGTCTGTGCTGCCACATTGCAAATCATGCAACTGCCCAGGACACCTGTCACATTTGGTGGGTACCAGAGGCTGCCATGGAAAATGATAAACAGGAATGTGACCTTAGACAGCAAGTTGATCCCCGCCCCTGCCCCCGTACAGCTGAGGGCCAAAGAAGTAAGGAAAGTTGTGCAAAGGGGTCACTTCAGTGTGACAGTTGAGGATGGAATTCTTATCTAACCCTCCACTTGTGCTTGTTTATGCTAAATGTCGTGGACCTTACTTGCTTTTGTTTCCATGGCTATGATGGTTCTAGACTGTCATCCCATAAGAATATGGTCACATTGTGAGTGTATGTTCATTATATTTGATACGCAGTGTGAAATGTCTCTGGTTTCTTTATTACCAAATCAACACGAAGCATTTGAAAATTGGAGTTAAGATTAGATACCAAAGATCTACAGAGACATATTCATATCATTTTAATGGCATATTATAATTTTTTTGGAAGTTATATAATTAATGCTGAAGGATGCATACACAGTAATCATCTGTGGGTAAAAGACTATAAATGAACGGGTAGCAGGAAATGGCTGCCTTTTGGTTTGTACAAGGCTTGTGTCAGATGAGGTCTTATTTAGCATAGTTACAGTGTGGTAAAGGAAGTACGCTGCCTACCAATATGCATTTTGGGCACTATAAATTAGGAAACTTGTAAATGCAGATAAGAAAGGGTGGGTAAAATACATGTGCTCAATGAACAGGAGATGAGAAGACATTCTCTTAAAAAAGGATGTGGGACCCTTAAAGTATTCAGATGTTCAGGGATTATGATAAGAAAGCATGGAGACTAATAGTTATGAAGGAAAGCAACTAGCTTGTCAGTAGATTTGGGTTTGCTGTTTGGTGATCACTCTCCAAACTCTGTAAAAATTCAATTGTAGTAATAATCTTGGTGTTGATAATAATCTGGGTATGCAGATTTACCTACATAATTTTATGCGAATCAATTACCCTCCCGCCCCCCGCCAACATCTAATTCCTCATCTGTGAGGGAGTTAGACCAGAATACTTATTGGTGTAAATAACCTCCGTTAGAGAATCTTCTAATTAGCATCTGCAGCCGTGTCCAGGGGAAAGCAAAATGATGATGCTTTGTGACTTCAGTGACTAACTTCATTTCTTAGAGATATACGATAGTCGTGCTTTTCTCAATTATTCATGAATGCTCCCCACTGCTTATGATTATAATTATTTAGAGCTGGGACACACAAAAGGAGCTTAGAGATAGCCCACCCTCACCTGCAAATGTTATTGATAAGGGAGATGAGGTCCAGAGATACGAAGTATCTTGCCCAGTGGTGGTTAGCGGTAGAGCCCAGAGGATGAGCAGACCGCCCTGATTCTCAGCGTGGAGCTCTTTTTCTCTTGTAGGAAAGAGAGAAAATAGGTTTTCTTTCTCATGCCAACTCAGATCAATTGGTAGGGGTTGCCAGTTGAGAAGGATCGTAAGGTTATGAGACCCAGGTACTACAGAAAAGACTACTGTTATTGATTAGCACGTCTGCAGCGTGAACAGCACAGGGAAACAGCATGTATGTTTACCACCTCCTCTTCAGGATATTGTTTATACATGTTCCCTGAGGATAAATTCTCAGTATTTGTTCTGCCTTCCTTGCAACTACCATCACTCCCAATATTACCTAATGCTGCCTAAGGTATTCTACTCTAAAAGAAGTAATACGTCTCGGTAGACCAAACTTAGATTTGGTCATTAGGAAATATGTCGTTCTTAGTGTATGGACCTTAATGGGGTTTCCTTGAGTTGTTTTTCATTTCTTATGTTGCTCAATGTCGTAGGCTGCTGCATGAGAATCTCATGGCTGCCAGGGCAGTGCTACACGTCTGACTCTGGTCTTGCCCTTTGTTATAGAACCACGGAATACAGTGGGAGAGGAAAGGCAGAGCTCTTGTCCTTTGTGGTTTTAACAACTTAAATCCAACTCCTGGCAGCCTTTTTCACAGTCTGATACGGGTTTTCTGATATATGATGATGAACGAAGCTGTGTCCTACTGCTGGCATGTTCTAGCTCCTTGGTCTGCTCAGAGGAGCTGGGATGGAGTTTCTTGGCATATACCTCAAGCCAGAAGCAGCCAGGTTGGCCCCTTACCCTCCACTTCTTATAGCTTTGCAGGATTTTGGAAGAGAATGGAACTGGTCATATGATCTTTTAAATAATTTATTTGGGTCTTTGCGTTCATCCTTGTCAAATGTTATTATTTTGAAAGAAAAGTATATCATTCTTACAGGGAACTAGAGTGTAAATTTGGAAACCTAGGACACGTGTTTTATATACACAAAATGTTTTATCTTTTTCTAACTGTTCAAATATAAGACAGCTTTGTGTTCAAACGACATTAAATTTGTATTTATTCCTGAAAGTAAATTTAGTTATTTTGTAGTCCAAGTTCATCATTTTACAGATGACGAAATAGAAGCCCAGTGCTGAGGCGGGTTGTTGAATGATTTGTTTGATAATACATGGCCAAAGGAACAGAATGGGGAAAAAAGAATCCAGAACTTGCCAATTGTCTGTCTAGTGCATTTCATGTCGTATCACACTACTACCGTTTGGTTTTAGAATGATAAAAGTTTGGTTTATTTTTCAACTGACTACTTAGATTTTTTGAAAATGGTTTGATTCATAGGTTAGTAAAAATTTGATACTGGTGTTCATTTTGGGGTTTAGCAAGCCATTGCTATGATAGACTTTTATTTTTGTTTAAGCCTCTAATGGGCATTGGAGTCTCTCTGTGGTCTCTGGACTTTAGGTCTTGGCTTTTTAGATTCTGCTGTCCCGCCTCTATCTCAGTCTTTGCATTATTCTCAGCCTCTTGGAAGTCTGGAACATGCTAAAATGTTCATGGTGAGGCTGTTAAAACTTCCAGCCCAGTCTAACCTAGACTTGGAAGCCATCATTGCATTGGTTTCTGACTCCATGGAAAGCAGATGTGACCAATCAAGAATGATGTTTAACCTTCAGCAAGGAGGTTTTAAGAAGCCCCTACTCATATTTCTGATTCTCACATTCCTCTTAATTCACAGGCTTCTGTTGGTAGGTAGTTTGAGAACCTAACTATGTTAAATTTAAGTATTCAGTACATAGCCTATAACTAATCATATCTGAATTAGAAAAGCATATGTTAACAAGCAGTGGCACTAAGCAGCACTCATGAGAGAGTATTCTAGCTATATTCTAATGACTCTTGGCAACAGATCTACTCGAGTCTGTCTCTTAAAATGCATGGATTAGGTGTTCTTGAGGCAGGAAAGAAAAACAAAACTATTTTTTGCAGATGGAGGAGAAAAATGAAATAGATTCACTAGCAGAGTCACTTGTGTGGAAATTTGGATCTGTGCTACACAGTTTCAGTGTTTAAACAATATTGGAGGCCTTGAAGGATGACGTTCAAATACTGAAATAGAAACACCCTATGGAATTATTCGCAGTGAAATGGAAAATCTGTTGAATTGAAAAGGGGCCTCACACGGTGACATTTAATTTTCTAAAGTGAGTGTCACAACCCCTTAGTAACTATTTTAAAGCGCTGGATAATTGCATGCAAGATAAAAATTTATGTAAGAATAAGAATAAAAATTGAAAGTATATCTGATTTTGGTAAAACTAAGCACACTACGTAATTTCCCTTTGGGAAACTTTAGCAATTATTAGGATTATTTAAGTTGAGAATATATTGCAGTCAATCTAAGTGAATTCTTCCAAAACATCTCCTTGGAAGTAATCTTAAACAAGAATTACTCAAGAAGTAATTTTAAATAAACAAAAACAAAGATATATCCATCATTCCTTTTTTCTGTGTAATAGAATCCATGTGAAGACAACAAGAATAAGTTTAGTTTATTTTTTGCTTATGAGATTTTGGGGTGATGCTGCTTTCTCTAACTTTCTCACCGTTTGTTAAAATACAAGTTTCATTACTCTTCAGCACCACCTTTGAAATACATCTTCTTTCTCAGTTTGTCTTTCCTTTCCCCCTCTTTCCCTCTCCTTCTTTCTTTCTAGGGAATCTCTTTTTTATTTTTTTTTTTTACTTTTGTTTTCCACAAGAGATCAACTATTTTTATACTTCCCTCCTGATTCCTCATAATATAATATAATCTTTGCTGACTTTAAAGTACAACTATAAAGAAGAAAACATAAATTGAATCTGCACTGATTTCTCAGCAGAAAGGCATGGTCTGTATTACTGTACTCTCTCTCAGTGTTTTATGGGGTAAATATTTCCAGATGCCCCAAGTCTCTTTGTTACATTTGTTGTGAGAAACAACAGCTCCTCCTTTCTCTCTACAGTAATGAGATTACATACTAGGATAGACCCCATTCATACTGCTCTGAGAACAGAAGCCTCATAAACCAGATATGAGTTACTTCAATTCAGTAAACAGTAACTGGGTACTTACTAACAGGATACTGTTAGCTGTTACGAATGATACAAAGATAATTAAAATATGGCACCTCCTCTCAGGGAATTTGGAATCTAGTATGGGTGAAACTATTCAAATAAATACACAACCCTAAGATACCTGCAACAATATAGAAACAGAAAAACATTTAGGAACTCAGTAGATAAGCCAAAGGATAGTAAAGATGGATGTCTCCTATTTGTCATTGTTTTATTTTAGCTCTGTATAGTTTTGAGACATACTAAGTAATGTATTTTAACTTCAGACTCTTGTTACTTTATAATCATCATTATTATTTTATCTTCATAGCTAATGTGTGGGTTTTGTCATCTTTGTGAGTGCTTATGGAGAGGTAGCATGATTAAGTAGAGTCGTCTTTAAAAGAGATTTATTTATTTGAATCTGTAACACTGAATTACGGTTTTGTAAAATGTTTTATTCCAACTTTCAGATTGCTTCTTTATCAGATCCTACAGCACATATCTTGCTCTAGATCGGGAGGAGAGAGAGCTCTCTTAGATGAGCTTTCACATATCAAGAGTTAAGAAGTCCTGGATCAGTTTTCTAAAGTGACAGGTGTATTAGCCAGTCGGGACAGAAGGTGCTCCGTTTTGACAAACAGTCCGGACTTCTGTGTGTTTGTATTTGTTCTGTGTATAGTAGTGTAGGGGTGAGGTTGAAGAGGAATCCCTGTTTTTATGGGAAGTGAATCAGACATGAAAGTGACAGCTTTCACGGTTGAGAATATATTGCAGTCAATCTTTAACAAGGTGATTCCAATGGGAAGACACAAGCAATTAAGTAGATTTGGGACTTGAGAGAGCAAGCATCCCTGGAGCTGTCCAAGGTACTGAACTGCCTCACCCTAAATTGCCCTCTAACCTAGCAAAACAAACCTTCAGACATTTTAAACTCTGGCTTTGACTATTCCTGACTGGGGAAACTCTCTAACCTCTGTATTTCTGATGCTTGATTTTGGCACTCATCTTGGCTAGATCAGCAGCCCAATTTTTTTGTTTTATCATTGTTTGATATAGGTATGGCTTACATCTTGGGTACTCTTGTAATGATTAAAGTGCTCAGATTCATTATTGTGTAATACTAATTATTGCTACTTTTGCTTTTTGTGACATTTAGGATAAAGAAGCAGATTTTGTGACTAACATAATTTTGGAAGTCTGGGTTTTTCTGTGTGGTTTGAAGAACCTGATTTCTGGCCCAAAAGCTGTGCTTTGTTCATCTTTGTATCTAGAACAGCTCTGACCTATCGTAGACACTCAAGAAAAAGTTTATTCACCTGAGAAGCAGGTTTATTGTTGTGAAGTAGTTTTCTATGAAATGTTACAAGGAAAAGAAAATATTTCTTATAAACCAACAAGCAAAAATATTTGGAGAAAAACAATTGAGTTAAAGAAAAAAGTTTTTGCTCTGAGTACTTCAGATAGAGCATGCACCTAGTCTTAAGGAGTATGGAGTTAGCTTGTTAGGACATTGTCATGTAGTTGACCAAATTACAGGTTGATCAGAAAACAAGGAAGAAAGGAATCAGAAACCTGCAGCTCAGTCTTTTATACTATGTGCACGTGATAGCTCCATTGTCCTTTCTTTATGTTGTACTCAGGCTATTCTGTATTCAGGTAAGCTAACCACTACTTCTTCACCATCCGCCTCACCCCTGCCAAAAAAAAAAAAAAAAAAAAAAGGAGAAAAAATGTTTTTCCTTTGAGAACAGCAACACATGACCAAGGAAGGTGGAGTATATTCTTAACTGCCCTTTTATAGTTCCTTGGTCAAAGGATTTGGCAAGACAAATTAGTCCTAACTTCCTTGGAGATGTTGGTTTCTTTACAGCCAATATGAGTACGATTCTAAAGGAGAGTTCTTTCTTTTCGAACAATGACTCAGTACCTACGAGGGGCACAGAATAGACAATGTTCCTAGTATTTTCAAGACCGATAATTACACATGGTTAGTATGCACAAACCCTCCTTCCCCAATCTGTTGTTAATGAAAATGTTATTCTTGGTGAAGTTAGGAGACAGACTGAGTCTGAGCAGAATACAAAATGTCGGGTTGAAATTGAATCAGCCTCAGAGATCTAACATAGTGATTTACTGCTGTCTACACCAACTTCTGGGCATGCTTCTTTATCGACATGTGGACTTAGAAACTTGATAAACTCCAAATTCTGTTATGATTGCCTTGAAAATGTCGTTGTTTCATGGAATTGTGAGACTCGACCATTTTTCTTGGTATCTCAGTGGGAAACCAAAAATTGAGAGCCAGGGGTATGGAAGGATGTGCTCCTTTCCTAGAGATACTCATTCAGCCTTTGATTATGGACCAAGTTTAGAGTTGCCGCTATGGTTTTTCTTTCTCCTTCCTTAGAGCAGTGATGGGCACTTGTTTAGTCCCCATAAGTTGTGAGAATGTGAGTCTCAACAGACAACCAGCAAGACATGGTTTTCCTACTTAATACCCAGCCTCAAAGTTGGTTTTAAAGTCTCTTTGTTTGCTGGTAAGAATGCAGAGAAAAGGGGACTCTTACACACTGTTGGTGGGAATGTAAATTGGTACAGACATTATGGAAAACAGTGGAGTGGTTTCTCAAAAGACCATAAATAGATCTACCATATGATCCAGCAATCCACTACTTGGTATTTGTCCAAAGGAAAGGAAATCAGTATATCAAGGAGACGTCTGCACCCCATGTTTATTGCAGCAGTATTCACAATAGCCAAGATGCAGGATTAACCTAAATGTCCATCAACGGAGGAGGAGCTAGAGAAAAGGTAGTACATATACACAGTGGACTAGTATTCAGCCATAAAAACAATGAATTCCTTTCATTTGTGGCCACATAAATGAGCATGGAGGACATCAGGCTAAGTGAAATAAGTCAGGCACAGAAAGATAAATTCTCTATGTTCTCACCATTACATAGGAGCTAAAAAATGTTGGGCTCATAGAAGTAGAGGGTAGAATTGTTCTTAGAGGCTGGGAGATGTAGGGGAGGGGGAAGTATAGGGAGAGGTTGGTTGATGGGTACAGGGGATAAGAGGAATAAGTTCTAGTGTTCTCTGGTTCATAGGGTCAACGTAGTTGGTGATGATTTATATTTTCAGAGAGCTCAATGAGAGAGTTTTGAATGTTCCCAACACAGAGAAATGAGTGTTTGAGGTGATGAATATGCTGATAACCCCAATGTGATCACTACATATTGTATACATGTATTGACCTATCACTCTGTACCCCATATGTAGGTACAATTACTATGTGCCATTTAAAAATAAAAGGAAAGAACATGATTTCAGAAAAAAATCTATTTGTGGATTCCACCTGCATGACTTAGTGATAATGTAATCTCTTGTTATCTTGCTTTGTCCTCAGACTGGATTTCATGATTACTTTCTTTGCCTTTGACTTATTTGGATAAGAAATACGTTAAATAGAGAAACCTGACCGCTACTCAGAAGCTGAAGGATTCCTTAATTTCTTCCCTCCACTTCCTTGGGAATCAACGCCATTGGCTGTTTTCTTTTAGTTAATATAGTTTTGCTTGCTTAATATGGAATATGTGCAATTTAAGTGTTACATTTACATAATGTGGCGATCTTCCATTTCTGTGGTATAGTATAATTACTTCCATTTTATAAATGACAGAGCTAATGGTTTTGGAAGTAAAACAACTTTCTATTGACCATAGAATTAGGAGTTAGGATTGAGGTGCAGACACATGTTGTTCTGACAGCAGCACCTCTGCTTTTAACCACTCTACTTTTCTGCTTGCTTTAATATTCCTTTACTTACCCCATAAATTGCCACATCAGAATATAGAAAAGGTTATTAACTGAAAAAATGTCACTATTTTGAGTTCTTCATGTAAATAAAAAATTGTAGAATTAAAGCCGAACATAATTTTATTTGACAGTTTCATCATTATGACTTAAAATAAATGAAGCAACTTCTGAAGTTGCCTGATTTATTTCCTTGAAATACGTTTGGTTTGCCACATGCTGTATATTACAACACTTGGTCCTGGTGGGGCTTACTTGTGTGTGGGTTCGTGCCTTAAATATAAAGGTCTCAATGATTTGAACAAATACTGGAGCTCTGCAGAGAAAAACCCAAGGCAAACAAGTTTTTATTTATGTCTGAACTTTTTGATAGGCATTTGTTCCAAAAATGTGATTATTATATAAGTTGAAGAAAGCCACGCTGAAAACAAAATTAGATGACCTCTATACTAATGAGTTTTATGTGATACTTGGGAAATGTCCTGAGAAAATATTTTTCCAGCTAGTTTCAGGATTAGAATAGGCTATGTTGACATTTTATGCAACATGTATCTGTTATTCTTTTTTAGAAAATTAAAAAAATTCTCATAATAAAAATAATAATCATAGATTGTATTAGGAAATTTGCAAATTTAACAATTAAAAATCTCTACAGTCTCCATAATCTCAACCACTTTACCTGTTGATATGTTTCCTTTCAGTTCTTCACACAGATACAAACAATAATTAACATAATTATTTATAATTTTATACATAATTTTATATTCCAGTTCTGTACTTGACCTAATAACATTGTCTTATTGTCTTATTTTGCATTTTGATGATTTACAGTGAGATATAATCTAACTTATTAGCCATTTCTATTTTTTGAATTATGTGTGGGTTTTATGTGTGTGTGCAGAGATATGTATATGTCTGTACACACACACACACACACACACACACACGCATACATTGATATAATTTGTTTTGTTTTAGAAAAAGAAATACTATATTTCTCTTAATACGATCACAATTCTCATCTATTTCTTATGGGGGAGCTTCTATGTATATACTAAAATTTAATGTATTACAACCTATCAAGGAAGAGAGGTCAGTCTCAATATGGTAATATTTTAAAAACAGTTTGTATTATGTATAGCAATTGGAGCTACTTTTTCAATAGCAATTTGAAGTAATGCTGAACATCTTCTAATTGACACAATTCTCTAGGAAACAGCATCATTTATTTGCCCATAATGTTTTTAAAAAACATTAAAATGATCTCTCAGTAACTTAAGCATGTCTTCTAGTTTTCTCCTTTAATTTATCTGCAGTATTTTTATTTCTTAAGATCATCTTCAGCCAAATCCAGATAATCCTATGAAATGATCATATCAAAAAAGAAGAATGAAGAGTCTGTATGCCCTTAATTTTTATAGGGAAATATTCTAAGAAGATTAAAGAATAGAGCAGATGAGGAGGTGGGGAAAGGGTAGGAGGTAACATAGGATGCAAGGTCCAACAAGCAAACAATTATTTTTACTCTGACCAGGTGATAACAGGCAGTCTTTCCATTTCTAAATCTTGGTTAGCTTTTAAATCATAATCAGCTGCAGCCATGAGTTTTAAATGCTTGAATGTTTTTAAAGCATGTCTTTATGGTGACCAAATGTTTTTGCCACATTTATCTCGGTTAAGTCGAGGGGATTTCTATTAGGATGATCTTCACCTAATGAGATAAACATTCTAATAGCAATTATCCTCTTGGAATTCATACGTCTTCTGGGAATTAAAAGTGCTTTAATTTGTGTTGCTTAGCAAACATGTGTAAAGACTATTGATACATTTAAGTGTCTCCTAATAGCACAGCTGGCTTTTTAGTTAACCTGATCTTTAATAACATTTTTTTGCACTGCAAAACTTCTGTAAAGTTTAGAAAAAAAAAAGAGAAAACCTGCAAAGAAAAATACAGAATGTAAATATATTGCCATTACCTAGATAAAATCAGGGTTTACTTTGATCTAAACTTTTGCAGTCACTTTTCTACCTAAATCCTTATTCAATTGTTTATTAACAAAATTGGAATCCGACTCTGCATATTGTTTTATATCCTGCTGTTTTGGCCAACACTTGGAAAAATTATTTATAGGAAATACCTTAGCCAGTTTTGTAGATGAAACAGCATTTTGTTCCAATTTATTTGGTTTTTAAGTTGCTATTACTAGTGAAGTTGGCACTTTCCTTGTTTATTGGCTATTTACCTTTCTTGTGAATTGTCTGTTCATCTTTTAGTGCATAATAAAAATTGAGTCATTTTCTGTTTCTTTACAATATCAAACATTTTTCTCATTTATGATTGTAACATAGAACGCTTTTTTAAAAAAAAAAGCAGAGGATTTTTTTTACAAGCTATGAAAATACTGTATGATTTTTATGGCTAGAACACAGAAACAGTAGGATCTCAGAATCATTTGATCAGCTCTGGCTTTGAGCCTTTTGATTCCACTTCACAAAGTCTCTAAACCTACCTTAGTTGTCCTCATACAGAGATATAAATCTTCATCACCAATGAAATTGTAAGACTTGATCAAATAGTTCCTAAAATTATTTCTTTGATTTATTAAAGAAATATTATCTTTGATGATTTTTAGTACTTTTGATGTTAATTTTGAAAATATTGTAGAAAGTTATCAAAGTTATTGTTTCTGCAGTTGCATGTTTAATAATACTGTTATTAAAAGATAGTTCATTGCCTTCCACACTGAAGCTCAGCTTCCACACTAGATTTTATTTTCTTGGGGGAATCCACAGATGGTGGGAAGACATGATCAGTGGGCTTTGCTACCATAATGGGCCCCTCACATGTTCCATTCTCTGCAGCACTAACTTCCAGGAAAGATCCTGTATCAAAATGGATCGCTGCTGTTAATCAGTTTCAATTATTTTTACCTCATTGAAATCTTAAGTGCTAACAGAATTTTTTCCTTCAAATTGATAGCATGTAAGGTTTGTCTCCATTGATATTTTTCAAATGTATGTAGTGCTCTTTGCTTTTAGTGAAACCACATCCTACCGGGTATAACTCCACAAGTGCATACATTTTCAATGCTTCTGTTGCACACTTTTGGATCCTGAGAGAAATCAGCAACCTGTAAACCCAGGAACAAGAAGAGCATATGTCTCTTGGAAAATAACATTTGAGTGATTGAATAAAACAGGCTGTTTTTGGGAATCACTCCAAATGCAGGGAACAATATGGATCGGTGATACCTGAGTGAATGTTGGACTTTGTAGAATGGCAAAGTTGTTCTGCTTTTCGTATTCAGATTTTTAAATAAAAGGAAATAAACTATTTCCTTTTTTCCCCTTACTGTTAAGCATTGATTTTGGGAAGTCGCCTGTAACTGTTTTTGTTGCTTTTTCTCTTGGCTTAGCATTCTGGTCTTGCACACATACAGCCTAGATGCTAATTTGGGAGTGTTCACCAGTGTGCTGAATGATGAATCAGAATGATGAATGGTATACTGACTTTTTCTCCTTCTATTGAATTTAGTATAATCTGCTAGTGGGAGAAATAAAAATAAATTAAGGACCATCATAGGGAAATCTAGTTTTCTCCAGATGTTGAGATATTTAAAAAGTCTTTGTTCAACATTGCGTTTACAAACTTTCCATAGAATCATAAGATGCCAGAGTCGGGCAACGCTTAAGAATACATCTTAGGAAGCTCTCTCATTTTACGGGTGAGAAAACTGAGGATCAGAGTTAGAATAATTGCCCAAAGCCACACAGATGGCAAACTGATAGTAGAACCCAAGTGTTCTGTTTACTCCTTACTCAGTTGTACTGCAAATTTATTGTACTTCAGGTAAACGTAAACATCACATTGGCTAACTTTTTGGTTTTCCATAATCCATTAGTGGGTCCTATTGACTTCACTTCCAAAATCAATACTGTATCTAGTCCCTTCTCTGCATCCACACTGCTGCCGACCGAATTTATGCCTTGAACATGGAAATACAGTCTTTTAACTGATCTCTTTTCTGTGACTTCTGTTATTCATTCCATAAGCGATAGAAGAGTCAAAATGATTTTTTAAAAGTGTTACTTTGATCATGGTTCTCCTCTATGTCAAATCTTACAATGACTTCTGTTGCACTTAGAATTTTCTTTCCAAATTTCTTTCCATGGCCTGAAGGGTCTGGTTATCTGTCTCCTGGCTTTTCTCTGGAACCTCAGTTGCTGCCTCTGACCCTGGTGCACTGTGCTGCAACTACTTTGGCCTCCTTTTTTGCCCTCAAAACCAAAGACACGTTTCCATCTCGGGGCCTTGGCATTTGCTGTTCTGTGTGATACCTTTCAACCTTGACGACAGAGACGTTCCCCAGCCACCTTGTGTCCCTTATTGCCTTCCCACACACGATCCTTCCATAATGATTTTTACTTTTTTTAGTAGCACTAACTACTATTTAATTATGTCTTTATTGTCTTTCCCCAGCCGGAGGGCAGAGGTCTCGATGTCTCTAGCAGCCAGCAGCGGATCTGCACATAGTGTAAATAACCTGAGTGTTTGTCGAATGAATGAATAAACTTTAAACCCTAAAAGTTCAGTAATACTGGACAATTTGGAGGGTTTTGGACATAAGCCAGACATGCTTCCCAGCATTTTTTCCTGCCCAGTTCATCCTTTGCTCCCTTGGTCTTCTGAGATAATGTTTAATTGCATGCTTTGTAATTGTTTCTCTAAGTCATGCTGGTTGATACTCAAAAGGGATAGACACACAAAGCATCTCCTCAGTTTGGGTCTAATACCCTCTCTGACCCACTCTCCTGACCAGAACCCATCCTCCTCAGGGACCTAGGGTGTCACAGGGACAGAGAACCTAGTATATATATTAGAACCTGTTATATATCTCTGTATAAAAGAGATTTGTTTTAAGGAATTGGCTCAGGTGACTGTTGGAGCTGGCAAGTCAGAGATCTGCAGGCTGGAAAGTCAGGTAGGAGATGATGCTGCTGGGTTGAGGCAGAATTTTTTTCTTCTTTGAGAAAGCTCAGTTGTTGCTCTGGAGGCAAAACTGAGTGATGGGATGAGGCCCACCCACACTGCAGAGAGTTACCTACTTGCAGTCAACTGATGGTAGATGTTAAGCACATCTACAAAATACCTTTGTAGTAACACCTTTATTAGTGTTTGATTAAAGAGCTGGGTACCACAGTTTATCTGAGTGGACATAGAAAACTGCTTATCACATCACACATATGTGGCGTTGGAGAAAGAAAACATTTCTCCTGAAACACAGTGTTATTACAGGGACTGTGTTACAGCTGGGACACAGTGAAGAGTTGAGTTTTTAGATTGTTTATAGCAGAATTGAAACTTAAATATAAAATCAACCAAATACTGAGGAAAGACCGAGAATCATATTTTTGACTGTGAAGTTTTTTTTTTTATGTAAAATCACTTTATTCTTAGCAAAGAGTTGTAAAAGAAAACTTAACCAATGTATTTGTATTTTTATGTATTGGCAACATTTTAGCTAATGAGTAGATCTGGATTTATCTGTCTTTATGATAAAAATAAGGTCTGGTAAAAGCATATATGA
>CM052451.1:7690956-7721486 GCA_028533085.1 Varecia variegata | reverse complement strand
ATGTTGATAATGGCAGATTTGCTTTTTTGTGTAAGCTCATGTGTGGAACATATTTTCCTAGCTCTTATTTTCACATTATTTCATCTTTTGTTTCAGTTGTCAGTGTTGCATATTATAACTTCCTTCCTGCCTTTTACTCAGTCTTAGAATTTTAGAGAGAGTAACCTTTAATGCATAACAAATTTAATACATAATTTAACCTGTTCACATTTGTTATAATTCATTGTGTTTTTATTAAGTAAACAGAATGGATTAGAGGAAGGGATTAGGGTTTTATTTATTATACTTTTTTTACTGCTTCTTTCCCCTATTTCTTCCACACTACCGTTTTTCTTTTTTATTAATTGAGGTTATTTGCATTGTTTTTATTCCATCTTTTTTTGCTGCTACCTATTTGTTCCAGTGATTAAAGTTTTGAGGAATATAAGTGAAAATATCTTATGTCAATGTTTAGACTTGATCGGTGCTAATTTGCTTCTTATTGCTTTTCTAGTGGTTAAAGTTTTGAGGAACATAAGTAAAAATATTTTATGTCACTATCTGGACTTAATTAATCGATACTAATGTATTCACAAGACTTCATCTTTAGGATACCTTCCTTTTCTACATTATCTACTTTTAAATAATCAGATATTAGATTCTGATGACCATTATTTTATTTTTAAATTTTGCAATAGATATTTTTTAGGTGTGAACATAAGTTGTCTGTTTGCTTCCTGCTCTTTGATGTTGTCTTTCTGTTTCCTGGGTTATTTTTTGTTTTGTTTCGTTGCATCAGTAATTTTTTTCTGAAAATGCCTGTAGGTGTTAAATTTCTGAGCAGTTAGATATAAAAATATCTTTGTTCTTACATTTGAATGATAGTTTGGCTAGATGGAGAATTTAAAATTATAAAATGTTTTTCTATAGCTCTGTGAAGACACCGCTATATTTGTTTTAGCCACATGGCCTTAGAGATGGGATATTAATACCAACCTAATTCCCGTTTATTTGTAAGTAATATACCTGTTTTTTCCTCTCTTGACATATTTTGGAATTTGTTCATTATTCTTGGAGTTCTGAGATTGCATCAGAATTTGTCTAAGTGCAGGTCATTGTTTATTAATCTTCTGTGCTCAAGGGGAAATTTCATGTAAAGATGGATGTATTTTCTTTCAGTTCTAAATATACATAACCTCTTGTTTGAGTCCTTCCTCTCATCCAATCTATTTCATACTTTTTAATGCATATGAGGCAAACGTTAGGATTTCTAGCCTCTGTATGTCTTACCTTTTCCTTTATACTCTCCAATTCTTCATCTGTTTGTCCTGTAATCTGGGGCAATCTCAAGGCACAGACTTGTCGCTCACAAAGTCTTCACTAAGTCACCATCTACGACTTTACCCTAAATATAATTTTATTTTTTTTTTACAGTGATCCTGTTTTTAATGTTTGTTTTCTTATATCGACAACTTCTTCTTTATGGCTGTGGCATCCTATTGAATCCCTTGAGATACTTCTTCTATTTACCGTTTTCCTGAGAGCCAGTTGTTCCGTTTGTTGGGTTGAGTGGCACACACAAGCCATGTGCCTTCACGTTCCATTTCATTTTTCTATGTCGGCCTCCCCTGCAGATAGGTGGGCCACCTACTGAACCGTGGCCAGTAAAACAACAGAAGAGTCGTACATATCGCTGTGGGTCTTGGTCCTCCAGTACTTCCCAGGGAGGAGGTGAAAAAGAGATAGTATGCTTTCCCTATGTTCTAATCACTTGATAGATGGCAGCATGCAAAGAACCCAGTGGAAGGTTCTGAGTCAGATGGTGGCAGAGCTGCCACACATAGGAAACTGCATCCCTGAGTGACTATGGAACAAAACCACACTTTCTATCTCACCTCCCGCCAGCCTTCCATGGACTGTGACATACGTGAAAAGTAAACTTTACCAAAAGCCATTTGTATTCTTAACTATGTGTTTGAGCACTCACTTTCTTGTTGCTGTTTTTTTTTTCCTCTTATTTTTGGATGTTTGGTTTTCTTTTTATATTTGTCATTAAGGGTCTATGTTGCAATTTGTCTTTATTCTTCGCAGATTCAATGCATCTGCGTCTTCGGGTGGAATGGAAAAGACAGAAGATTTAGCCAGGTGATATGTATAAAACATGCCTTCCGGGTTGGGAGGCTCCTAAATGCCTTAAGTTTCTGACCCCCAGTGCTCTTTTGTAGAATTTTCTAGGGTCAGATTCCTCCATCTACTACTTCGGCCTTTTTTAGCTGCAGTCTCATGAATCCAACTGCCTAGTCCACACCTTCAGCTCAGAGGTTGAAGAGGCCTGTCAGTCTGGGCAGACCCCAAACTGAACTCCCAAAGCACGTGGGGCTGCCTCTTCCCTAGAGCCCCCCTAGCAGGAGGTGAAGCTACCCTTCCCCCCGTTGCTCAGGCCAACCTTGGATTCATTCCATCTCCTCCTTCATCCTACATTCTCCATCCAATGCATGAACAAGTCCTGCTACTTCTGTCTCTACCTTCTGGCTACATCTGACCGACTTGTCACCTCTCCTCAACTACGTCCCTAATCCAGGTCACCATCATCTTTCCCCTACTCTATTGCAACAGCAATACGCCCATCTGTCTCCCTGCTTCCATTTTTCTCACCCTATGTTGTGTATTTATGCAGCTCAGAGAAACTTAAAACACAAGTCATGTCCTTCCCTGTAAAGAACAAATGAAAATACCCCTTTCTAATGGCTTTAAGTCCTTAGCATGACCAGTCTGGTCTCACAGTGTCAAGCTCCTGCTTGCTTCTCCGACTTGATGTTCTGCACTTTCCACTGTATCATTGCTCACGGCATCCCAGGCAGACTGATCTTCCTGCTGTTTCTGGAAGTCTGTTCCCTCCTCAGGGCCTTCACACTTGCTGGAAGCTCTTTCTCTTGATATCACTTGGTACTCCCAAGTAGCACAATGTACTCCCTTACATGGTAGCTCTTTGTCTTGGTGTCACTTGGGCTTGTTCCCTCACTTTAGTTGACTCTCACACCGCATGCACCTCCTCAGAACAGGATTGCCCTTTATCTAATTATCATCCACCGACACACTATCCCTTTTCCCTGCTTTTGATTTTTCCTAGCATTTAACACTGCCTGGTGTGACCAATATAGGCTCGTTTGCCTTTGTTCTTCCCCCCCCCCCCGCCCCCGCAAAAAATGAGAACATGACCAGGGTAGGGAATTGACCACTTCTTCACGTGTGTACCCTCTGAGGGTGCTGAATTACGTCTGTTACGTAGCCAGGTGCAAGGCAATATTTGTTGCATGGGGCACTTTACCAAAGGACGTTGGGAAGGTTTAGCTTTTCTGTGAATGCTGGAGTCAGACAATTCTTTTATTTCTCCTCTGTTGTCTTTGTGGAGATCCTGAATATCTTAAGCTTCATGATGCTTCTCTCTCTAGTTTGGCTAGGAGCCCTCCTGTGGCAGATGGTTAACTTTATTTAGAAAGTGGGTTTCAGGACTTTATTCTAGTGGTAAATACTGTGGCTGCTAGTCATAGAATAAACAAGGGCATGGGAGAAGGCAGCCAGCTAGACCAGCTGTTCACACCATGGTCCTTTCCTAATTATCCTGGTTACTGTTTCTTGGCTGTGTGTATTGCTTGACTCGGTGTGGGGTGCCTCTTGGAGAGCTTTATCTTGAGTGTATTTTAGGGGAGAATTGATATTACTTATAGTAGATTTCTCCAACGTAAGTTTGGGCTTTGATTTTCTCTACTTCTATTTCTCCATTAGTTAATTCCATCTATTTTCAACCTACAAGGATTTTTGTTTTTCAAATTTCTTATCTACTGATAGATAAAAATCTCCCCCAATGCACTGTTACATCTCATACAATATATATTTTTCCTAGTTTCAATAAGATTCTGTCTAGAAGGAGAGTTAGATGCATATGCTTAATCTACCACTTAACTTCTGTCTCCTTTGGTTCTGTGTGGTGTTGGTCTTCTGTGTTATTGTTGAGGCTTGCCAAATGGAGCTAGGGATTTATCTTTTAATCACTGTTTCTAAATTATAAGGTATTGTTCTATTTCCTCTTATAATTTAGGAAGGATATGAAAAATGTGGACCATACCTTTGATCAGAAATTACTATGAAAATCATTGTTTAGAATGGATTTGAGGGTACAGAAATTTATCAAGAGATCTCAATTTAGCAGAAGAGAGGTATGAATGTTCTTAGTGTTGAGATATCTTACACATTACTTGGATTGCCAGACAATCCCACTGATTTCATTTCTCTTTATTAATTGATATATTAAATTCAATACTGGAAACTGTTAGTTATTAGATCTCATAGACTCATATCCCTACAGCAATTTCTCTAAGCTCTGGTCACTTCTGCTACTTTGTAATCTAAAACTGCTCCATCACTTCCTAGATAGAAATAGAATATGTGGGGGCTCGGAGTATCAGATACACACCATATATAATAGCTGTGAGATTTCAGGCTCCGTAATGGATTATAGGTTATTTTTGTATGTTGTTGGATTGTAAGATTAGCTGCTTAAATACAGAGTGCCATGGATTGCAAATGCTTAAAAAGCTTGATCTTGGAATGCATCAGAAAAACAGAAATGAATATAATTCGAGGGATTAGAACAGTAGATTTCAAATGTTAGCCTGCATGAGGATCACCTGCAGGGTTTTTAAAAACACAGATTATTAAGTGTCACTCTCAGAGTTTCTGATTTACTAAGTGTGGGTGGGGCCTGAGAATTTGCATTTCCAATAAGTTCCCAGGTGATGTTGTTCCTACTCCAGAGGCAACACTTGAAGAATAGATGGTCTCACAACAGCACTTTCTAGGGACTGCTTAAAGCTTATTTGTTGGTCTAAAGCCTGAATACCCAATTTTAGGAATTGTCATTTCCTTCTCGTCTCTCTCTCTTTCTCTCTCTCTCTCTCTCTCTCTTCTCCCTCCCCCTCCCCTCTCCTCCCTCCTATCTCCTCCCTCCCCCCTCCCTCCTTCCTCCTCCCCCGCCCTCCCCTGTGCCATTTCTGGTGCCTTTGCCTCTTAAGCACTGCACTGCTTGGATTATCCATTCAAGTTTAGAAGGAGAGCAACAGGAAAGGAATTGAAATGTAAAGCTGACATAAGGAGATGGAAATTTGTCACTGAATCGGATTTGGCAGTTACCCATCTATTTATCCATAGTCCAACTGTGATTATCAAAACTACTTGACAGTTAATAGAATTGTATAGCTTATGATTTTTTTTTCAAGCTGGACAGGACCCTTGAGGCTACTGAGTGGAAACACATCATCGTATTGGTAAGACTGAAGCAAGAATACGAAAAGCCTCTGAACCAATGTTTTCTTTTCCACGTGCTCCCCACTCTCTGCTGCCCACTCATCACTATACTTTACCTTGTCATTTATATTTTGATTACTTCCCTGTATATTTGTCATCATAGTTTATTGATATTGGTAATATTATATATTTCGCACATAAGCAAGTATGAACATTACCAGTTCTGAAAAGGGAAGAATTAGTGGCTTCATATTACATTGAAACAGTATAGAACACTTCTTACTGTTGAACGAATGCTCTAAGTTTCTTGGTATTTTCACGACTTTTATTTTCTGATGAAAAACAGTTGCTGCCACTTTTACCCTTGACCATGCTATAGGAAATTTCCTAAGGGCTTCGGTCATATTATTGTGTTTAACTCTCGCAACACTGCCACCAAATTAAGTATCATTATTACTCCTCATCTTTCATGTCCCACATTAATAAAGTTGCAGTGGGATTGTTATTTCTAAAAAGTTACTTGTTGGTAAAAAGCAAAGTTTGGACTTGCGCTCAGATCTTATTCAAAAATGTTTCTAGCAACTAATCTTTATGCCTCACGGAGTTTTACATAGAGACAAAATTTAGAAAATACAGCTGGAGCCAGGAACTATGGCAGGGAACGTTGCTGACGTACACAGGGGCTCTGCCTTTCCCTGCACCCGTGAACTTGTCCTAGCTGTGGATGCCTTCCCCGCACAGCCATCAGGAAGACATACTTACTGACTAGTTGTCTTGGCCCCTCTAGCCTTGCAGAGTAAAACACACAGTGTCTGGGTTCCACTGGGCGTCCTGAGTCAGACAGACTTTCCAGCCTGGCTCCTCTGGTTGTGCTTGACGTTGGAAAAGTCACTAAAGCTCTCTGGGCCTCAGTTACTCAACAATGAAATACAGGTATTGGGAGTCTTGAAACCACTTTGTAGATTTGTCAGGAGAGCTAAACTAGATAATCCATGTACAAGTGCTTAGCACAGAGTCTGACTCCTAGTGCATATTAGCTAAATATTAACTCTTAGAGTCAGATCAAAAAACCATCGTCATGAAGTATTTTGTTAAACCTTGTGATTGTTGACTTAGGAATATCATATGGTAGTATGTGACACAGGCTGTGTTTTCCCTAATGACTGATAAATAATAAGACTTTTGTGGCAAGTACATACTGTGTCTTCCAAATGTCCCTTTTCCATTTAGTGTCTACGTTTACTGGGAACATTTCTTAAGGCCCATTTGCATGGCGATGAAATCCAGGCTACAATAATTTTCAGTAAAGCATATTTCTCTGGTTCTGCTCCCATCCAGAAAGTACCCCCTGCCTGTCTGTCCTACTGAATACTTCCTGCACTCCTAGATAAAATTGTCATTTTTCTCTCCCCCTGTCCTGGATCCTCATTGTAACATCCTAGTGGAAAAAGGCTGATAACCTGGATTTAGAAGTGTAGTGATGTGCATGTCATGGTTTTGATATCTGTTAAAAAGGTTTGTTGTTTACCATTTTATGTTGTGTTAAAATACAAATAACATTTACCACCTTAACCAGTTTTAAGTATAGTAGTTCAGTGGTGTTAAATACTATTCGTAAGGTTGAGCAGCCGTCACCACCATCCGCCGCCATAGCTCTTTTCATCTTGTAAAACTGAAACTCTTTACCCATTAAACAGTCATTCCCCTTTCCCCTCCCCTCAGCACCTGGCAACCACCATTCTGCTGTCTGTCTTTATGATTTTAACTACTCAAAGTACTTCGTATAAGTGGAATCATGCAGTATTTGTCTTTGTGACTGGCTTATTTCACTTAGCATACTGTCCTCAAGGCTCATCCATGTTCTAGCATGTTGCAGAATTCACTTCCTTTTGCAAGACTGAATAATAGTCCATTGTATGGATATACCACATTTTGCTTATCCCTTCATTTTGCTTATCCATGGACACCTGGTTTGCTTCCACTTTTTAGCTGTTATATGAATAATGTTGCTGTGAACATGCATGTACAGATATCTTTTTTGAGTCCCCGCTTTCAGTTCTTTCGGGTATATACCCAGAGGTAGAATCACTGGATCATACAGTAATTCTATTTCTATTTTTTTGAGGAGCCACCATACTATTTCCCACAGCGGTTATACCATTGTACATCCCCATCAGTGGTGCACGATGCACAGTTCCAATCTTTCCGCATCTTTGCCAATGTTATTTTTTGTTTGTTGGATAGTGGCCGTCCTAATGGGTGTGAGATGGTGTCTTGTTTTTCATTTTGATTTGCATTTCCCTAATGAGTGGTGATGTTGAGCATCTTTTCATGTACTTAGCAGCCATTTGTATATATTGGAGAAATGTCTATGCAAGTCCTTTGCCCGTTTTTTAATCAGGTTGTTGGTTTTATTGTTACTGAGTTTTAGGAGTTCTCTCTATCTATTCCAGATATTTATCTCTTACCAGACACAGGTTTGGTTCTGATGGCACTGACACCACTTCCTGTGACCTTTGAAGCCACAGTGCCTGCAGTGGTAGCTTATGTTTTTTTAAACTAATGTCGTTAGGATTTGTCTATAATTATATAGCCCCTTCGCCCTCAGAGTTAGGCAGAAGCCTCTCAGTTGAGGTTAGTGATATGTGTCACTGCTGTTGGGGGAAACATCTGCTGTTAGCCTTGTCTCTCTCTCTTCCCATCAGGGTCCACCCCACTGATCCTAAGCCAACCCAAGTTACCTGAGTACCAGCATGAATTCCAGCATGATTATTACTTAGATTCTTAAGTTTAAATTCTTGTCATTCCTGCTTCTTTTCCTCCCCTTACTAAGTACTTTTAAGGAAGTAGAAACACTCTCAATATCAAAAAAAATGACAAGCATGTGAGTTTCCATATTACAACTGTCTATCGACCAAGATGTCCTGAAATATTTTATAATCCATTTATAGGGTCCTCTAAAAGTTTTAAAAATAACCTGGAGCATATTATGTCTTTGGATCCTCACTTTGCAACCCAGACAAGGCTGGTATTAAAAATTCCAAGTCTCAGAAAGTTTGTCTGATTTTTCATAAGCTTAGTCAGCTAATTAGGAGCAGAATGAGGACTGGAATTTAGGTCTTCTGGCTCCACTTGATCTCTGAGGCTCGTGCTATTCTACCGGGATATCATTAGAAGAAATGCCAAATGAATGCCATCGCCTCTTGGGCCCTAAACACAAAGCCCGGTTAAGTGTTTCATTGACATTCTTCCTGACATCTATAAAAATTCATATTTTTATTCACACACTGATTGATTTTTAGATGTTATGCAAATTAAAAGAAGTTCCAAAAGGCAGAAGAGAGGCTACACGTATATTTTTAAAGTGGAGTTTTTGTTCAAAAGTGAAAACATTAGATGTGAAATTGAAACGTTCCTCATTATAAAACATTACATAAGAGTGACTAGTCATAAGGTTATATCTTCTGGCGTGATGTATCTCTAAGCAGTTCTTGCATAAAGTCTCTACCGAAGCTCACAGAGCTTCCCCAAGGCCTGAAGAGCTTGGCAAACGTTGTTGAACGAAAACAACAACAATAAAACTGTGTGGGAGGGATTCTGCATTAGGCATACCTAAGAATGTTCTCGCTCGCATTTTAGCATCTCTCACTATGGAATAATACTTTTGTCCCTTTATGTACTTTTCTGCTGTCTGCAGACACTCAGGACAGGGAGTGCCGGGCTAGGCTTAGACATCAGAGGGGGATAGACGAGAGGTTTTCCATGCAGGTGATCATTTATTTAGAGAGGATCAGATGTGCTCTGCTACACATTGTTTCTTCTAGTGTCTGAAATAATTGAATGAGGCCCATTGGTGGGGTCACTGGGCCATTTCACAGATAATATTTATTACACGTGCAAAGTTAAAACATATGGAGAACATTTGCATTTAAATAGGGGAAACCTGTTAAATGAGAAAATCTTTATCTTTGCATTTTTCTTGCCTTAAAAAATTCAGCATGTGATATATTAGAGTTAAGAATATCCTTTTCAGTCGACTTCTTCATTCTATGTTTAAACTTCCTCAGCACAGAGACGTGCGATTACAAAAAAAAAAAAAAAACAAAACTGGAGCTATTTTCCTAATACAAATAAAAACAATAAGCATCCTGTAAAACAAAAGTTGTTCTTTTTAAGTTGCATTACATGTATTAATAAATACGACATGTTTTAGACTTATGTAAGCTTATGTACTTTAAAATATGACTCAGTACCTGGAATTTCTTTTGTAAAGATATTAGAGAACATTTAGATTATGAATCTTATTCTTGGGTATACATTACTCAGAGAATATTCCTCACAGATGCTATTTGATACTTTTAATCAACTTGAATAGACCTTCTTTCTTCTACACAGGTTGAGACACTTTTTGAGTGAGAGAAAATTTATTTTATGAGGCAACCACTAATTTTGCTGTTGCTGCTTTTGTGCCAGAAAATACGTAATTCCCAAGGATACTGCAAGAAAGATGCTTATCAAGTTTACCTCTATAAAAATAACACAAGCATAAGGTCAACCTGTATAAATTTCTGAAGACTCCTATGTCATTGAGAAAGAGGAGTCAGTATTGGCTTTGAACTCACTAATTAGTACACACTGATAGCCAGGTACCGGATCAAGTTAAATTGGAATGATTTGTTGACACAAGGGCTTCTGGATTCATTCTGGATTTATATTAAAATAATTTTTACATTTTAAACCTTCTGTCAAATAGATTTTTTTTGTCTTATATGCACCTTATGTAAGGAAAACAATACTCTAACATTTTACATGCTGTTGTATAGTCTGTATGTTATTAAAAAAAACTTTAAGGAATTCTATGGTGATTTAAATAGAAAACAAAATCAGATATTTCTGAAAAATGCATTATAACATGTATTACAAAGGCAATTGACATCCTAGACTCTGTATAGTACAGGCGTTCAATGCTATAGGTTTACCTAATATCTCTAATTCTGGATATTTTTATTTAAAATAGTGTATATTTTAAGACAGTTCTCACTTGCGTTAATTACTGGCCATACCCAAAATCCTTTCCTCCTAACAAAAAAATCTCATTTCCTCAAACTTTTACAAATTGTTCATATTTTCAACATCCTACTCAGTTGTTGGATCTTGAACTTCTCAAAATTCAAGGGAATAATATTACTGACAGTGAATTATGAATTAGGAGCCTCACTCTATTAATGACCTATTTCCTTCCTTTTTGGTTTCATGTTTTAGTAATAGTTCTTAAAACAAACAAAAAAAAAACCAATAAATTAAGTGATCAGAGCACATTGTTTTCCTCTAGACATGGAACAACTCAACCTAGCCTCACGTAAACTAACATTTCCTAGAGAAAGAGTTTACAGTATAGGCTTCTTGTATATTAATAAAAATGATAGGTAAAAAATTCAAGATCATGTTGAGTCTTTACAGTTTCATTTATTCTGTTACTTTGAATTTCTAATCTGCAAACTCTCATTAACCACTTCTTCTCTACCAATGTGTTCAGTAGACTGGATTTGCTGGATTACTGGGCAGGAAGTTAGGTTTGCCTTTAGGAATCATAAATGATACTCCCTTTGTGTAATGAACAGTGTTAAGTTTATGTATTTGGTCATATGCTATTAGGGAATGAGATCTCTAGATCAGAATACAGATTGTTTATTAATCACAGAACATCTCAGCACCACTTCCCCAAGCCCTAGTCCCTGTAGAGTAATGGCACAAGGACCAGATATCCATCTCCATGTGCAACAACATTGCACCGTGTGAGAGGAACCCTGAAATTATGAAACTTGGAGCTTACATAGGGCTGCTGGGCATATCTGCCCTTCCTCCTCTCCAGAGAACGGCTTGTATGCATTCTGGCATGTAAGCAAATGACTCTCATAAAGAGTGGAAACATATCTCTAGGTTTTATTTCATGTGCAAATGGGTCTGGAGGAGATACATCTCTATGTCTTATTAGGAACTCGCAATCTCAAACTTCGAAGGCATGTTTGCTATTCAATCATCCTTTAACCAAGGTTGCTAATACTCTTTGCTAAGAAACCCTAGATCATGCAGAAATGTGAGCATATTCACAGAGAACTGTCTCTCAACAAATGGTTCCCAGTGGTGACTTGCAATGTTCTGGAAATGTGTGGTAGGAATTGAACCCATGAACTAGAATTTATGAGCATTGATACATATCTAAACCAGTTAACAATGGAAAATTCACATGTTTTCTGAGAAAAGAATTCTATAGGTTAATAATTATATGCATGACATGCATGTCCCAAGTTTGAGTTTTTATGTTTTATATAGTTTATCTTACAAAACAGATGCCAATTCATATTATCTGGGTATATAAGTAGTTATTAAGGCCTTCAAAAAGCAAAATAAAGCTAGGTGTGAAACAGGAGTAGTAAATGGAGGTATCACAAATACAGTGTCCCTTAGTATCTGTGGGGAATTGGTTCTAAGACCCTTCATGGATACCAAAATCCGTAGATGCTCAAGTCCCTGATAGAAAATGGCATAGTATTTGCATATAACCTACTCACATCCTTCTGTATAGTTTAAATCATATCTAGATTATAAATATCTAATGCAATGTAAATGCTATATAAATAGTTCTACAGTATTGTTTAGGAAATAATGACCAGGAAAAAAACAGTCTATACATGTTCAGTACAGACAAACTTTTTCCCAAATATTTTTGATCCAAAGTTGGTTGAATTCCTGGATGTGAAACACACAGATAAAGGGGGCAGTGTTTAAACTCTTCGTTGTGGTGGGATTGATTTTATACCTTTGTAGTATGCTCACTTAGAAGATAAAAGGTGTACTGTGTAATTGACTGCTAAGGCTAACTCACTCCCTTAAATATCTGGAATAAGAGTCAGATTTCCCATCTTTTCTGGGAAGTATCATGGGACTATAAGCATCATGGCTATTAGCAGTCCCAGAATAACTCTACTCCCACTTTGGCTGAGTTTAAGATCTTTTCCTTGGTTATCTTATTTCTAAAGACAGTTAAAAGAGCATCAGAGAAGCATTTGTTAGGCTGAAGTACCAGCCATACCAATTTTGTGGGAGCATTTTTGGACCCTTAGCTCTTAACTCATGCCCAGAGTACCTCTCAGTTCTTTGATGCTCGTCTGATTCTCTACTTAAGGGAAAATGCGATGCTTGTCAGGTTTTTTAGGGGATAGTGTGAGTCAGAGTCTGATGTACTTGGAACAAAAAACACAGCGGGAATGCAAACACACTTATGTCATTTTTATATGTTAGAGAGAAACCAGGAAGCATGAATTCTCACTTTTCTTAAAGTCTTTACAGTGTCAAAGGGATATTCGTGAAGACGAGTTGTGGGAATCTTTGTTTTGAAGTGCATCCAAGATTAGAAACCTGGTTTATGTGTACTATCCTGCCTCCCAGTCTTGGCTGCCTTTTTATATTTATCCTAAGATTAAAAAATATGTATACCACTTTTCTTTTATACGTATACAGTGTATATTTGTTTTTGGCCAAAGTGAAACTCCATTGCCATTGACCAATAGAAGGACATTTTTATTACATTTAAGTGAAACTTGAGGCATAATGTATTCTTTCAAACCTTTGATTGCACATGATAAACAAAGCTCAAACTCTGAAGTATTTCCAGTAAATTTCCTTTGTAATAGAGTATTGCCTAGAACATCCCCCGGAACTCTAATGACCATGGATACAATATAACTCAACAGAACTACTTCTTAGGAGGACTGAGAGTATAGAAGACAGAGGATAACTGCAGTAGTTACATTTGATTCTATTTTATGTGGATGCTCACATTGTTTTTTTTTTTTCTGTAACTAGCCAGTTCTCATTTTGATGAGAGTATTTGGAGAGATGGTTATGCTGACACATACATTATAACTTTAAGGCTATTTAGTCAAGGTACCTGCATGTCTCCCTCCCCCACCCCCACCCCACTGACCTGTTCAAGATGTGACACTGCTGTTGCTGTGAGATTAATTAATTTAACTTATATATACATGAAGGGAAGTCTGAGTGCAGAAGAGGATAGTGAAAGTTGGGGGCATAAAGTATTTCTTAAGGAAGCAAAAGTCCTTGAGACCCCAACCTGCAGGTCTTAGGCCCTGGACCCCCGAGGTAGGTGAAGATGACTTCGCTGAAATACGGCCTAGAAAGAGGGTACAGTCTTAGAGACTGAAACATATAGATAAGTTAAAAGTACAGTATTAAAATACCAATGATCAACTCATTATTTCCATTATTTTTTGTTTTGGAGGTCATGATCAGATCTGTATTTTATCTAGATCAAAATACAGAAGATTAGATATTTGGCTAATAGTACTTTTGGAATCATTTTATAAAAGAGCTCTGTTATTCTTTTTGGTGTGATTTTGATTCTTTCTTTGGAGCAGTCATCATCATCATCTTTTTTCATGGTAGAGCACTTTGTAGAGGACGCTGACACATTCGTGTCAAGACAACATTATGGACCCTTTATTTAATAGTGGCCAAACTGTATTAAGCTTTAATAAAGCCAGGTGTTACGCTGAACTCTTTCCAAGCATTGCTTCATTGACTGCTTGTTAGAAAACTGGTCCCATTTTACAGATATGAAAACAGAGAGGTTAAGAAACCTTCGCAAGGTCACGCAGGGAAGTGGAAATCAGGACTTGAATTCTTGACTATAGAGCACATGTGCTCCCTTAATTTATATGTAAATTTTGACAGGCTGGGTAATGCGGTAGTCACAAGTGTTACCCACATCAGTGGCTTACACAAATAAAGATTTCTAGGTGGCCTTGGGCAGGGCATCTGTAGCTTCACTCTTCCTCATCTTCTCCCCTGAGACCTACTCTGCCTAAGCAGCCGAGGTGTTGCTAGGCTGGTGGCAGAGGAAGGAAAAACCATCGTGAAACACAAACTGACTCCCGAAGCTTCTAACCAGAAGTGGCACGTGTTACTTCTGCTCATAGTCTATTGATTTAGACAAGGCAAGTGGCCAAACCTGGTATCTATGGGTTGAGGAAATAGAATTCTTTCCCAAGGAGAGGCAGTGAATATTTGTCAACAGCAGCCTCTCTGCCTCCCAGTCATGTTAGAGATTTCTGAAAGGCAAAAGTGTTTCTAGTTCAACTTATGTAATAAGTTGATATTTAAAACAAAAAGCAGACTGTCATTTCACAGGGGTAAATTAATAATGTAATATAGGAGCCAGATACAAACTTAGGGTTCTTGGAATTTGTGTTTCTATATTCTTATTCTGGAGGTCTAGATTTCAGTTTTCTATGCAGAGGTGTTAGGTGAAGGTGTCTTGTTTTGCAAATAGAAACAGTCTCAGGAGACAAATAACAATGGCATGAGAAATTTATGAAGTTTATTTTTAGTAGCACTTTCAGGCAAGGTTTCACTGTCAATATTTTCGTTGCTACCCAAGAAGCCAACAGAGGGGGCCATGTGTTATGAATTGATGTGGCTACAAATATTAGCCCTGACATTTTTAAAGTGAAAAATTGCAGAAAAGATACAGAAGCAAATAAATATAGAGTCTCTGACAGCCAGCAGAGATGGAACTGTTTCAAACAATTCTGTCCAAGGGTATTTTCATTGTAGTTTTGTTTATATTTGCTTTAATGCTTGTTTTTTTCCCCCTAGTTCTCGCACCAAGTGACTGATTGCTTCCTCCAAAACAATGTCAGCAGGACAAGGATATATTGGCAGGGCATCTTTTGAATCAGTAACCCCATACTGGTCCTTGACCTAATTAACAGTCTGCTATAGGCATCTTGCAGTTGACTGCTAATGCTACCCCAACATCAAGAAAATTTTGGTTATAGGAAACTTATGGGGCATCCCACTCAGTTCATTATAAATTTAATTTTATTATATTCAAATTGTGTAAGCTATAGCTGGCTGGCAGCCTGAATGTTACATTGTTTCATTTTGTGGACCTTTTGTTGGAATAGTTGGTTTGTTTTTAAAGGAATCCATCACTATTAGTCTTGTGGCATATTTAACATCTGGTAAGGTCAGTTCAATACTTGGAACTGTGTTGATATTTGAAAAGTTGAGAGCAGATTTTGACACATGCCTTTGGACTTAAGGAAACACCTTTGTCTGCAATAAATAAAATGTAACTGAACAAATAAAACTGTCACAATGCTTTGAAAACTGTAGCATACTGAACAAATCTATGCCGTAATTGTACTTGCTACAGATGCAAAGAAAAATAACTTTGGTTATTACAGTCTGGGCTAGGAATTTTCACTTATGTTGTCTTATTTAATGTTCGTGAAAATCTTCATATGGTAGCTATCATTACTCTTTTAAAGTGGGAAGAGAGGCTCAAAATATGGAATAATTTAAAGATACACAATCTGGAAGAGGTAGAACCTCTGAATGCGACATTTATCTAACTCCAAAGATGTCGGTTCATACAGTACTCCATCGTGTTTTTGGTGTGTAATTGTAAGCTTTTTAGAAGTTTCTCTTCTATTTCTGGGCCAAGAAAGAGGCAGATAATGCTTTGAGTTCATGAAGGGGATTGCAAAGCAAAATAAAGATATTGAAAATAACTTTTACCATTTCTTAAATGGCTTTTCTGGGTCTGAGTTGGAAGTGGCTCCTGCATTCCTACATGTCACTAAAGCATTCTCATCAGTGTCCCTTTCCCCTAGGTTGGCTGTAATCAGTAAATCCTGGGAGTTTTATAACAGAGAAAGTAGCTTTCCATATCTTGTTGCTTGAATCCCCTTGGATGTTTTAAAAGAGATGACAAAAATAATTTTTCCCTGCAGATGCATGCAAAGCTAATGACTTTATTAACTAAATCAGTGAAGGGAAGTTATGAGTAATAACGGCAAAGAAAGTATATACCACTTCCTAAATATTCATATTAGCCACTTGCTAGGTTTGCAGTGAGTTTCAGCATACACTCATGCACACACCATATGTGAACATTAGGAAGATTGATTTTTTTTTAAAAAAAAATCTCCTTCTGCACCACATGAATAATATTTCCTACTGAAGGTCACTGATGCACAGAAGAAAAATAAACATTAACCACATGAAAGGAAAAGTACATTAGATTTAGTTATATTGTGTATTTTATGTGTGTGTTATTTGTTTTTATTAAATGTAAGCATGTAGGTAGAAACACCAGATTTAAAAATTAATAACCCGGGGTGCAAATTTTAATGAAGGCATCCAAAAAATGCTTTTTTTCCAATGTTTTATACTTATATTTTTTTTTAGCCAGTAGTTTAAGAGAGGTGAGAATACAGTCAAAGAATGGCAATAAGAGTGTCTGGGAGGGGGCATTAAGAAAAAAATCCAATGCAATAGTAACACAATTACCCTCCCGACAACCTGAGGTCAGGGCTGTTCTGAAAGAACTGAGGCACAGAGGAGTTAAGTAACTTGTCTAAGATAGAGAAGAGACAGAGAAAGAAACTGTCACAGAAAAGGAAAGAGGCAAAGAGAGAAAGGAGAAGGAAGGGGACAGAGAGACAACAAACCTTGGTGGGTAAGTCATCTTACGTCATCCATGATTGAAATTCACCAAGTCTATAACTTCTGCCCATGCATTTAGAGGTGCCCTGTGTGACATAGACTCATAGACTAATTCACTTTCACTATCATCCTCTACATTTTCTCTAGAAATAGAATCCTGTTTTTGAGCTGTGCACATAGCCAGTTAGGATAAAAGGCTACATCGCCCAGTCTTACACCTGGGTTAAATCGGGAGACTCCATTCAATGAGATACAAATAGGACTTTTTGTATGGGACTTCTGGGCAGTCTCCCAAAGTAGCAGGTTCATCTGGAAGGGAAGAAATTTCCCTTTCCACATTTCCTCCTCCTGGCGTGGAATAACCCCCTGGTGGGTGGAGTTTCAGTGACTGTCCTGGGCCAGGAGGTGACCTGGAGAAAGGAGGCCAGTGCTTGGGTCTAGAGTAGCAGACTGGAAGGCACCTGGGTCCCTGATGGCCTGCAGGTCCCACTGTAGCCCTAGACCACCTCTTTCTGGGTTTATTTCATATGAGAGAGAAATGCGGTTACATTATGTTTGTTACTTTTGTTGCAGTGATGTGATGCTAAACCTAATCTCGACTGATCCAAACTCTTAATAGAATAATTTTAGAAACTCAATGGAAGGAAAATTGTTCACTGGGCTTTGGCAGACAGTGACCCAAGAAACTAGGAGAAATTGAGCTGAGGGCCCATGGAAGCCACTGGACTATGGATTTGCTGGCTATTTGCTAGAAATATAGTTTGGTTTTTCTGGTTCAGAGTATCACAAAAGGTGGAAAATCTCCATTTTTGGTGGAACAAATTGGTTTTGTCACTTAACTATCTTGATAACAAAGCAAGCACTGCTGTACAGTAGATACAATGTTTTTAGTGTTACGAATATTGTCCCTGAAAATAAGTGAAGAAGAAATGTAGTATAGTTTCCCTTGAAATTTGGGCAGCCTTAGTTCTAACTGTTAGAATTATGCAAGGTATTTGTTATGGAAGAGCATTGCCATTTGAGTAAGGCTTTGCACGTGATCTTCCACGGTCCTTGGGAGAATGAAGCCTTTATTTTTCTTCTCTAGTGAGGTGATCCTCTTCTTTCTCTACAAAATAATGTGGAATTTGGAATGAATTCTAATGAGTGAATAATAGTAAGACTTTTGCATAATCAGTTATACAAAGTAAACGCAGCAGGTGTTAATTTTATTTGAAAATTCTTTAAATGAAAGGCTTAGTTTCTGTAGCATGATTTGTAGATGACGAACTAGCAAGAAACTATTTGAAGGCCAGCTGTCATAAATACAAGTTTTCTCTGGTAAGCACTTGGGTGGTCTTCTGAGGTGGATTTCACTCAACAAAAAGATACATTATTTCTGCCTCCAATTTTTCTTTGATTTCTCCTCTCTCCATTTTATTTGATTGTTTGCTTTAGAAAGGGTGGCTTTCATTGCTTCATTAAATGCAATTGTGCAACCGTTCTGGAAGAGACTGTTAGTATTCACGGGCATCTCTACAGGAACCTCTCTATATTAGCTGGTATACATTTTAGCACATTGAGGACCCAGCTTTGTATCTGTAGGATCCAGCCAGTCAAATTAGTCTTAGGTCAGGGTTTAAAAGAAATGAGGGTATGTATCAAAGGAATCTGTCTGTGGCCAGCAGGAAATTGAATTCTCAAAAGTGAAGAATATACAATAGTTGAAGCACTGCATGATTTGAGCCTTAGGAAGGCTGCTTCTGCCTGATGTTTTACTATAGAGTTGATAAGGCCAGGAAAGTCCAAAGTTTGTATGAGTTGACAGATATTTTGGAAGACCCATAATTGCATATGAGGATGTGTATTTGTGACATTAGATACTACACCGGTTTGTCCTATAGAACGTCTGTGACAAAACCTACTGTAGGCAATAATGATGAGCATTTGTCTTTGCAAAATAACGATTGCTGTTTGCTGTTCTATTACCTGCTTCAATAGAGTTCTTGCTCTTTCATGACAATTGACTGAGCTGGTGCCCTGCGAAAGTAACTATAGTTGATTTAGTTACATTAAAGGGTCAAAATTATAGCTGTGTGGAGCTAAGGTCATGGCAGAACCAAAGAGCTCTGGGCACAAATCTTCCTTTCATGCTCGGCTGGGTCCAGTAATCCCCAGAGGCTCAGGTCTCTGATTGCCTTTCCAGATGGTCTCCTCTGATGTAAATACCACTGGGGTCTGTCCAATAGCATCAGCTGTCCTGGCAGAAAGCAGAACAGCAGGTCAGGGGAGCACTGGGAATTACACAGTGGGTGGCACCTGTTGCCACATTGTGACCTCTCCCACCCCCCACGTTACACCCCCGTGCTATTTTCAAGTTATTGCTTTGCCTTTGTACTTGGCAGGTCAAACTCCAGTTTCTCAGCATAAAGGCAGCTTCACCAACACCCCTCCCCAATCCCTATGTATCCTGTGAACTAGTGCCTGGATTTCCTGGCAACGCTGCAGATGAATCCAAATACTACTAGTCAGTAGAACTCATTTATGTACTTACTGTTTATTCAACAAATGCCAATGGAGTGTTGGTCATGTATTCACCAACCATTTATGGAATGTCTAATTAGGTAGCAGATACTGTGCTAGTTTCTGGAGTTAGAATGTTGACTAAGAGAGGAACCTCTTTGAAAAGTTGGTTTCCTCTTCACAAGTGCTAGTCTTGTCCTTTCCGTCAAAACCTTCCTGCCTTCCAGAATCAAGAAGAGTTCGCCTCCTTCATGAGGATTCTCAGATTAGCCCCTCTCAGCTCTGAGCAGGATGTCTTCCTAGAATTTTCTTAACTCGTACATTTGCCATCTCTTGTAGCCTTGTTAGTCTGTTCTTCCTTCATGGAGATGTTTTAAATTTTTCATAGTCTGTTGTAATGTTTTCAGTCAAATGAGTACTCCCCACGAGGTTAGCTTCTGGCACCTTTCTTTTTGCTTTTCATTTCCACTAATATATCGCTGGACACTTAATTTGCGTTTAGGCAACTCGGTGAATTCATTGAACAAGAGTTTTTTTTGCACCTACCGAACTCAAGGCTACAGCTGGCTCTCATTATCAGAGCACCTGGGCATTACGTAGCAATGAGGAATAGCAGACTGACCATATCAATGATGTACTGTGGGAAGAATTTTAGATTTTTATTAAAATCTCATCCACTGCCTAGTGTCTAATGGCTGCAACTTAATTTCCAAATTTAAATATTTGCGTTTGTTAAAACGGTAGGGGTAGTGTTCTAGGGGGCTTTCTGAGGAGCATTTGGTAAGGTAGGGACCGTTGTGGTTCTAGACTCTTCTCACTGGTGAGTCGAGGGGGACGTGCTATGCAGTAGTGGAGAAGGCTCTATGTGGTTCTTTGACCACATATGGGAGCCAGCTTTCCCTCGCAATGGCTCTTTTGTTTTATGGAGATTGGCCACACGGGCAGGTGACAAGGCCAAAGGTGGGTTGGCCACAGGAGGCACCTGGGGCAGCATGGGTTGGAGTGACTGAGCCATTTGTCACCATCGCGCTTTGGCCTGGTTGGAGATCTCCTGTTCCACAAAGCGGATCAAATCCCATGGCACACTTCTGTTTCTCACTGGACACTGGGGAGGTCTGGGGGGTGCACAGTTCACTCCAAATCTGATAGATCTAAACTTCTCTTTCTGGTAGTTTGATCTTTCTTGGGATTTTCCCACTTCACGTGAATACAGTACAGTGGCCAGTCTTTGCTGGTCACAGCCACCTTTAGCTGAGAATATTATCATATCGTTTCCAGGAAATGACACGTGAGTAGCTTAAATAAATAAATAACAACCACCAAAAAAGTAGTTACTAGACAAAGAAGGCATATATTCCTTGTCATGTTCGTGTTAAGTCACTTGAAATTTTTATTTTTGACCTTGTGCTTCTTTTTCTGTCTTTCCTTCTTTCTCTTTTTTTCCTTCCTTCCTTCCCTTCCTCCCTCCTTTCTTTCGTTTTTTTTCCTTTACCACCTATTTGTTTTTATAAAAACATTTTTTTTACTAGCTGCTCAGATCAGTTGGGACACTTTAAGTTGCAAGTTACAGACGATGTTGAATTGGTGTAACCAATGAAGAGGATTAGATCATGGAAGTGGGGCAACTTTCAGGTGGGGTTTGCTTTTAGCAGTTGGAAGAGTGTGATCAAGATCTGCTCACTCTCTCTCACTCCGTTTCAGTCTAGTTCCTTGGCTTTGGCTCTGTTAGCAGCAGATTTTGTCTTCCTGTTCCTAAGTTGACCATAAACATTTCATTTCTTACTCAGATCCAACAGGGAAGAACATACATACTTCTTCCCTTAATCTGTGAAAAGAACCTTCTGGGCTGTGATTTGATGAGGCCATTTTAGGTCACATGCCTATCACCTAACTGATCACCGTGGAGAGTGGGGGATTATGCTGGTTAGTCTCAGCTTCAACACCGGACCTCCCCACCCTGTCCAAGACCACCACCACCCTGTCCAAGACCACCACCTCCTCTACAGCTGGAGCTTAACAGTGTACGGAGAAGAGGTGGATGCTTAAATGACAATTGGGATATCATCACCAAGAAAAAGGGGACTGAATACAAGATAGTCAATAACTATCAAATGTCCTCTACAAGGTCGCATTTAAAAAAAATAGCAAGTAGTTTGCACATGATTCTCAAAGGGTTTACGATTTCTGGAGAAATTACAGAGCACATAGCTTTGTGCTATAATCAGAATGTCATAGAGCTTCAAACAGCTCTTGAGACAGATGGGAAACAATTTGGAGGTTTCTGAGCAGTCATTGATTTATCATTATAATAGTCATAACATGTGAAACTTTGCCTGCTAGTAACAAGAAGAAACATCTGGAACTAGGGACAGGGTTAATTTTGGGCATTCTCTCTGTGGAGAGGACGGGTTCTTGTGCGATTGATGTTGGCAGTCTGCAGTCTTTTCCAGGTGGGAAGAGAAACTCAGAATAGTAGTTAAGATTGCCTCTCCTCCCATAGGAAGCTGCAGCTTTATCACAGCTCCAATGACTATGCCATTTCGAGATTTGTATAAAAACTCTGTACATTAGTGAGGAATTCACTCATAGGCCACCTGTATACATTAACCAACTAACCAGTATTCAACTTTTAGGAGGTGGCTCTGACCTAAGCACCTTCCAATGGTAGAGTTTACAAAGGACGTCAATGGGTATATTTTTCATCTATTGTTACTGTCTCAGAAGGCACCTCTTTTTTAATTCTTCTTCTTCTCCTTAACACATCTATACACACCTGCCTCTGTTACAGCTTCACAGACAACCCGGATGGAGACATTCGTTTCATACAATCCAAGTGTTTGGATCTCAGGAAAACGGCTTTTGGTTGAGATGCGTGGTGGATCATCAGATACGATTTAGTGAATACCTAATTGCAGTAGGGGGTCTAAAAAGGGAATTTTTAAAGTGAGATTTTGCTCTGAACTTGAAAGCTCATTGAGGTGGGAGATAATCTGGCCATTAAATGCCCCAGATTTTATTTACGATGGCAGAGAACAGCTGCCATTTTATGGTTTTTATTAGATTCTCTGTCATCCATTTCTCACCTAAAATTTGATACCTTTTATTTCTCTCAGTAATGCTATCCTATTTCTTCTCAGAGCAAAAATTAGAGTGGAGACATGAGACTCCTGAATTGGGTTCTCATTATTGCAAGGAAATCTTGGCCTTGCCTCATGGGTGAACAATTCAGTTGTAGTTCCCTGTAGTCTTATAACTCTTTTTTTTTTTTTATTAAAATTGCAAACAGTACAAATTAAGTGATGATTTCTTAAGCACTTGATCAGGGAATCTGTTTTCCTTTTGCAAATGTTTTGAGGGGAACCTGATAGTGAATGAGCATTCTTTGAAAATTAGAACCTGAGAGCTTTATCTCTTTAGCAAGAAATTAGCAAGCATAGAAGCTGGCTTTGCAAAGCTGTGTCGTGCTAGCATCCTCCAGCAAAGGTTAAAAACCACTTGAGAACTCCCGTGTAACTGATCCCTCACCTCTTACCTTACAAGCAAGTGGTCCAATGATGGATTAGTGTGGAAACTGTTCAAACGTGGCAAGGAACAGTGTTAAGAAAGGCACTCGGAGAAGGGTGAGATTTTAGGCTAAAGGAGAGGGAGGAAGTGTTTTTGATTGGTTGACTTAGAAATGGGCAGAAATGGGCTATGCTGACGTTCATGTTCAACAGATACGTGCACTTGGCTCAGAAGAGCACTTGGCTCTCTGTACATTTGCCTAGTGCCCTATCCTTGTTTAGCTTTGGTGTTTATGAATATCCTTCTGGAAACAACTGGTAGCTAACATTTCTGGATCCTCTGGTGAAACCCTAACCCTGGACTTTGGAAGGTTCATAGCCCGGAGTGATTATGATTTCTGAAAATATCTTTGGCAAATGAATTTTCAAGGTAAATGCAGGTAGCCCTATAGACCTGGGAATTCCTTCTGGGAGTTATATCCCTAGTAGATTACTACAATGCCTGGTTCCTTGAGAACTGGTGGTTGCTCAATAGATTTTTTCTTAATTAAAACTAAAAGGAAGGAACTATTGTTAGCTGAAGTCGCCATGTAATTATTGGCTTGGGCGTGTCCCTCTGTTAAGTTCTTGAATGTCTGTCCCTGTGCACAGCAGAAACTCTTAAGCCACTTTCTGATTGTCATAGTCTTCTGTTTCCCAAGCTGTGCTCAACAATCTCTTGTAAATACATAACATTTATGATAAAATCCTCTTGCTCATTCCATAGCAGGTGTAAGTGGGTTAACTCTATTGGGAAACAAACTCCAATTTTAACAGAAGTTTTTCTATGCTTCAAGGCAAAGTTTCCCAACAGTGGGGATTTTAAGCATTTTGGCAAGTCAGTAGGGGAGATATTTTCAACCAGCGTGATGCTATTTGGCTCAGGTAGAAGTAAGCCCTTCTGGGCTGGCTTGCAGGTGGGTTCTTGAATCTGGGCATATTTCAAAAACTGCTGCCTGTTCTTAATAAGTGCCATGATAGGAGATGCCACGAGCAGGCGTGATTTAAACCTGTCCTATCAATAATTTTTCTCATGAGCTCTCAGCAAATATGTTTGCTGTCTGCCATCTCCCTCTGAAGGTTGCCAGTTAGCTAAACATCAGCCAACCATATGACACCTAGTCCACATGATTAATCTGATTTGGTAAAGCTGTGCATTTATGGAAAGAATTGGAAAAAGAAAATCTCTCTCGCACACACATGCGTGCACACATCCCATATATTTTTTTTTTTAATGAAAAAGGACAAGATGGGCAAAAGGGAAGTCGCTGGCCTGGAACAGTAAATCTGTGGAAGATGCTACTTGTGTTACACACATATAAACCAGCAACCAAAATTGCATAAGATCTTGGTAGTTCTGTCGTTCTGGTTCTGTGGTTTGATGACTCTTTCATTTTCCCTCTTTTCATTGCCAATGATTGTACTAGATTTATTCCTGGAGCATGTTGTATGCCCAGGATCATGTACCTGGACATTTAACCTTCCGGTGCCTAACTTTCTTCCTTTTGCTATGAAATCACAAGCATTTGAAGGCAACAAAGAATGTGTCTTCCATCTTGTAAATAGTCGAAAGTTAATATGTATTAATAGCATGCCATTATTCCTAGTCAATATTGATGCCATCAGGATCTAACAATCATTTATTAAAAACACATATAAGGGACCATCTTTTACAGTACTTACTGAATGTCTCCTATTGCCCACAGATCTGCGAAGTAGGAACTACGAACATGTTTCATAGACTATGGCTCTTAACTTGCGAAGTCACACAGCTAATGAACAGGAGGGTCAGAATTCAGACTCAGGGTTGCCACGAGTTTCCATTGTTTATGTAAAAAATAGAACGTGGCCTCTGGAATCTCACCATTTAAAGAACACCCTTTTGGAGATTGGTTAGCATGTTAGCTGGTTTGAGAACATTTAGTTTGTTTATCTATTTCCTAGACTAATAATCACGTTCAGCCTCATTAACTCTAGTAAGCTAAAAGGAAACAAGAAATGACTGTGGTATAGAAGATGTTTGATATTTCAGGATGCTAATGATGGATAATAATGTGATTTCACAGCTTGTGTTGTCAGACCCAGGTGAGTGGGTAAGTGGATTCAAATTCATCAATATCACCAGGCCTAGCTTGTGGCCTTTCCTTCCAAATCCCTGAGGCTGCATATTATCTTTTAATAGCATCTTTTTCCCATTATAGTTGCCCTTGATACTCATTTCAACCACATTTACAAGTACAAACACACATGAGAAGAGGACAGATGCCCTTCCCTTCTGTGTTAATTCTCTTGTTGTATTAATGTTATATATTAAATTGTTATCCCAATTTATGAGGCCTATTAGACTCTACACTGTTCAGTAGAACTTTCTGTGATGATAGAGATGTTCTGTGTCTGTGCCATCCGATATGGTAGCCACTAGCCATGTGTGGCTGTTGAGCACTGGAGATGTGGCTGATGAAACTGGAGAAGAGATTTTTAACTTGTTAACTTATTTAAACTGAAATTTAAATAGCCACATGGCAGCTAGTTGCCTATTGGACAGCCCAGGTCTAGAATATCAGCATTGGATTGATGTTAGAGGTCATCAAAGGCAACACATTCATTTTATTTCAGAAGAATCTAGGATCCAGAGCATGATCCAGGAGTAAAACTAAGCCAGAAATCCTGGTCTCTTGATTTGTAGTCCATTGTTTGTTCCACAGAAACTTAAAAATGTTTTAAGATGTTTTCTTGAACTTTAGCATTTTAATTTAAGATTATTGTCATAGGACCTTGCTTATATTGACAAAAGCGTTGTAACAGAAAATAAATTCTGAATTACAATGAGATTTTTATTTTGTCTTACTTATTTTAAATTTTATTGTTGCTAAATAGATCAAACATTGACATGTTTACACATTTGCTAGGAACAAAAGAGTTGAAAATATTTTTCCCATCTGTTTCTTAAGCAGTTGAGTCCCCTCTCCAATGGCATAAGTAATAGTTTCTTTGTGTATCTTTCTAGACATTCAGCTATTTTATTTAATAATTACATAAAACTATGTTTTGTTTTCTCCTCTTTTTAAACCAATGGTGGGATATCATGTACACAGCTCTGCATTCTTTTTTTCCCCACTAAACAATGTATCTTGGAGATCTTTCCATAGGACTATACAGAATTTAATCTTAAGCACGTGCACAGAATTCCATGGTGCATATCAACCATAGATTTTTTAATGAATCTCCTGTTGATGAATGTTTACTTACTTTTTTTTTTTTTTTTTTTTACCAGCGTTTTCTCTTAAAATCAATGCTGCAGTGAAATAACCTTACACATTTATAATCTCCATGTGTGCAAATACATTGCAGGGTAATTCCTAGCAATGAAAGCAATAGGTCAATGGTTTATGTGCATGTTTGATTTTGATAAATATTATACATGGCTCTCTATAGGGGCCATATCATTTTATATTTTCACCAGCAGTCTGTAAACTCTATGCCCTCATCAACTCACGATGTTGTCACACTCATTGGTCTTTACCATTCTGACAGGTGGGAGAAAAAAAAAACTCAATGTAATTGAAATTTACATTTTTCTTACAATGAATGAGCTGAACATCTTTCATTGTGTATAAGAGCCATATGTGCTTTATTTTCTAGGAAATGTGTTTGTATAATTTGCTCATTTTCCATCAGTATTTTTTTCTTCTTGACTTATAGGAGCTTTTATATATAAATAAAAATATGATATATATTACAAACAGAATGTGAGAATTTTCCTCAGTTTTTTCTCTTTTTCACTTTGCTTTTGATGATGTTTGCCACAGAGAAATTATAAATTTTTATGTAGACAATTGTGCCAATATTTTCTTTTATAGCTTCTGGTTTTGAGATAGTTTGAAATACCTTCCTCATTCTGAGACGATATAATAAGAAATTTTTTAAATTACTTTGTACTGACACATAATAATTATACATATTTATGGAATACAGTGTGATGTTCTCCTGTGATCATTACATTGATTGTGTAATGATCAAATCCTGGCAATTAGTATATCCATCACCTTAAACATTCATCACTTTTGTTAGAACATTTGAAATTCTCTCTTCTAGCTATTTGAAATACACAATGCATTATGGTTAGCAGTAGTCACCCTAATGTGCAAAAGAGTACCAGAACTCAAGAGTACCAGAACTGTATAACTGTAACATTGTACTCTTTGACCAACCTCTCCCCATCTGCTTTTCCCTCCTCTTTGGTAACCACTATTCTACTCTCAACTTCTATGAGATCAATATATATATTTTTTATTCCACATATGAGTGAGATCATGTGGTATTTTTCTTTCTGTGCCTGGCTTATTTCATTTACCATAATGTTCTCCAGGCTCCTCCATGGTTTTGCAAAGGACAGAATTTCATCCTTTTTTATGGCTGAATAGTATTTCAGAGTGTGTGTGTGTGTGTACACCCGTTTTCTGGTTCATTGATCTGTTGATGGGCACTGAGGTTGATTCCATATCTTGGCTATTGTGAATAGAGCTGTAATAAACATGGTGTGGTACACGTGTCTCTTTGACATACTGATTTCATATCCTTTGGATATGTACCCAGTAGTGGGATAGTTGGGTCATATGGTGGATATATTTTTAACATTTTGGGGAACTTTCATACTGTTTTACATAATACCTGTACTAGTTTATATTCCCACCAACAGTGTATAAGAATTCTTCCTCTATATTGTAACCAGCATAATAATTATTTTAGTCTATTTGGAATTTATTCTAAAAATGTAAAGTATGACTCAGACATCATTTATTAAGTAATCTATCTTTCATGCACTTATCTGAGATTCTACCTTTATCACATAAAAAGCTTTAATTTATGTTTGAGTCTGCCTCTTTGTAGTCTATCGCATGGAATTTGTCTATTCTTGCCAGTACCATTTGTTTTAATTATTTTTGATTTATAGTATATTTTAATATTTTGTAAGACTATTATCCTAGCATTGCATTTCTGTTTCAGATCATCATTACTTGTTTATCTTTTCCTTATGAAATTTAGATTATCTATTTCAAGAACAATTTCTGTTGATAATTTTAACAGGATCATGGTGAATTTCAAGACTGATTTAGAGACATCTAAAAGGTGTTGAGCCTTTCTATCTGGGAGCATGGGATGTCTTTCCATTTAAACAAATGGCATTCTTTTGTGTTCTCTAGCAGTGCTTTTATGGTTTTCTTCCAGTAAATCTTACACATTTATTATTTAGTTTATTTACACATTGTCCTTTTTATGTCTTTGAAATCGAGTCTTTGCTTACATGTATGAAAGCCATTTATTTGTATATATTAACTTTGAACCCTTATGAATTCTCTTATTTAAAAAAATTTTTTAGCAATTGATTCTTCTGTTTTCCAAAAATCCAAGTATAAATTTACAAATGTTGCTACTTTTACCTCTTCCTTTTAAATATTAATGCCTTTACTTTCTTTCTCTTGTATAACTATAATCACTATGCCTTCCATAACTAGTGAAACTGTAGTAGAAATTTTGGGCAATATTTTTGTTTTTCCATATCAAAATTGGAAAAAAGTCTGATTTTCCCCTTTGAAACATACTGCTGGCATTTGGATTGAGGTAGAAATATTTTGTTATATGTTTTTAATCAAGAATGGATTTGAATTTCATCAAATACTGTGTCAACATCTCTGATATAATGATTTTATGGTCTCTATAGGTTTATTAATATCATAAGTTAATTATTTTAGCCTTATAATTTTAAAAGCCTTATTGTTTTTATGTTTTATTCATTCTCCTTTTGTTCTTTATTCACTGGTCCTTTTCAATCAGTTCTTGTCCTGTTTTGGAATCCCACTGTCCCTGTTCTGAATTCATTGGTTCCTTATTTCTTTTCCTGGAGTCAAAGCAAATGTGCACATGAAAAAGAGCAAAGTGTGTCAAATGATAATGTGACTGGAAATGTAGCCACAAATAAATGGAAGATGTTTTCTTCATTGCTATTTGTATATAGCAGTGCTATATTATTTATGCTGCTTTTTTTCCAAAGGAGTGGACCATTGCTCTACATGTTATGTAGTTGTTTTATGGTGGAATTTGCTAACAGTTGAAAAGGAGAATGGTGTCTAGCCATGTAAAATTACTAAACCTGCTGGGACATGCATGAAGGACATCCTCTTCTGTGCCCAAATATGAAAACCTTTTCTCTTCTCCTAGTTTTCAGCAAGGTGTTTTATGTTGCAATGTAGCCCACTGCCTCTCTTGACCTGTTTAGTCCCACATTACATTTTATATTCCAGCCAGTCGCAAAAGGAAAATAGGAAATATATTTGAGGACAGGCAAAAATGTCAGTGAGTCTAAAGGAAAGAAGCACTTGGAGAAGCACTTTCAGCTTTCTTGGCTCTGCCTCCAGCTGGTCATTTCCACTGGCTGTGCTTGGGCCTCTCATTAGTAAAACAGGGGTGGCTGGACACTTCCTGTGCAGTGGCAGGGAGCCCTCTGGGGGGAGGGGTCTGGGAGGAAAAGGGAACCAGACAACTGGCCTCCAGGAGCCACCAGATGGGAGCAAATTCCCGAGGCCGGTGTGAAGAATGGTCTAGAATAACAGAATTGTGTTTTGGTGGAACCCTCCTAAGCCAAATGTTCTGAGCGTCCCTGCGAGCAGAGCAAATGAGCACATACTGTGTTCATGGGGAAAAGGACAAATGACTGTACAAATGAAGTAATAAACAATTTAAGAAACGTACGTGGCCTAAATTCGGTACCAAGGTGATGGGCAAAATAACTTACTGTAATTTGTGCTGGTTTTGTTGCAAATGGAATGACAAGGACAGCCAGTAAGGCCAGTCAGAGAACACAGCAGTTATATCAGCAGAGATGGCCCAAGTGCAAGCTATTTAAATAAGATAAATCATCGGGAAGAAGGAAAAGATCAAATGTGCTATTCTCTCTCTTTTTGGTTTCAATTAGATGGAAACGTTAAAATTTCTTCCAAGGAATAAAAAATCAGCACATAAAATATAACGCAGTCTCCTTCCTTCTCAGCCAAGTCTGACTGCATTCCATCCGAGCCCTACCTCGGTGTCTCTTGTTTTTATCCAAGACTCATTTGACTACTTTGTAGTGAACAGGAAATCTTACTCTGACCTCATGCCATTTAGTCATGCTTGGTACTTGATTGATTATCTTCTGCCCCAAAGTCATAAAAGATAGGTTTTTTTTCCCCCACCCTCCAGATGAAACATCTTGAATGCATGCTGCATACACACACTCACACTGAAAAATGTGTGTACAGGTCCACTTTTCTCACTGTTGCAGCGGTTACATATTTGCTCTCCGTGGGCACCCTTTAATCATATAGTATCTGCAGGGCACCCAGTGAATTTGTATCACTCTCGTACATTCTGTGTAGGACACAAGAAAAGAGAAGGGAGAAGACATTGCAGAGCTGGTATTAGGAAGCATGTTTTCAGTTTCTGCACAGCCGTGTTTCTGTTAGTTTTGGCCTATGCTTCCTTCTTACAGTTAGTTTTGGTTTAGCATTTATGCATTCATTCATACCGGTGTGTATATTGAGCAAACATTTTGGAATAGCTGCAGTGTGCCAGGCATTGTGTTGGATTAGAGGGATTCAAAGACAAATTAGAATCCCTTCTCTTAGGGAG
>CM052451.1:7629996-7690456 GCA_028533085.1 Varecia variegata | reverse complement strand
TCTACTCTGCCTGTGCTCTATAAATAGAACAACAAAGCCCGAGTGACAGGACCTCTGTTTATAGCATAGTTTACTTAATATTTTAAGCCCATTTTTGATACTTCTTAGAAAAAAAGATTCTTTTCAAAATATTACTACTCATTGACAATGCTCTGGGTCTCCCGAGAGTTCTGCTGGAAATGTACAAGGAGATTAATGTTGTTTTCAGGCCTCCTAACACAATACTGTTCTGCCGCCCATGGATAAAGGAGTGATGTTGATTTTCAAGTCTTATTATTGAAGAAATACATTTTGTAAGGCTATATGTGTCATAGATAGTGATTCCTCTGATCGATCCGGGCAAAGTAAACTTAAAACCTTCTGGAAAGGATTCACCATTCTAGATGCCATTAAGAACATTCATGATTCATGAGAAGAGGTCAAAATATCAACCTTAACAGGAGTGTGAAAGAAGTTGATTCCAAACCTCATGGATGACTTTGAAATGTTCAGGACGTCAGTGTAGAAAGTTGCTGCAGGTGTGGTGGAAATAGCAAGAGAACTAGAATTAGAAGTGGAGCCCAAAGGTATGACTGAATTTCAGCAATCTCATGACACAACTTGAATGGATGGGGAGTTGTTTCTTACTGATAAGCAAAGAAAGTGGTATCTTGAGATGGAATCGATTCCTGGCGAAGATTCTGTGAGCTTTGTGGAAGTGACAACAAAGGATTTAGAATATTACATAAACTTACTTGATAAATCAGCAGCAGAGTTTGAGAGGATTGCCTCCAGTTTTTTAAAGAATTTCTATGGTGGGTAAAATGCTATCAAACAACATCACATGCTACAGAGAAATCTTTCATGAAAGGAACAGTCAGTCAATATGGCAAACTTCATTATTGTCTTATTTTCGGAGATTTCCACAGCTACCTCAGTCTTCAGCAACCACTACCCTGATCAGTCATTAGCCATCAACATCAAGGCAAGACCTTCCACCGGCAAAAAGACTACAAGTTGCTGACGGATCAGATGATAATTGACATTTTTTAGCAATAGAGTATTTTAAAATTAAGGCATGCACATTTTAGACATGTTATTACACACTTAGACTACAGTATAGGTGGAACTTCTATATGCACTGCAAAAGCAAATAATTCATGTGGCATTCACTTTATTATGATACCCGCCTTGTTGTGGTGGTCTTGAACTGAACCTGCAAAATCGCTGAGGTATGCCTGCACTTGAAATCTAGTTACCTATTTAGCTATGTAACATGTGGCAAATCCAGATAATAAATTTCTTTTGGGAAAGTTGAGCTGTTTCAAAAGCTTTCCTTTTATCTGAAGAACAGATAAATGTAGCCCAATTAAGTAATTTTAATCATTTAGAACTCATGCAATAATTTACGCTTTTCTTTCAGCAGGTAGTAGGGGAACTGAGTTAATCAGAAATGAAATGTTCTTAGATCCTGCTGTTCAGTTGGTAGGAGGGCATTAAACACAATTATCACTTCAGATCTCTGTTGGTTTGAAATTCCCATTTTCTGTGCCATAGATTTTATGATGTAAAAGAATCCTGGTCATCACAAGGAAAGACTGTATATTTTTATGTATTTACATATTTATTTTTGAAGCAGAGTCTCACTCTGTCACCCAGGCTGGAGTGCAGTGGCACAATCACAGCTCACTGCAGCCTTGAACTCCTGGGCTCAAATGATCCCCCCACCTCAGCCTCTCTAGTAGCTGAGACCTGCAGTTGTGTGTGCCACCATGTCCAGCTAATTTTTCCATTTTTTTTAAAGATGGGGTCTTGCTATGTTGCCCAGGCTGGTCTGAAACTGCTGTCCTCAAACCGTCCCCCTGCCTCGGCTTCCCAAAGTGCTGGGATTATAGGAGTGAGCCACTCTGCCCAGCTTGTCTGTCTTTAAATGCTTTAAAATTTATTTTTGACTGGATGGATTCTGCATAGAATTCTTGCGATTCTGTAATTTCTTAGCTGCTTTGGTTGACACTTAGAATATTCTCCCACAGGCATATTTAATTTGTTTGCATGCTTGTTTGCCTCATTAGCTTATTACCCCTCGAGAGTTGGGGCTCTGTTTCTGCATTTAACAGTTGATTGGTAAATGTTTTGATAGTTATCATTTAGCTGTTGAAAATGAACAGGCTCCTATTCATTTTTTATTGGTGCCCTTGATGAATTATTCTGCAAGTAATGACCTATTATCTTGGATTTTGTTCCTTGACAATATTAGGAAGACTTTCCTGCAAATTTCAAGGGCATCATATTTGGTACTAGTAATTACGTATTTTGAGACCTTGTGTAAAATAAGTAAGTTTCAGTATTTTGATACACTTTGGGCTCTTGAGGGAGTAATACATAATGAAAACTATAACTCAAAGAAATCATGAAAGGCCTCTTTAGGAATAGATGAGGTAGTCTAGTTCTTGAACCACTATCCCTATGCTCTGATAGCCAAAGCATGCCCCCGAGGAATCGGACATTTGCTGCCCTGCAGCCTGACGTCAGAGCTCTTCTTTTTTTAAAATTCAGCTCATTCACCAATTTCCGCAAGAAACCTTGATGGACCTACCTTTTCTCCCCGCTCCCAGTCAGTGTGTCAACTCCCTTCTTTCTGCCTTCACTTTCTGTCCTGATTTGCATTTGATCAGTAAGTTACCTGTGAAATAGATAGGAAAATGTCAAGAACCCAACCCTGAGCTAGTCTGAAACACACAGCGTATGGAGGTAGCCACATATTTATTCTGTATTTTCCTAATTTATGGCTTGACATTTAAATTATTTTAATTTCTTATGGAATGTATGGATCAGACATTAAGTTTTCTCTATATTGTGTGCATTTGGAATAATGCCTTTGGCATTTTGTTCTTATAATGTCCTAGGAAAGTTAATGCTGCCACTGAAGAGAACCAAGAGGAGGAATAAGAACTGAAAGTGTAGCAGGAGTTGCTTAAAGAGAGAAAATACAGTATAAAGGAGAAAAGGGGCTTTTATGAAGTAATTTTAGAAGAACTATGGCTTTGTGAAGATGTATATCAGTTTATCAGTTTTATAACTCAATGCTTGGAGGATATGGAGTTTTTCAGTGATCCGATCTCAAGTAAATAAGGAGCAAATAAAAAGAAATTATGTGTTTCTTTCTAGAATGTGTTGTCAGCTTACTGAATTTAATGCTACCAGTGGATGCAAACTCATGCAGCACAGTATGATTTTGATAAGGCCTGAGCAATTATCAGATCAGAAATGGATATCTCCTGCTATAAAATCGTGCATTTTTGAGCAAACGACTTTAAGAAAATTGGCTTTTAAACTATTTTTTGATATCTCAGAAGGGAATGTGTGGGAGTAACAGTGCAATAAATGAATAGTTCATTACTGGAGAATATGACGGCAGCAAAAGAAATCGGAGGTGTAAGGAGATACAGTCCAGTTGTTTATAAAATGTTTGCAGATACAGAGGAGGTCATTGTGTGGGAAATCCTTTAGAATGACTGTTGGAAGAAAAAATACCCATTGCCCAATTTCAAGTTCTATTGGGATTTTTTTTTTTATGTAAACAGAGTTGACTGGTAAACTCCTGCCAAGAATTTTGTTTGCCTATCCAAATAAAATGTCCACAATTCATTATGAGAGAGAAGGTGATACCCGTAGGTTCTGCTCCAAGCAATGACATATTCCCGTCAATATATTTTTTGAATAGGGAAGAATAGAGGTGCCAAGAAGAAGCAGGAGACGGTTTTTGCCATCGACATCTATAGTTACGCTGTTTAGCAGATAAGCCTGGAACAATCAGTATGTCCTGGATTTTTGCCAATCCTGGGAAAAATGAAAAGAGTCTTTCTTACGCAGTTGTATTTTGCAGCTTAAATGTATTGTAATGTAGGAAGCATATTTCAATGTGACACCGTATTACTCAGTGTTGCTGAATTTCTGAGATGATAAAATAGGGTTAACATTAATATTCGGGAGAAAGCAATGCCTGGCAGATAACCTGGCCGAGATGGAGGCGGAACACATAACAATAGAAGTAGACACATAGACTGAGACATTTGACCTGTTAGTGAAACAAGAAACATACATATCATTGTTTCTATTAGTAAATATGATGTTTGCTTGAGAAATAAGAATTAGGGACTGAATGCATTGCAAGGAGGGCACAATATGAAAGCATATTCCTCAGTAAGGCAGAATATTAAAAATGTATCCCTCTACCTGTTCTCCATGCCCAGAGTTAATTGAACAGCTATGCCAACATTGATTTAGCATCACTTGGTGGCTATCAACAATAGTACTGTGGAAGAATGTCTTAAGGTTTATTTTCTGGTAGAAGAAATATATTCACATTATTAACAGTATAGAAAATGTAGAAACATAGAAGGAAGCAAATAATCACTCATAATTCTATCTTTAGAGATAATCAGTGTTAATGTTTTGGTATATTTCTTTCCAGTTTTTTTGCCTTGCCTAATTTTATACGGTTATTAGTCTCCTTAATATATACAAAATAGTTAAGTCTTTGTGTTGATTACAAAATGAATTCATGTTCAATTTTTGAGAAAAGTAAGGAAACTGTAAAAAGGATACAGAAGCATGTTTGCTTTCTAGAAAACAGTAAGGATAATTCGGAGCTACTTGGGATGACTAGGTTAAACAATCAATGTTGGTAAAATGAGTAGGAAAATCATCTCCAGCCATAAATTTATTAGACTCTTTTGAATGTGTCTGTTGTGTATATTCCACAGCTGACTCAGAAGTAATTTTTTTTTTTTAAAAAGGAGTCATATTCTTCTGAGTGGGAACAGCATTATTAGAACATGGTGGTTACTTTGGAATGGGCACCAAGAGTGATTTTAACGCATGCTCTGGACTATGTGTGCTTTGGAAGCTACACAGCTTCTCCTCCAAGCTTTGGAGAAACAACACAGTGAGAACCTATCACCAAGCTTTTGGCTGTTCCCACCGGGAAGAGGACTCTTAACAGTAAACTCAGGCTGCAGCTGATTTTCTTTCTGTGCTGGAGATACTATCTGAGTCTAGTGAATTGCAAACCCTCTGCTTGGCGTTAGCATTCTCTCTGATGGCTTTCTGCATGGTGGTTTCCTCCTCTTCCCACCAGGGTAATTACTTGGGAGACATACCATAGGTTTCCTTGGGTTTAGATCAGCTTAGTAAAGAAAAGAAAACTCAATCAGTGAACAGATTTCTTTGGAATCTTCCATTTAATACCGGGACTCCTGTTTGTTTTGTCCTGTTTCCTGTTACAGAAAAGGCTGGAAATCGGCATGAAGATGAATGAGATAGCAGATGGTTTTCTGTGATAGAGCCCAACAAAATTTGTCAGATAAGATGAGTAATCACAGCCACACATTAGAGAAAAGGCAGAATTAGTGTATAAAGTATTTTAAAAGGTTTCAGGCCCTCAATAAATGGTTGCTATTATTCTAGAGAAAGTGACAGAAAGAGAAAAGGAAGCCCTATAGAGTATATCAAGAAAACTTTTAATTTTCACTTGTCATTATTTGAGTTTTATTTCTCAACCCTTTGACAGCGATTTAGGGGTAGTGATTCTTAGATGTGGAAATCCTTGAACTCTTGGATTAAAGCTACTCTAGTTCCTAGCTTGCCCTGTAACTACACAAGCAGAGAAGATCACTACCACAGGTGTAAACAGGAGATAAAGACGTTTGCGAGGAAACAAAGAAGGAGTCACAGAACTTGGGGCAGTCCCAAGATGGATCTTCAGAATGATTCAAGTCTTAGAAAATGTGATTCAGGAGAAGAAGTTAGGGCTTTAGGGTCATTTTGCCTGAGGAAAGATGGCTGTGAGGGTCTTTAATGCCGGGAGTCATATATATGAGAGATTGTTACACGGAGGATGCTGACCAGCTGTCCTGCAGCTCTGCTGGGAATAGAAATAGCTTTAAATTACAATGTACAGGATTTAGATTAGATAAAGGAAGTATGCTCGGGTGGTAAGAGTTGTTAATCGTTAGACTGTGTTTTCCAAGTAGGTTATGACATTATTCTGCTGAAATTATTTTGTGTTTTAGATACTCAAGAATAATGAAAATGTATATATATTTATAAATTTTAATATATATGATAGTTATATATATGTTTATACATATCTGCACACACATACATATTTATATGTATGCATATATACACACAGTAAGAACATAGACTATTGACCTCAATAGTGTTACTAACCTTGTAACTCAATTTTGGGGCTTACACCCGCATTATTAAGTATGTAGACAATACCCCAGACTACTGGATGATATTAGTAATGAGTTTCATCCTATATCAGTACAGAAAGGTGTTACAGTACAGCAAGAAAAAAGATAATATGCAGTGTTAAACCTTTACTCTCTGAATTAGGAGAGTTAGGAAGTTTGACGCTTCCGTTTTTTATTTTTTTCTCTTTTGTTGGCTGAAAAGAAAGCGAAGCCAGCAGTGTGTTTCCGAGAGAGCAGTGATGCATTGCACAACACTGACAACCAGAGGCATGGCTTTTCTAGGCTTCCAGGACTCTCAATTGTCCTCTCTTGAATAGATGATTGCATTTTTTTCACTTCAGTTTTTCTCCTGGAGCAGCAAAACAGACCATGTACCTTTCGAATATTTACAGCTTGCAAGTGGATAAACCTCCCAAATCTCCTTTTTTTTTTTTTTTTATGAAATGGAAAACAATCAGAATGATAATCTATAATATGATACTTTTGATACAAAGTTATTAGATGCTCTAGGATCTTTTTGTGGCAGATTTTCTATGCCCCCATCATTAATAAATGTGTTATTAGAATTATGTGTCCTTCTCCCTCTGCTGGTAATTATTTTTAGACTAACGTATTCATACTTCCTTCTGATGAAAAACATTAAAATGTGAATAGGGCATATGAGGAAGCCCTAAAGCTCTGTATTTAACCCAAGGAGACTCATAAATATTGGTTTTTCAGAGTGAAGCATTGTATGTTATTCCATTTGGTATCACAGGGAAAGCCTAGTCTCACACTAGTTTTCACTAAACGATGAAATGCTTAATGGTTGAAATATAAGGTCTTATTCCGAATATCTGCCTTCACTTTATAATAATAGAAATATAAATGAGAGGAATCTGCGGGTGATTCACACCATCTGCTCATGTTAAATACGAAGCCTAGGTCTAGAGAAGTGACATTGTTTTCCTAATGTTACAAATCCAGTGTTTTTCCTTAATGTCATTCTAAATTGATGGTTTTAAAGTTTTTAATCTCCTGCATACACGACTGCCTCTCTTCAGAAATTATTTGGTTAGGTGCATCCGTTCATGGGAGAATCTCATAAACATCTTTCATTTTAAAACAAGTGAAGAGCTTTCAAGTTCAAGTTTGTGAACTCAGCTAAATATGTGTCTCCTGTCCCCTCCAAAATCCCACTGAAATGTTAGTAAAGACAGAAAAGAGAGTAAATTTCTGAACATGATGAGGCATGTACTCTTGAGAGCAGAAAGAGGAAGAGGAGGCCTTGGGGAGACCTGAAAACGCCTTCGGGATGGAGCCCAATTGGGCTCTGAGTTCAGGTCAGCAGGTACAGAGAGCAGACGAGGTAAAAAAGCAGAAAAATAGACATTGAGTGATGGGTCACAGGTCTGAAGAATGTGGCTCAGGTTTGCTCTCCCCAAACCCAGGCATGAAACTGCAGCATTTGCCCCCAGAAGTAAAGCAGGAGACCTCCTCAAAGGAATTCAGACAGTCTGCACGTGAGGGCCACGGCCTTCTAGTGTGCGTAGGTGGCCAAGCGTGGCCCTCTACCCTAGTGTGCAAGTTGGAGAGGAATTTGCTCCTCTGCATGTTCCGCGTGTAAGACCTAAAGCAAAGCATGACCTGGAAAAGTGAGTCTGGAAGGTGGATCAATCTGTGCCAACCACCTATGCTAATCAGCCTAATCATTCATTAAAAGAACTGGACAATAGAAACCAGCAGCATAAAATAGAAAGTTAAAAAAGAAAAGGAAAAAGAAAAAGAAGGAAACAGCCCTAGGACGGGGTTTCTCTGCGTGATTCACGTTGATATTTTGGGCCAAATAACTTTTTGTTATGGAGAGGTGTCCTATGCGTTGTAGAATGCTTAGCCAAATAAAATTTCATATGGATTTAAAAGGTTAAATGGGGGGAAAAAATCACATACATGTTCACAAAAAGTGATGTCTGGGACTAAATGGATTTTCCTTTATAATGGAGTGAAGGAAGTCTTTCAAAACATAAAAATAAAAGGGAAAATGTAAAGGGAAATATAAATAGATTTGCTATACAGATGGTGTTTTAAATGTCAAAAATCACTAGAATATTAGTTTTATTAATTATCTGCCATATATGATTATCTAATATATAACATTCTTATAAATAAGAAACGAAAGAGCAAATATCTTAAGAGAAAAAAGGACAAAGGTCATATATAGATATTTGTAAAGAAGTTCTGAAATATTCAACCACTTATTAGTGAAGGAAAATGGAAATTAAAGTAACATTTTTCTATGATTAGAATGGCCATGTTTTTTAAAAGACTAATAGCTGACTTTTGGTCTGTAAAGAATAGTTTACTTAACATATGCCTAGGAATATGTAACACTTTTGGACACTTTTGGAAATAAATATTTTATATTCTTAATAGCATCGATTCTCTTTATTTAAATCAAAAATGCATATAAAAATCTGAATACTAGTTTATTTTAATATTATTTATATTGGTGCCAAGTTCTGACTAAGAGTAATCAACCTACTCAATTGTAAGAATGTTGTTATGTAGATAATTGTTATTCCATAAGATGGAGTGTCATTCAGTCATTCAGTGCATTTCCAAAAAATGTTTAATGTTTAGGGAAAATGTTAAAATTATGCTAAATTAAAACTCGGGCAAACTTAGTATTTTGAATTTGAACAGTCTGACAGATTCTAATATTGTTAAATAGAAAGAAAAGGAAGGCAATATAATTTCAATCTGACTGTACCCATGTATATGAAAAAAATGGCTTGAAGGCGGCAGCATGCAAAAAAATAATTATAGACTTTTGTAATTTGCATCTACGGTTTAGAAAATTCCCTCTGAACGCAACCAATGGTTTATGTGCAAAGAAATTAATCCTAACATTCTTAATAATGGTGAAAATCTGATGTTCATCAGTACGGAAGTGTTTAAATTACATCATTATATACTCATAGAATTCTACACAGGCATCATAATTATGTTTTTGAAATATTTTCACTCTAATTTGTAAAAGTGCTTATGATACAATAAGTCATTAAACAATGCGAATGTATGTTAAAAGACTGCAGGATAAATTGTTAGCAGAGATTACCCTGAGTGGTGAAATCATAATTATCATTTTCTTCATTACTTTCTGAACACTCCAAATTTTCAACGATACACATCCAACCTTTGCAATCAAGAAAAAAAAAATGTTTTTAAAATCTCTGAGGACTAATATATAGCACCACAAGCATTTATAAATTTATTTAGCTAATGGAGTTAATAAAACCAAAATCTTCTTTAAAAAACATTTCAGCTTTGTCCTTGTCTGCAACACTTTGGCACTGCCTGGATTTGGCACCGTTAACTGCTACAACTAAAATAACAGTAAGGTGCATTTCTATAAAGGAAGAAAGGAGAGATTAAGGTCCCCTGTTAGTACTAGGGAGGCTGACATATTTTGATATGTTTTGTGTGCTGTATGTGTATTTTCATTTGCACTGATATTTTTCTAAGCGTTTTACAGCTAAAACCAAGTCCCCAAAGAAGTTGGGGTTTTTTGTGTTACCCACAACTTGGCGGGAGGCAGAATGTCTGCAATTACTCCTTCTGCTTTTAACTGCTTTTGAATCCTGTCCTTTTGGCTTGTGCACCTGGCTCGTGGCCAGGAGAAGGCAAAACACTCTATCTGTTGGTTTTCAAATGTCATTTCCCCTTTGGCTTTGTTGTTGGTAAAATTCTGCCTTTGCATCTGAAATTGGAAACTCTTCTAATCCTGGAGTCTGGGTGTAATTCATTGGATGGCTTTCTCTTATCTGTGTCTATGATCAGCCTTTAGTCTGATCTTCATTTATATCCAGGTGCAAAACGCAGAGACTGTCACCTTTAGTGCAGTGGCCCAAATTTTGCCCATAGTTCTGCTTGTGTTATCATTAACTGTCAGTTCTTAATGATATACACACATGAAGGCGAGCCAGAGGCAGCAGGATCTGGGTTTTCTCCTCCACTCTTGCCTGGCTCTTGGATATTTCTTCCTTTTGTTCAGTTGTGGTAGGTTCAGGTTTGGATTTGTAGCCCTACCTAGGCTAGTCAAGACATTCTTTGGCACCAAAAAAAAAAAAAAAAAAAGTAATTATTTCTGATGTGTTTATTTTCCTAGCAGTTAGAATACTGCTTTTACGTATTTACGTGCACTCACCCCACAGAAAGAATTAAAAGAACTAAGTTATATTATTAGCAAGAGTATCTTGCAATGTATATATGCTTTCAAGTTCACCGTGACTTTGGCATGCTTATTCTGTTTAATTCTTACAGCTCTTGGAACATGTTTTTGCCCATTTTCCACATGAGAAAACTGAAGTTCAGTAAAGTTAAATTGTTTTTCCCAGGCTACCCAGCCAGGAATCACTAACTCCCTTCTCTCCAAATCCAGCATTTATCCACTAGACCAGAGCTGCTTTCAATGACAATAATGTATGAAATTCACTGTGGTAGAATTCATTCTAGGGACATGGTTAATGCTTTGGTCAAACATCTTTAATAGGACTTTTTCCTGTTTATTCATATTTTATTATACATGGGTGCTACCCACTTTCTCTGTACAAATTTGAAGGGAAAAGAAATCAGGTTGTCTGTGATAGTCTAACCCCTCTTCTTACAAGATGAACTCTTTAACGTGGTATATAGACTATCACCATCTGGGCCTCATGTACTGAACCATTCCCACCTATAGTGCCACTCCCCTTCAAGCTCACGATGCTCTTGTCATACGGAATTTTCCTTTGCTGCCTGACCATGTTATCCTGCCTAAAGCAGCTCACTACTCACCTGCTTGGTGAGTTCCTACTTCAGTGGTTCTCTCATAATTCAGTGTACATTAAAATCATCTGGAGGGGTTGTTAACACATAGATTCTTACCATGTTTTCTGATTCAGTAGATCTGGGACCCCCAAAGTTGGATTTCAAACCAGTTCCCACATCATTTTGCTGCTCCTGTTCTGACACCACATTTTTTTTTTTTTTTTTTTTTTTTGAGACAGAGTCTCACTCTGTTGCCTGGGCTAGAGTGAGTGCCGTGGCATCAGCCTAGCTCACAGCAACCTCAAACTCCTGGGCTTAAGCGATCCTCCTGCCTCAGCCTCCAGAGTAGCTGGGACTACAGGCATGCGCCACCATGCCCGGCTAATTTTTTAAATACATATGTTTAGGTGTTTATATAATTTATTTCTATTTTTAGTAGAGATGGGGTCTCGCTCTTGCTCAGGCTGGTCTCGAACTCCTGAGCACACACGATCCACTTGCCTCGGCCTCCCAGAGTGCTAGGATTACAGGCGTGAGCCACCGCGCCCGGCCCTGACACCACATTTTAAGAAGGATTGTTCTACTTAATCTTGAAGACCCCAACTAGGTTGATCTACAGATCTTTTTGTGATGACAGGCATATTTAATTACTCCTTCCTCTATATTTTCATGCTCTTATCTGTTATACCATGTTATTTTAGGTAACTATTTGAGTGTCTTCCTCACTTAACTGTCTTCATTAGTTACAAGGGACAAGACTTATTTTACTTGTGTTTGGATCCTCATGGACAAACATGGGAACTCACTAAGAATTTGTACGAATGAGTAATGGACATGGAAACCTTCATTCATTTAAAGTTGCTTGAGCTGGAGGCATTTTTTGCTTCACTGGTTTTCCTTTTTATTGTGTCTCTGCTCCCAAATTAAACTCTTCTGTTTCTAGGCATATTGGAACAAAAAAATTAATATATATATATATTTTAATAACTATGCTGTGCTAGGTACTGTGCTTTATATATATTATCGTGTCTTTCTCAAAGTAATTCTCATGGCCTAACTATATTATCCCCGTTTTAAAGATAAACTGGGGTTTAAGTATTTTGTAAAATGGTACAAAGTAAGATTTGAATTCATCATTTTCTTGCCCTAAAGCCTGTCCCACTCTTGCTGCCTTTAAAATTAACTCTCGTTTGTCTCATGACATATTAAGAGGATGGGACAGTGGCATATCTCCAGATAAAAGGTGACCTCTGTGTTAGCATTATTAGTGATGGTTGCTGCTCTCCTCTTGCCCTTTGTGGTTTGTATCCAGGTTCAATCCCTAAATTACTTTCATAGTTATTAAATACGATGACTTCTGTGTATCTCCTTCACTCTGTAGATACATGAAAAGGTAGCTCCAAATGCCTTCCCTTCCGTGGCTTTTCCAAAACTTACTCTGATTGGCTGAATTTCTAAGTCAAATACAGTTTTTTTCCTCCCTTCACTAAATAGAATAATCAAACAAAGAGACAATTAGAAGATGTCAAAAAACCTGTTTATTATTTTTAACTGATTTTTCATTTCAATCAAATACTTTCATGTAAGTGGAGGAAAAAATGGAATTTATTTCCAAAAGTACTCCAGATTGAAAGTGGTTTTTAAAAATCTTTTTGTTTACATACACATTTTATATGTCATATCATTTTAACTCTTTTCAAACCTTTCTTTTCTACCTTCCCAAGAAAAGCAGATTCTTTTGGGAAGGTTGGATTTTTCTCACCCTAAATTAGAACATGTAGATGTGTTTTGAAAGGTCAGTTATTTGTTGTTTCTTCCTCTATTTTCAAAATCATTCTTTCCTAAGGAATGACTGTAGATTCTCACTGTTAAAGTAAGGGAAAAATTTGAATCTGGGGCAATCAATTCATTTTGTTACTAATTCACGTATGTACATTTCATATTTCATATCAGCAATGAAGCTGAAAACTATGGCCTTATATCAAAGAGTTGATAGAGACTTTTAATTTAGTTTCCATATTTATCCATTTGCTGCAACCATTTGTAGAAGAAGGAATGTAATTTGTCATTTAAAAGGCAAGGCAACAAATACGGTTTGTTTTTTACCATGTGGGTTTTCTGACACTGTTGAATGGGCGTTATATAGAGGGAGGTGGGTACGGGACTTATTTTTTAATCTATATTGATTTAATTCATCATCTTTCTATTGAGAAATCTTGGTGTTCTGCATTTGTGAATTCTATTAGGATATGGGGTAGTGATACCTGCAATCTGGAAAAAAAAATACACTCTTTGTTCTCATTGTTTATGGGTCCATTGTCTGAATTGGAATATCAGAGATCATATATTTATTAGATTTACTCTATTCACTTGTAAAAATTCCCAAGCTTAAATTTCAGTTGCAGAAGAGAAATATAAACAGAGTCTCTCATAATTAGCACATTGTTTAAAAAAAAAAAAAAACACTCAACAAAGCTTTAACTTCATCCTCTGAAAACAAATGCAGTTGTTTTAAAAGTACTACCCTAGGGCCAGTGGTGAATAGATCCAATGAAAATAAAAGGAAAAGAATTAATAAGAAGGTGATGAGGTGAATTGGAGACGACATTCTTTTTGCTGACTCGTCTTTGGTCTTTCCAAATCTCGGCCCTTTACTGTGGTGGGTGTTTGAGGATGTGTATGTGTTAGGCACTTCATAAATATTTGGTGTTCATACATAATCTGGCTATCATTGTTTGGCTTTGTTTTTCAGATGCATGAAACTTAGAGTAAATTTGAGGCAGCAAATGAACAATTTGTAAATCTAGACATAGTGAGAAGGCAGTTAAGAATTCTGCTTGATGAAAAAGCAAAAAAGAGAGTAATATTGTAGGAAAAGGTTAAACCAAGTTCATTAACATTGGCTTTTTGTAGCCCATTGTGTGAGAATAATTAAATAATTAACACTACTGTTGACATTTCTCATCTTTTGATAGTGATAGGATACTGGCTACTTCACATAAAAATGAAGTAAATATCTGTGTTTGTAAAGCTGAAAACTATCAGAGAGAGAAAAAAATTTCCCACAAAATACAATGGAATTCACCATAAGGCCACCCCAAATGGCACAAGAATTAAAAGTATTTTGTTATAAGATAGAGATGTCTCATTTTTACTATAATTTCCTGGTATAGGCCTCAAGGACAACATTATATTGTAACACTAGAGAGGTTGTCTTACAAATAGATAAGTATAAAAATGAGAGAACCTATAGAAAACAAGTCATCCTTTTACTTGTCATGAACTATAGAACAGAGTTTTTTATCAGCATGATCAAATAAACTGGACAGGTCATATGACATGTTAGAACTTGCCAACATTTTTTTAAATAGAAGAAACAGATGTCATTTTCTTTTGTAAACTACATCCTGAACATTTCCCATCCTGACGACTTCATAGTGTGTATGAACTCCCACGCCACCCCCCCTCCCCTTCTCAAGCCAGCCTGCCAAGCTATGTGTGTTTTTAATCACTTTCTACAGCAATCAAGAATTTGCCATCGGAGAAACTGTTTCACTGCTTCTTATCTCCCGATGCCTGTTCTTGCTAAACAGATTTAAGATAAGAGCAACTGGCAGTAAGTGCCCTTCCCGAAAACAGAGGTCAAAAACATTTCCATTGAAGCCCTAGTATATGGTTTTGGAAGACATTTGAAATCTTAGTCATATTCAAATTCAAAATAAATATTTTTTCTTTTTTGTTTTTCAGAAATTTCAAAGTTTTGGGGAAAAGTTTCTACTTGAAAAACTCATTTTTATATAAAATCTAGAAATTAATGAGGACATGGTAACTCTGTTTATAGTGAGACAGAATGTTTTTAACTGAAACAGAAAAGACTTTTGGCTTTTGGGGGTTTGTGAAAGAACTAGGAATGGGGAAAATTTGGGGTTTATTATGCGGTGATATTTGCAAAAGCAAATGATAATACATCCATGTCATTGGAAGGGGCTTCGGATACATTCTTAGTATTCTGCATGTAAGTCTGTCTTCGATCACTGCTGAAAAAAACTATTTCTTAAGACCTTTTTCATGACAGCATTGTTGCAGTATTACCCCAAACGGTGCTGGAAAGTATGACCTAGAATGTGAAAAGGGAAAAGATGACGAAGGCAGACTGAAGGGAGGCATGATAGAAGCATTTGGTTTCAGTTCCTGAGTATGAAGCAGAAAAAAGGTATTGACTTTAGTTAACCAGGCTCTGCCCTTTATAAAACTGCAAAGTATCACATCAAAGGCCACAGATGCATTTGAACAGGTGCTTTCAAAAATTGCACTAAATAACCTCTGAGCCTCTTTAGCTTTATGAATGGTCTACATAACCGTACAAAATGAATGAACATAAGAAAGAGCTGGCATTCGAGGCCTGTTTGGTAAAGAATCCACGATCCTGGGGTGATTGTAGCTTTTCAACATATTCAACTACTTTAAATGTTTTATATGACTGAATGAAGCTCCACGAACATACTGCCTACTTTCTTCTCAATATCATGTCATAATTCTTTTATCCAAATTTGTCAGAATTTTTTTCTTTCCCAAATGAAATTTAATCTATATATTTGTCATTGACAGTTTCACATGGATGTCGTTATCTGTTCTCTTTTTCTCTTTCCCACTCTGTGAGAGAGGACTCCTTCTGCCCAACTACATGTAAAGGTTTTTGAAATGACAACACTCTAGTTAGGGAAGATGTCAATAATTATTTACAGATGTTTGTGCTATATTCAGAGCTGTACTAAAGTGTGTAGTTTTTCATAAAAAAGAGGGAGAGGGACTTGACTACCCCCTTCCCATCACCAGAATGCTAGGAATTTAATTGATGAGCGAAATTAAATCAGAAAATAATTAGGGAAACAAGTAACAGCAAAATAAGCTCTGTGACATTGAAGTGAGGGAGAATAAAATGTATAGCGAAGGGGTGAGCTCTTTTAGCTAGTCAGGGATGCCTTCAGTAGTAAGTGCGACTTTAACATGGGCAAGACTTAGAAATAAGGAGGGTCTTTCCAGGAATGAGGATGGGTAGACCCTGGAGTAACTCTTAGACACATCAACTCGGATCACAAAATAATCAGTAATTGTTTCTGTACGTGCTGTTAGGAAACCACTCAGTACATAAAAATATTTTGGTAAAAACTTTTATCTTAATGTGTCAAAAGTTGAAGTACTTACCGGGCTATTATTGTTAAAGAAAATGCAAAAGATGAGACATTACCATGAAAACAATGGGTACAAAAGTCATTTGGAGGAAAAAGTGCTAATTAAAATTTCTTACATAAAGTCTCCAAGTGTTATAATTATTTGTGTAGAATCCCAAAAGATACGCTTCTTTCTGGATTTTAACAGAAATTTTTATAATTAAAAAAAGCATACATTTGATTTATGTTGTAGTAGATTACATTTTCCGACAGTGGCCGTATTAATAAATCCCATCCTACCTGGCTTTCTTACAGGGGATGTTGACACTCCTCTGTTGAGAGTTGGGGTCTTTCTTCCCTTCTCCTGAGTGTGGACCAGGCTTAGTGACCCACTTGAGTCCAGTAGAATGCAGCAGAACTATGCTAAAGGCTAGGTCATAAAAGGCAATAGAACTTTCATCTGGTTCTTTTTCAGAACGCTTGATCTTAGTACCCAGCCACATGTGTGATAAAGACCAAGCCCACATAGAGAAATCCTCTGGAGAGTCCCACACTGAGAGGACATGGGGTTCCCCTGACATTTAGCATCACTTGCCAAATGTGTGAGTGTAGGAGGCTTTGGATGATTCTGGCTTAAAGCCTTCAAGTTGAGTCTTCCATTGGCGACCCCAGACATCCTGGAAGAGTCTGGCGATCTCCAGTTTCAATTGTGCTGTCTGCATTACTGACCCACAGAATCGACTAGCATAACCCTGCTAAGTTATTGAGTAATTTGTTACATAGCCATAATAACGACATAATGTGCCAATCGAGTTTCCATATTTAGGTGTATACTGGCTCTAGATATTCACTTGAGAATTTCTGTTCAATATACACATAACTTCACTTTCAAAAATACATCTGCACATCTAAAAACTCAGTTTCCAAATAGTGGACTAGTCATTTTGCCAAATTTTAGAAAACAGTGTTTAAAAATAGCCTGTATCCCTGGCATGGGGTACAATTTCCTTGGTTTTGTTAGGCGCTTAGTAAAATAGTGACAATGGCCATATGAGTGCCCTGCAGTGCTGGAATGTTGTCCACAGCTGATTCAAGGACTGAACAAGTGACCCTTGGCAGTCAATCCACGGACTGGTTTGCACCACCAGTAAGAATCTCTCTTCTAAGATTTTGAACTAAGAGACACAGAGACTGGGAAGTAAAACTGTTAGGGTTATCTAGACCTGGGTTGGACTTCACACAAGCAGAAGCAGCTTGTCTATGGAGAACACTCATAGGACAGTCAGATTGAGAGAGCACAGAGCCCCAGGGAGGGACAGTCTTGTTCCCATAGCCTTGACTGTCATTCTTGCTTTATAATTCCGTGAAATTTCCTCTGAATCCTTTCAGTAAGCTCCTTTTCTACAAAGAATGAGTTTCACTGGCTGCTTAATCTTGAAACCAAATAATTTCTAAGGCTACAATAAGGGGGAAATGTGTGGAGTGTCTTGGTGACATGAAAGACAGCTGGGTCTGGGGAGCTGTGAAGTTCATTCATCTACAAGAAGGTTCTGCTTCCTACTATGTGCTGTATGCTGTGCTAGATACTACAGTTACCAAAATGAATGACAAAATCTTTGACCTCACAAAGTATGTATGGGGTGGTAGGTAGATACAGGCAGTGGTAGGAATGGGAGGAGATGACACAGGGTCACAACTTTGGTTTTGTCTCCTGGGCTTAGGAGCTTAGACTTAATTCTGTAGTCCATGCATTTCTACTGGGGCATATCCCTCCCAAGAGACTGGAAATGGATACTTATGGGGAGGTATTGGAAAGTCTTAGATATTGCAATACTTTTTCAACAGTGTTTAATATCAACCCTTCCTGACAAAACCTTAATACTTAATTACTCTCATTGAGGGGAAGGGGTAATGCAAAATGGCTTAAGAAACACTTGCTGTATGCAAGCCATGGAGCTTCTCTCTCTTACTCTCTCTCTAATGAGAAGCTTTTCTTTTCTTTAACCCTGGTGATGAGAAACCATTGCATGCAGAAATATTAAACAGTCATAGGAACACATGCTTTCCTATTTCAGGAAGAACCATGGCTATCATTTTGGCAGAAGTTACAGTCTGTCTTAGTAACTCTGCTCTCATGTACAAGCGAATCATGGTAGCAGGGTAAGGCCTCCAGCATACAGCAAGACAGAAGCATTTTCATCAGTCCTTAGTACAAATGATATGTCCTTTTTCAGGGATAATTACAGTAAGCTTGATGTTAGTTGTGGGCCTCATCTGTTGTCTCAGACTATTTTGTGTTGCTCTAATAACACTTGAGACTGGATAATTGACAAGTATGGGTTGTGGTTCTAGAGGCTGGGAAGTTCAATATTAAGGTGCCAGCATCTGGTGGGGACCTTCTTGCTATGTTATAACATGTTGGAAGGCATCACGTGGCAGCAGGGCAAAGAGGGCATGTGTGTGCATGAAAGAGAGAGAGAGAGAGAGTGTGTGTGTGTGTGTGTGTGTGCAAGAGGGGGCAAAGTCACTTCCATGCTAACTTCTGCAATAACGGCATTAGTTCTTCCATGACAGCAGAGCCCTTGTGACCTAAAGGCCTCTTAAAGGTTCTACCTCCCTATACCATCACAGTGGCAAATAAATTTTAACATGAGTTTTGCAAGGGACAAGGGTTCAAACCATAGCATCTGTGAAATGTATGTATATTTACCTCTTTCTTAGGTATGATTACCTTCTTAAAAAATAATATTTTCCTTAAACCAGAAATGTCATGGTTGTGGTGAAAGAATTCATTTACATTTTTCAAGATAGATCCTTTTTGTCCAGAAAAATCAACAGATTAAGACAATTATTACGGAAACAACTTGAAATACTTGATTTCCTAACTTCTAAAACACATGCATATTCTGAAAAGTAAAACAACAAGCCATCAAGATGAGTTTTGGGTTGATATGTTCATATGTATGACAGCAACATGAAAATCTTTATTGTTTTCAGTGTCAAAGGCCTTGAGTTTCTGGAGACAAAGCTTCCCCCTCTGAGAGAATCAAGCTATTATATATGTTGGTGTCACTTTGTTAGAGCACATTTATGCAACTTTTTTTGTAAGTTTGCAGGGAAAAATACCTGCTGAGGGCAGTGTCTCAGCCATTGCACATTAGAGGGTACTTATTTATTAATAGGCAGTACAGTTCTGCTAAGTTTACGTTCCTTTGTCAAATCATTCATTGTTTCTCTTTGTGAACAAAATGGCAATCTCAGTAGGCTGCACCATGAACCCAGTTGGAGCAAACTGAGTTCTTTCTTGAATGGGGACCGTATTTATTTTGTATAAATGAGCTCCTTTTTTTTTCTTTTCAGGTTATTGACAAGCATTATATTAAGTTCAAAATGCTTGAAATTAAAGTATTATTTTTTACAGATTTCGGAAACATCAGCCACCTAGTAGACACTCATAATTTCTGTTCATTGGTCAATTAAGCACAATGTCTTTGCTTTTTGGCAAGTGGTTAAAAAGATCAATGGTTAGTAGACATCATATAAATGGTGAAAACTTGCAGAGAAAATCCAATTCATCTGTTCTGCATATTTTAAATTGTTTAAATGATGAAGATCATGGATAAAGATTAGTTTCCATACGACAGCCTTGAAGCAGTGTCAAATACCCTGAGTTTCAGGAGGCAAAATTTCCACTACTGAGAGAACTGAGCTATTATATATGTTGTTGTCACTGTGGGGGGAGGGTAGGATAAAAACTTACCTATTGGGTACAGTGAACACTATTCTGGTGACAGGCACACCAAAAGCCCTGACTTAAGCAATATACAAGGTGTCTATGTAACAAAAAAGTTGTGCCCCCTTAATAATCTTAAATAAATGAAAAAAATTTTTAAGAGGCAATTTCCTCTTAATCACTGGTTCATGGAATTCAACTTCTTTAAGAAAATGGGGGAAAAAAGACAATTGAGTCATATTCTTGGAAACCAATATGGTAACGTTTTCCCTATTGTATCCATACTGCTTATAGAAAGATATCATGGGATTTATTATGATGTACTCAGTACTGAAGCAAAACAGAAGTTAGTCACAATGGTAACGTAATACTAGTAGGTTCTCCAGCAGGGCACAAGGCAATGAGTCCGTGGTAGTGTTCACGTCTGTTACCTGTGTCCCTCCTTCATGACATCAGTTTGTGCATGACAGAGACAGTACTTACAGGGAGTTCTTTGTGGAGAGATGGTGACGATTCAGATGGAGAATCTATTCATTAGGCTCTTGTGGATCTAAGCTCTGTAAGAAGTATGTGCCAATGAAGATAATTCCTCTTGCACGTCGATTCTGCCTTCTGAGTAACTCTACAGCTGTCTTGGGCTCCTTGGTCAGGCTTCGGTCCACCTTGCAGACTGATCTGATCTTCATTGGCACTCTTGACCCCAGCTCAGCCAATTACATGTGCCATTTATTGCAGGGTAGGTGGGAGCTTTGGAAGGAGATGGAGCAGACTTTGAATGTCACCTCCACTCAGGCCGACTTAATTCTCTTTAACCTTAGTTTTTTCATCATTCTCATTCCAAAGGTTTATTTGAGAATTAAAAGGGGCAACATCAGTAATTTGCCTAGCACAAGGCCTTGTGTATAGTAAGCACACAATAGGCATTAGCTGTAATTGTGATTATTATTACCCTATTCTTTGCTATCATCATCATCAGCATCAACTAGAATACTTCTGCATTTTACTCCTTCGTCTCATGCTAGTAAGGGACCTGGCTCTTATCTATGCCTGTGTCCCTCCATCCTACTGTGCCCTTTAACTGATGGGCCTCATTGCCTTGTAACAAATTACTTTGAAACTTATCAGCTTAAAATAACAAGCATTTATTATCTTCTAGTTTCTATGGATCAGGAATCCAGCAGCAGCTTCGCTGGATGGTTCCAATCCAAGGTCTCCCATGCAGTTGTGGTCAAGCTGTTGGCCAAATCCACCATTTTTGAAGATGTGACCGAGACAGAGGATCCACTTCTAAGCTCACTTGTGTGGCTGCTGGCAGGAGGCGTCAGCTCCTTGCTACATGGGACTTTCCATGTGGCTGTTCATGATATGGCTTCGCTCAGAGCAAGTGGCACGAGTGATCAGCTAGAGAGACCTAGCTGTATAGCCTATTCTCAGAAGTGACAAACCATCACTTGTATTCTGTCAACCCTGGAATGACGTAGGAGGGGGCAGGGCAGGGCATGGAAGGTGGAGATGATTTGGAGCTGGATTGGAGGCTGCTACCATAGCTGCGGCTCTTGCTAGAGTTCCTGTTTTTGCAGCCTGCCATTGTCACCCTGTGATCGATCGGAATCACCGCCTAGATTTAAAATATGCTGGTGTATTCTTTTTCCCATGCACTCTGGCTTTACACCTCAACTTTCATACTGAACAGTACTTTTAAGAAAGAATTATCTTCCCTTTGAATGTGAGGAAAAACTCCCCAGTGTATAAAAACAAAATAATCATTCACCATCTCTTTCTAGTGTGTGACATGCAGTGAGATTTAACTTTATTGCTTTGTTAGAATATTCTATTCTCTGTGGAGGGCCATGCACATTTTTTTTTTTTTAAATCACTCTTTCCGCTTCTGCCACAAAAATAAAAAAATGGATCTCTGTGAAGTTTGTCAAGTGAAATGGACACAAATATGGCTCAAAGTCTAGAGGAAAAAAAAATGAAGCTACAATCTCAGACTGTGAAAAAGAGATATTATAAGTTAGGATAAAACTTACAGGAAAAATGCCTAGGGAGAGGATGCCGTTCTTTAGGAGGGAAATGGGAAAAGTCAGAGGATAAAGTATACAAAAATCTTAGGGATCCCAATGGGGGCACAAGGCATCAACTTAGAGCATTTTTATGCAAAGTATTTTAAGTGTTTTGGGGCCCAATGAGTGTAAGGAAAATCAGGTATACACAGAGCTCTATGGAGCGAAAGCTTTTGGAGTGACCTCTCCTGAGCCTCTTAAACAAAAACATTCTCCAACTTAAGCGACAATGAGGGAATATGAGCTGCTGATGGGGACATGGCACAGGAAGATCAAGCCTGAAGCCATTTCCTCAAGGAAAAGACTGAGACTTGATAATACTAAACTGACAAGTCCAAATAAGCCTTCAGGCAAAGCAGATGGTACTTTTTTTTTTTTTTAATACACACACCAATCTCAGATTTCCTTAGCCAGAAAGCATGTGTGTTAGTTTGCAGACATTTTTAAAAGTCCTGAGCAAAATGACATAGTGCTTGAGAGTTATACAAAACCAGGTTTGAATCTTGACTCTGATACCCACTAACTGTGACATTATAGAGGGCTTACCTGGCTTCTCAAAACCTTCATTTCCTCATATGTGAAGACACAAATAAACCCTGACATGGACACACAGTAGGTGCTTTGTACATTGTAGCTGTTTTTAAGAGCGAACATTTTTTGTTTTTCCAAAAGAATTTGATGTTTGTATTTCAGGAGTTAAAGTTCTAAGTGGAATAGGGGACTCTGTAAAAAACTTTTATCTTGTTAGGGTGAAATGAAAAATATTAGACTCAATCCTCCTTTTTAGCTACGATGACACAATCCGTACTTAATAAATTCCTTTGGGTTGATTAACTTTTAATTGCACGTGAATATCCTAATTATCTCTACATTCTTAGCCTTGTGACAAAAAGTATCTATCCAAACTGCAGACTACTTGAAAACAGGAAGTGTCTATTATTTTACCCTTTATCCCTACTTCTTTCTAGCACGGAGCTTTGTACGTAGGAAGTGTTCAACAAATGTCTGTTAATTTAACTTGAAAGATACATAGGGAGTTATTACAGTCTAATTCTGGAACTCACATCCCATTTTCCTTTCTGTTTTCCCACCTCACACTCATTTTAGCCATGCATATGTGTATTTGGAAGCCTGGATCTTCCAAAAAGGGTGGAAGAACCTTATTAAGCCATTTACTTAATTCTTTGATTTTGATAACTTATCCAGACTTGGTGATCCTTCTCTTCTCATTAGCACTTCTCCCTATAGGTGTTGAAAAAAGGGTTGAAATGGAAATCTGTGAATTCTTAAGTCCATATAAAATTTTAAGCATAGGAGAAAAGCATGAGATTGTAAGTAACATGAAATTGATCAAAAGTACTGCTTTTTCCTTATCTGCCTCATCTGTTTCCAAGGATATTTGATAACTAAGACTTAACATTACATCAGTTCTCTGGAGAATCTTGTTAGGGCTCCGCTTGTACTTAGGGGAGGTGACACTGGTGGCAGCGGTTTAGGGATAATAAGGGCTTTTAGGTATGTGTGGTGGCTTTGTCACTATGAGCTGATGCCAGTGATAAACACCTACATTAAAAAATGCCAAAATCATATCTTTCATGTCCAAAACTTCTATGTGGAAGCTTTTGGCAAATCCTTGCCAGGTTTTCAGTGATTTGTTCTTCATTTGTACTTTATGGGTACAAAGCAGAAGTTTGCTTGAACAACAAATTAATTTGCCAAAATATTATATAAATATTGCCAAAATATTGTATAATCAAAATATTGTATAATATCTGTGATACGTATATATATATATTTGCGTTGCTAATTTGTGTATTACTTTTAGTGATGATTTAATTTATAAATACAACAGAAATACGAGAAAAGCCAAATCACTTTTCCAGAATAGATGCAAAATGGGGCGACTTACTGAGTTTTCCTTCCCTCAATTCAATAATTATGAATTGAGTAACCATGACGTTCTGTGACCTTTATACATATATAAGCTTTAGATCATAGAAAGATGAAGATAAAGTTGGTCTTCATCCCAGAGAATCTCCCAGCCCATTAGAAACAATAAACAAACAGTTGGATTGTAACTCAAAGTTTAACTGTAGGTCATTTCTCCTGTTAGTGTGTGTTTGGTGTGCTGGTTGGTAGAAAGTTACACTTAAGGCCTTTCATCATTGCAAATATGGCATTGTTTGCTTTTCATATCCAAAGTAGGAATTTAATTCTATTTTGGAACAGCAAATAATCCTGTGGCCTCATAAAATGTATCCCTATATTTAGCTCATAAAGAAAATGTGCTCCATTTTCATCAGTATTTTAGAGAAATAAAACAATAATACTGCCTTCCCATTGGAGGACATTTTATAGTTTTTAGAGGTTTTCAGCTACATTATTTTTTTTTTAACTTGAACTTTCTGACAACCTTGTGCATGGGACGAAGAAGGCATGATGGCGATGACAAGAGGGAGGCTCAGGGACATTTGGTGACCACCCACTGACAAGTAGCAGGAGACTTGACCACACCCTCTGACCTGACTGCAGAGATCTCCACACCCATGCACGGCAGTTGCCTAAGGAGCAGCCTACATATAAAACAGCCCTGAAAATAAGTCGACTCTAGTACTTTCTGTCTAGTTTGGTCAACATTTATGCAAACACATAGTTAAAACTGTTCACTGTAACCCAGTATTATGTCTCTGAATGGGATCTGCTTCTTTCTCAGTGATGTTCTTGGCTGGATGTTTCTGTGCCGTGTCAGGTCCCTCCTCTTTATGTGTGACTGCGGCAGAGTGTGGCTGTTTCTAGAAACACTGGAAATAGACCTGTGGCGAATGCAAAGGGTTATGGGTGGCAGTAGCCGTTAAAACCTAGATGAAACTTGGCAGGAGCGTGTTTTCTGCCGAGCAATGCCTTCTGCGTGTAGAAGGGAGAATCCTTGTGTGCAGGTCACTGTTCTTGGGTCTACACGAGCACTTACTCCTGATACTGTCCTGTGGTCCTTCTACCGTTTGTTTTACCCTGAAATGAACCTAATCCACTCGAGGCACTGTCGTCAGTGCTGAGGTTGGGAAAGTGAGCCTGGCAGATGTGCCGTTGATGAGATGACTTTCTGGTGGGAGAAAACGGGCCATTAAAATGTAAAACCAGAAATCAATGATCTAATTAATTGCAGGTTGTGATAACTGTAAGAAAGAAAAAGAGTGCCCTGATGAAAAATTAAAAAGGCTGGCTTATTTCCATAGAGCAGCTAAGAAGGTCTCCCCTTCGAGGAGATAATGTTTACACTGAGAGTAAAAAGGATGACAGTGACTCACCTGAAGGGATGTTCTAGGTTACCAGACCAACCAGAGCAGAAACCGTGAAGCAGGAGAAAGCTGTGTGTCTCTGACTTCTAGACAGTCTGACTGAAGCTTAGTGAGGGAAAGAGAGACTGGGATGAGATGAAAATGGAAACAGAGCCAGGATCTAGATTATGCCAGACTTTGAGACCTCTAGAATGTGTCCAACTTCTATTCCAAATGCAATGAGAACCTGTTAAAGAGTTTTCAGCAGGGCTGCAAAGTAATCCGACCTCTGTTTTTAAAAGATCATCCAATTTGATATGAGTGGAAGAGATGGGAGTTAGGAGGCTACTGGAGTGGGCTAGCAGAGAGGTGGTGGTAGGAGCCTGTCAGCAGCTGCACTTGGAAATGTGACACTGGAGATGCCCAAGTGACATCTAAGTGGAAATTTCAAGTATCCATTGTATGTAAAAGGCTAGAGCTCAGAGGAGTCTGGGTCAGAGAGAAGATACTTCAGAGTTTTGAGGATAGATGGGATATGTAAGTCTCTAGGGATATGGAGTAAGAAGTTGGGCTAGGATCAAACCTTGGGGAACTCCAATTTTAAAGATAAGATGGGGAACTCCAATTTTAAAGATAAGATGTGGAACAAGAAGATAAAAAAAAATAAAACTGAAGAAAAGTCAGCAGTGTGAGGGGTGAAGCAAGACAGTGGATTTGTCAAAGAGAAGACATGTCTTGGGAAGAAGGAGGGAGCCCTAATTTCCTTATCTGAAAATGATTGAAAATCATCCCTACCTGATACACTCGTTGTAAAGGTTAAAATGACATGGTAGAAGAGGTAGAAGATGGCACTTAATTAATGATCTTATTTTCATTAGTTTCATGCGTTGGGAGGGCCAAATGCAGTCATGTATAGAAAGTGTAAAACACTATAAATAACATGTGCTGATGTGCTTATGATTAATAACTTTTTTGTCAGATTTTTAATTTTCGATGCACTAGCTTACTTTTGGTACAGATCTATTTACTATCTAGGAGTTGTGGGCGAGTTGGTGGGTCGCCAGGGAAGATGACAGCTAGCAGAGCTTAGGCAACGGAGCAGATGCGAGTGCAGGTGGCTGGCAGTGTGGAGACCCAGAGGCAGCTGCTCTGAGGATAAAATCCAGGGATTCCTGGGCGGGGTGGGAGAACATCTATTGGCAAAGGGGAGTGACCTGTCTCTGAGAGGCTGGACATGCAGTGCGGCAGGATGACTCAGAAAAGTCCGCAGAGCTTTGCAAACAAATGTTCATTTCTTGGTTTGCAGTAAAGGTAGAAGACTAGGATAGGATTTGCCTTTGAAAGAGCGGAAGAGAAAGAAAAGGATTCCAAATATTTCAGTGGGCATTGTGAGGTTCTCTCTCCTGTCACCTCCCTTTATTGTCCCTCCAGAAAGGAAAACAAATACCCATGAAATTGAAAAACCTGCATCTTTGTCCTATCTATTGCAGAAATGCTACCATATAAACCTAGTTTTCATCATTCTGATTATAGTTATAAACCTCACATGGGGTGCTGTTTTTTTCCTTTTTGAAACTATTCCTAGGTTATGTCTCCATATCTGAAACTCACCTTTGTGCTCTAGTGCTATTTTGATGATAGGTAGTTAGCTCGATTTAGCCACCATCTATGGGGCACTTAAAATTAATCTCTGTAATAACCTCTATTCAAGCGTTTTATCACTTAATTTAATGCAAACCCTTTGGAAAGTGGGTATTATTTCTGGTTTGTTAATTGGGCGCTGAGGTTTAAAGAGGTTAAGTACTTTCTCAGTATCCTATAACTAGAATGGAGTAGGTCCATGATTTCAGCCTGGGTTTGCCAGCCTCCAAAGCCACTGCTTGAAGCACTGTAGGATAAAACATTCCTTAGATCAATGCGCCCACATTTACTATGTCCTGTTTATAAATTAACAGGTGCTCTCTGCCTTCTTTATTGAGATTTTTTTTTTTCCAAAGTAGGATGAAGAGAAGGAAAAAGCATTTATTTTTTTTACAAATATTTTCTCATGATCCTTGGTAAGAACCCCCCAAATCAGTACTTCTATCCTTATTCTGTAAATGAGGAAATTGCTTAGAGAAGTTGAGGAGTTTGCCCAAGTTCATCATGCTTATTTATCTCTTTTTCATCTTACATTGGGCTGTCCAAGATTATAGAAAAAAATAAGACAAGGTCTCTGTTCTCAAGCCCCTTGTAGCTTACTGGAGAAGACAAACACATAAACAGACAATTATAATAAAATAGGATAGGTGGACAGGCACAAAACAGCCAAAGGAAGGCAGCCTTCAGCCTTTGGTCTTTCTCCCCCCAAAACTTATTCCCCACCCCCCAACCTTACACCACGGTACCTTCCAGAATTAGTGCATTCTATCCTGAGGGAGTCTTCAGGGTAGCTAGAAACTCAGTTTGTGCAGGAAAGAAGTGGCAGAGAACAAAATTATATTCAGTTTTTAATATCAGCCATTGATTTTCAAGACTACCATTATCATCTTAACTGGATTTTCCATTTTCCTTGAGCTCCAAAGCAACACTGAAATGGACAAAAACGAGCAAGGTGGTTTCATTTAGCAAAGAGGGGAAAAAAAAAAAGCCAAAGTCCAACAGTACATCATGGCAACCCACTAACTGGAAAACTGGCTAAAACATCTCTCATCCCATTTCTAAGGACTTACCTATTGGGCCAAAGGGGGTGTGACCTCTGACCTTTTTTATTCCCCAAAGAGGAGTCTTATTAAAGGGGACATCCTTCTTGGAAAAGATTTTCCTTCCCATTCACATGTTTATACATCCATATATATGGATAGAGAACTCTTTCATGACTTTTTAGCCACTGTGACTCAGATATAATTAATTTCCCCTTAATATGCAAGATATCATTAATTTTCCCTTAATATGCAAGGCTCCAGGAAATGCTCTTAGCATTGTTGTATGTCCTGTTTTCCTCTCTCAGTTGGGCACAAGTTTGATTCTTTAAAGTCCTGTGCAGCTGTTTGAATTCACACTAAAGAACTTTCAATTTCCAAATAAAGAAACCTTCTGACCAGTTTTTTTGAAGATGACTGCTGCCTGAGTTTCAGCATTTGAGAGAATACATATTGAATATTTGGAAGTTACTAGATGCACCAACTTACCTAATGCAGATATGAGATGTCTAGACTGTATTGCAGTTTGATTTTCAATCCATTATAGATCCTCTATGTGGAGTGATAAATTCTTGTGGATGTGAGACAAATCAAAGAGAGATTTTAAAGGACCTAAACATAGTGTTGAGTTCACTTTTATGAAAAGAGTAACAGTTAATAAAATTATTTATTTGAAAATAAGACCAATTTATTCCAATTTGGATATTCATCATTTTGTGAAATAATCTGTTTTTCAGGATTTTCTCGGTATATGTTATCTTTTTGGTGAGGGTCCTGTATTTCAGAGCTTTATTTCCTAATACAGTTTAATTATTTGACTGAAACTTGGAATTAATAGGGTCAGGATTTTAGATCATGCAATATATTTAAATGCTTGGCTGATATTTTCTTTTTGGTATTATTTGCTCTTTTCAAAATGATCATACACTGTAAATTACTAAAATTTCCCGTAATTGTCAGTTATGTATATATTAATGTCAAAATCATTTATTTAGTCTGTTTTTCATAATTTATTGAATTTTCAGAGTCATTGATTGTATTCAGATTGTTCGTTTTACAAAGTAGCTTAAAGTCACTTTAGAAATGGAGAGTGTTAGATATTTAAATGACTTGTTAGAGTTGTCGTATTTGCTATTCATTTGGGGGCTGGTGATTCAAAAACTCTGTTTTTAGTTAATTTTAATTAAAAGCACCTCTCCTTGAAATACTGCTCAATACCCAAATAACTGCTTACATTGCATATAGTTATTTTTGCTAAGGGCAAGAAAACTAAGACCATAAATTATGATGGCAGGAACATGGTTTGCTGACAGAACTATATAAAATATTGTTTTCATCCTCATGTCAGCTCCAGTACATTCATCTCTACATTAATTCCTTGGGGGATCTTGTGTAAGTTATAGTTTTAAAAAACATCCCCATCACACTGAGCTCTGTCAGCTTACCTTTTTCTGACTGGCCATTTTATTTCTCTGAAAGAACAGATAGAAACTGAGAGTTACGTCTTAGCTGCAGTTGGATTAGCAGTGTCAAAATAGTTACAGAGAACCTAAGTATTAATAGCCATGAACCAGTTTAGTTTAAATTGGATATTTTGCAATCTTCCACCTGTAATACTGCAAGGTAGTTATAAAAAGTACACAGAATTCATCTCTATAAATATATGCTCATTTTATATCCTTTACAAGCTGTTTCATAGATGCCTGCTCCAAAGAGGCCATTAGTACCAATGACATGATTGATAGATTAGGTTATTACGTTTAGCAGCTTGTTGGAGATGACATAGTTTGCCAGTTTAATTTACACATTTTCTTACTCTGTATATTATGCACAACGTTTCTAATATTGTGGAATTAGATCTTGCCTTAGTACTCTTTTCTATTATAAATATTTTTTCCGGGAACACATTAAGTAGTAAAGATGTTTTTAATAAGTATTTCTTAAATTGATGGTCCTCACTCCTAACTATGTTTTGAAATTGGCACTTTATTTTTTACTCACTTCCAGCACATTTCATGGGAAATGGAAGTGTCCAAAGAAAGAGGAAGACATTAACTGATTATACATATTCTTCTAACAGTTTTGAAATCCCCTAAAGAGAAAATAGGCCAGAGACAGAATATACTAGAACAATTTGGCTTTATTGTCTAAAAGTGTGTTCTCATGGAAAATTGCATTATAAGCCCAGTACATTTTAGTCTTCTGTTTTTTCTATTTTCATCTAAATATTTGTTATATTGTTTGAAGAAGGGCAGAACATTTTGGAAAGAGCTTATTTGAATATTTCATTTCACTTACACTTTCCAACCAAATAAAACGAAAAAAGTAGGAAGGGGTTGTCATTTAGTTCATTGTTCTCATTTTTTCCTCAATTTAGCATTGAAATATTAGCTCCAAAAGAAGACTAATATTTTCACACTAAAAAATTAATATGAAATTCTATATTTTGAAAATGTGCATGTTTGTGTATTTTATAATGACTTTATTTATTTATAGGAAACCTTGTTTCAAATAGATTTTAAGGAGGCAGCTTTTAAAATTTGACGCATTACAGAAATGTACCCAATTAGTTAATATCAAAATATTTCAGGTGGTACCTGGATGATTTTAAGTTAACCTGATTCAACACATCAGTTCACAGTGCTGTCGGGACAACACTAAACATTTTCATGGTACAAGGCATTTTGCTCCTTCTGGGGTTAGGAAGATGAGTAAGATGGTTCTTGTTCTCCGAGAGATTATAATTGAGAAGAAACAAGGTAAGTATATGTGTCCATGAAATATAAAGTAGAATAGGACATTGTCTTATAAGCAGTACTTAGTGCCATGGGGTAGAGAGGAGGAAAAAAAAAGAAACTCTTTGGGTCATTAAATAAATACATGTGCCTTGTTATTTTCCACTTGAGTTAAATTGGGCTTTATGAAAGCTAACCTAATAAGAATATTTCAATAATCAAATAGGTGGTCAAAATTTGAGGACCATTGTTAAGGTGGCACACACAAACAAGGAATTCCACTTGAGCTGGTATTTTGTTTTTATTTTGCTTAGCGTAGATTAGAAGAATTGTTGACGCCTGCACTATTAGTACTCTTTCAAAGTATATAAATATTTTAAATTACCGTCACCAACTAGAACTACTTCTGTGCTTTCAATATTAAAAAAATGATGTATGCGTATGTTCTAAATAAATAATAAAACCCAGTTTAGGCTGAAATACCTTAATTCTGAAGGAATATATTGATCGATGTTTTTAGACATAAATAATCATTATTAATGCATATATGGTATCTTTCATTCAATAGTACCAAAATCCAAAACACATGGAGTTGTCTGGCATTACTGCGTTGCCAAAAATTGTGATGTGTCTCTGATATACCCTGGTTTGTTCTGAATAACTCCAAATGGTTCTTCAGACTTGCTCAGGACCCATCTGGCTCCTGGGAAGCCTTATGTTGCCATGGCTATGAGCCCAGACTGGTGACAGACTGCCTGGGTTCAAGTCCAGACTCTGCTACTCACTATCTTCATGACCTTGGGTAGGTTACTTTGCCCGTTTCCCATCTGCAAAATGAGGAACATTGTATTACATATCTCATTGGGTGGTTATGAAGATGTTCTAAGATAATATAGGTAAAAATCAGCTGTTACAGTGTTTGGTAAGTACTGAGGTCTCAATTACTGGCTATTTGAAAATAAGCTGTGTAGAGATATAGATAGTTATAAAAACCATATACCTGCAAACATTCTTCCCACAGTATTACCAAAGCTTCTCTCAGGTTTTCATACATAGTAAGTGTAGATGATATATTGGTCCTCCTAAATTAACAGGATAATTTTTAGATAGTTACTGGGAGATCAAACTGCATGGAATTTTCTGGTACAAAATTATATAATACCTCCCCACTGAGGCATACAGTCATGCTTCCTAACTACCCACTGCTAAATACTGCTTTTCTTTCCTATGTGAAATGCATCAATTCTAAAAATCTGGGAACATACCTAATTTAAGTGCAAATCTCACTACTTCCTGAAAGTCACCACAGTATAATGGATAACCAGCCGAATCCATCCAGCTTATAAAGTCAGTCGGGCTGGAGAGATGGGAATGAGCCTCAGTGTTCTCTGTACTGCCTCAGTGATTGGAACCAGTTCACTGAAGCACCGTAGCTGACTCCTACACCCAGCCCGGAGGATACCAAGGAGGTTCTTTTTCATAATTGCACACAGGCAATGTGTTGAAAACCTCAAGAGATAGAGGTTGCTTGCCCCGTCTATTTTCTCATACACATACACACACACAGAGATCTTGGTTATTTTAATTTTGGCAACAGGCAAAAAAATTCCAGACAGACTGTGAGCATGATAAACAATCCTTCCCTCTGACCTCTGCGTGGATCAGCAGACCGTGATCTCTGCAGAATTTAGGATTAATTGCACCAAAGGAAAGAAACCTCTCTGAAATCTAAAATGTGGGCTTGGTCATTAGTTCATTTTGCATGCTGTGAAAACTATATTTGGCATCATTAACAGCTGCTTGCATGAAGTGTTCAGTACTAAAATATGATTGGTGAGCACTCAGAATTTTATTTTGTGGTATCGCTTGCAATTATGGAGATGTTGATAGATCAATTCCCATCTCATCTAAACCCTAAACTGAGAAATAAAGTGGTCTATAATATGCATGTCTCTTCTATTTGAGACTTTGCTAATTTTCTTGGTTTATTTATTTATTTTTATTCTATAAAGGAAAAGGAATTTCTCTTTTCATTTAATGTTTCTCTGAATACACATCCTGGTCATTTACTATTTCCTAAGCGATTCAAGCAGCAATCTTGTTTTAGAATATTTCCACTGTATCACAGGCCCTGGAATTTCAGTGCTGCTTTAAAACAGCATTCGAATGACCTCTTGACAAACCCAACCTATATCAAGGCCATGTGAACTTGGCAGAGTAGGGATAGGAGACTTGCCTCCAAAATGTTAACATGTTGATAACCACTTTGTTATTGCCTTGATTATTATTATGGTGGCTACAGTAGCCACCAAAGCAGAGGCAATGAGTGAGCTATGATAGCAGTCAGAAAGTCTATGTGGGCCTGGGATACTATATGAGTAAGGTAACAGGAAAAAAAAAAAAAAAAAAGAAAGAAAGGAAAAAGAAAAGAAAATCCTTTGCTTGTAGGCTTGTAGTATTTTTTCCATGGTGTAAATACTCCCACCATGATTATTTTGAGGACAATACATCAATATGATGTCACTCAATGTGAAGTTGGGAGTTGGAAAGAGATGCACACAATATACAATTATATATAATGTACATATACAATACAATATACACACACAATATACAATGTACGATGTACATACGATATACATTGATGGAACAGCCCTAATTTGATTTTCTCTTCAGTAGGTATGTGGTGAAAATGACTTTTACTTTGCTTTATCTACCATAGGAATAGATATTATAGTAAAATACATGCCAGTGTCCTTGTTAAAATAAAAACTAAGACCTCTGGGTTTACCTCCATGGTTTGTGACTTTGGCCCATACATGGAAGTGATGAACTGGAACGACAAAGAGGAAAGAGATGAGAGATTGTGCTTTTAGGCAGGTAGCTAACTGGACTAGGCAGGAGGGAAGAGACCAAGTTCTATTCCAGATTGCCAGTAGTTATCCAGACGGTTTTGGACAATTCCCTTCACTCAGTAGTTCAACATTTATCAGACAGTTTTTGAGTGCCTACTATGTGCCAGGTATTGGAAGATATGGAGGTGAACATATGGATATTTTGCCTTAAAAGAGCTTCTAGCTTAGTGGGAAAGAGAAAAACAGGTAATAACACAGGGAGATGAGGGCTAAGTATAAAGATGAGGAAATACAGGAGGAAGGTGGGACCAGATCTTGCAGAGTCCTGGGGGCATCTGGGAAGAAAGAATTGTGTGCTAAACATGGAAGAATAGACAGAAAGGAAGCAAGTGAAAACATGAGATGAGAGCATCTTTGATTCAAGATCTCAGGTTTCAATATTTCATCACTATATATGATGTTTTAGGCTTTCTTTCATTTTTTTTTTTTTTTTGGAAACTTCACTATGCTCAGAACAGTTTTCTTCTATTCCTAATAGGTGAATAGATGTTTTTTTAAAATCTTAAATGAGTGTTGAATTTTATCATACTTTTATCTGCACCTATTGAAATAATTGTTTTTCCCTTTTTCTGTTAATGAGGCGAATTGCAGTGATAGTTTCAAATATTAAACATATTTCTGGAAAAACATACAAACATACATACACATACTTCTGTGTGTATGGAGACTAAGTTAATGAGAGAGATTGTATAGTAATTACTTTCTTATAATACCCTTGTGATATCAAGGTTATAATGGCCACATAAAATTTATTCGTAATTCTGGTTTATTTCTCTTTCTTGGAAGAGTTTGTCTATGATGACTGTAATTTCTTTCTTACATATTTGGGAGAATTCACCGATAAAGTGATTTTGGCCTGAATTTTCATTCTGGAAATGTTTTTAATTGTTGGTTCTAGTTATTTAAAAGATGGAGGATTTTTCAGATTTTATGTTCTTCTCATGTTAGTTTTAAATTGCACTTTTTCAAGAAATTTGTTTACCTATTTTATTCCAATTATCAAATTTATTGAAATAAAGTTGCTTCATTTATTATCTTTTTGGCATCTGTTAGGATTTCTATTAATATCCCTTTTGATTTACATCTGATAATCATCATTTGTGCTGCAGTTATTTTCTTAATAAGTATTCTTAGAGGTTGTTAATTGTATTAATATTAGTCTTTTCCAAGAAAAAATTGCTGGCTTTGTTGATTTTCCCTATTGTAAGTTTATTTTCTGTTTTTATAAATTTGTGCTCTCTTCTTCACATTCTTCTACTTTATTTAGGTGTGACTTTCCATTCTTTTTATAACTTTGTGGGTTGGAGACTTAGATTATTGATACTCAGCTTTCTTCTTTTCGAATATATGCAGGTAAGGCTATAAGTTTCTCTCAAAAAAGAGTTTTAGGTACATCTCCTACATTTTGATGTGGATATTTCCTATATCACTTGATGAAAAATATCATTGTGAATTTTTCTTTTATCCATAGGTTGCTTAAAAGTGTGTTGGTTAATTTCAAATGATTTGGGAATTTTATAGTTATTTTTCTATATTTGAGTTTTAGCTTAATTTCACAGTCATCATAGACTGTATGATTTTGGTGCTTTAAAATTTAAGACATGTTTTATTGCTTATATGGTCCAGTTTTGGTCAACAATCAATTTGCTCATTTGAAATGCAGTGCGTTATGAATGCCAATTAAGGCAAGTTTGTAAAATGTGCTAGTCGAATCTTATATATCTTCACTGGTTTTTGCTTTTGATTTGTCCCATGAGCTACTGGGAGAGTATGTTAAAATTTTCAAATTTTATTGTAAATTTACCTATTCTTTACATAATTTATAAAGAGCTATGGTATCAGGTCTCTAAACATGAAGGTTGTGTTTCTGGTGGAATGATCCTTTTATTATTATGAATTCTTCTTTCTAGAAATGCTTTAAAGCCTCATTTGTTATTAGTATAGCAGTAATTTGCATTTCAAACTAGATTATTCAAACCATCTAAATCTGATTTTTACTGGTATGTGATATATTTATCCTGCTTGGATTTGGTAGAGCTTATTAATTCTATAGCTTGATGTCTGTTATGAGGTTTTGAAAATACTTGGCCAGTATATATTCAAATATTTCTTCTACCTCAGTGTTTCTCCATTTCTTTTGGGATTCTAATCACATGTATGTTACTCCTTTATACCATTTCTTTTGTGTTTATGCTCTACAGTGGAAAATATCCATCCAGATATTTTCTTCTGACCTGTTTTCTTGTTCATTAAACCTCCCTTGTGTCAGTGCTGTTGTTAAGCCTATCCATTGAGTTTTAAATTTCAGTTACATAATTTTCAGTTCTAAGATTTTCATTGTATTCTTTTTCATAGATTCATTTCTCTGGTGAAATTATCCTTCTTGTGATCTGTTTTATTAAACATATTAATGACAGTTCTTTATTTTGAAATTTGTTAATATATGTAACTACTATATTGAAACCATCTAGTTGGTCCATTTCTGCTCTCTTTTCTCCTGGTTTTCAGTCACCTGGTCTTGTGTGTTCGTATGCTTGGTAATTTTGAACTGGGGATCAGACGTTATGTATGGAAAAAATTTAAAGGCTCTCTATGATGCTGACAGATAACTTGAGAGGGCATTGTCTTTTCTTCTGAAACGATTCAAACTAGGGACTAGATCAGCTTGATACAATTAGGAATTGAGATGATTCAGGCTCCATTTAAGTCTTTCTGAGAGCATGTTCTCTTCACTGTCCCCTTTTTCCATGGATATAGCCCTTCAGAAATCTCAACTAAAAGGCTGGGCCTTTTTTATTCATGGGTCACAAGCTCCAATTTTTGTCTCTTAGTTCCATAACACTACTGAAAGCTCTGAGCTACTTTCTGCTCAGCCTCTCTGCCCTATACTGCTTATCAACAGGCAATTTCCTCAAGTGAAATCCATTTTGCTTCTTTTTGGATCTTGATCCATCAAGTTCTAGCCGAAGATTAATCATTCTTCAGTGCCTTGAAACAACATTTGTCTCTTGTGTTTCTAGTTGTTGTTGTTGTAAATATTAGTATGACATAAGCTACTCTGTTTTAGCTAGAAGCAGAAATCCTGGCGTTGAAGGAGATTAGACATTGGAATGATGTGATCTGGATTTTAGAAGGATTTGCATTTTAGAAGGATTTTTCGGAATGTCTACATCTTCATCTGTGCAATGAAGGATTTTCATAAAAGTATTCTCTAAGGTCCTTTTCAGCTCTAATATTTGGCAAGTCTTGAGAGTATTAATAGTATGTCATACCATGATTTCAAGCTGTAAAAGCCCCAGGGCTTTTAGTATTAGTAACTTAAAATTTAAAAAGAATAGGCTCTGGGGAAAATGGCCAAGAATAAGACTGCCATCCTTGGTGTCTTCTTATGTCTCTTCTTCACTTCTTGATAGCTTCCAGCAGCATCCTTTCTTGTCTGGGTGTTAGTAACTGGGCGTCCAGACTATTTCTCCAGTAGCCTGACCACTCTCTCCTTACGTGGTGGTGCCCCATTCTACAGACTCTCTTAAGTGTTTCATACTCTAGAATCAAGTTCCACCCCCCACTCTGCCTTTTTCTGGCACACATTTTAAAAAGCTCTGTTCTCTCAGTGTGGCTTTTATTTTTTTTAAGGCAAACTTACTCTAAATAATAAAAGCTCCTATTTAATGCTGCATTCCCTTAGCAGAGAGTGTGCACTTCATAGAGTTAGCAGGACTTGGTTGTGTGACAAAAAGCAGAATAGAATTTCAAGCTCTACTGAAGAGGAATGTCTATTTAGGGGGCCTTTCCTGGTATTTGTTGAATTCCACTTGAAAGTGCTATTGACTACTCCGTAGACATTTAAGTTTGGTTCTGGGTCTGAGACAAGCTAAGCGACATTTGTTGTTGTGGAGGACTTAGATTCTTGGGAAATAAAGCAAAACATAAGCCCCAAACAAGAAATTGATTTTATTCTTCTGTTAAAATGGAACTGTGACTTTTCTTACTTACAGGGACTGCCCTTCCTTTTTAAAAGTTAAAAAAAAAAGTGTTATTTGGCCAGGCGCACTGGCTCATGCCTGTAATCCTAGCACTCTGGGAGGCCGAGGCAGGCAGATTGTTTGAGCTCAGGAGTTCGAGACCAGCCTGAGCAAGAGCGAGACCCCGTCTCTACTAAAAATAGAAATTATATGGACAGCTAAAAATATATATAGAAAAATTAGCCGGGCATGGTGGCGCATGCCTGTAGTCCCAGCTACTGGGGAGGCTGAGGCAGAAGGATCGCTTGAGCCCAGGAGTTTGAGGTTCCTGTGAGCTAAGCTGACGCCACGGCACTCACTCTAGCCTGGGCAACGGAGTGAGACTCTGTCTCAAAAAAAAAAAAAAAAAATGTTATTTCATTATAATGCAAATAGTATTTATTATACAAAAACAGAAAAAAAAGAAAAATAAGAAAGAAGTAGGTGTAGGCCTCTCTTAATAAGCCTGCTTAAACTTTTAAAAAGTTTTCTCTAGTCTTGTATATATTTTTCTACATGGTTGGACACATGCATAATGTGGATTTTTGAATATTGCTTTAAAATTTTTTATTTAAATCACATATTTTCTATGTTAGAATTTCTTGGTAAGCATTATTTTAATGGTATTCATAATATATATAAATAATGGATATTTTGCAGTGATACTCATTGCCTAAAGGTAGATATAAATTTAAGTGTCCTTATTGTTGGATTTATTTTGTATCATAAATAACGTTCTATGCAGAAATTTCTTCAGTTGCAATAAATTGCCAAACTAAGACATCTACCTTCCTGTTATCCTTTCACTGCCTTTGATAACACACCTAAATTTTTTCTTACTATATTTCATTCCCTTCTTTCTTCTTATTTCCAAAAACTATATATATGTCTTATAATATATATATATCATTCCTTCCCCACTCCTACCTGTTGATCTTCTCATGGTTATTTATAGGCTTGTCAGGTCTTGAAAGATAGTCTTCTCATGCAATTCAAGTCTCTCTTTTGACCTGACTATAAATATTTTATCGTTTACAAACTTCACCTGCAAAGCCTCCTTCTAGGATCTGCTCCTTTCTTGTTCTCTAGTCAGTATGCCTTCTACATTGTGTAGCCGACTGGATCGATGGTTTTCCAGGTCAGTAGGACAGACAGGTGTGTAGACAAGGAAAATAACTGGTGAGTTCAAGTGAAGGTTCTTGGCACGTTGGCGCCTGTGAACAGGATTCTTTTGAGTATGATCAGTGACACAAGGATCCTAACTAACATCACAGTCAAAAGAAGTGCCATTGCCATTACTGTTCCCAATCTGAGAAGTAGCTTTGGTTCACCAGTTTAAGAGTTAAAAGTCAAAGAAAAGCATTAACTTTTAAATTTATTATCTATTGAAAAGTTTAAAAGATCATCTGTTGATTAAAGAAATTCCTTTGATTGTAAATTCCTTTGACTATATCTATGAGCCCATTTTAGGGCTAGAAACCCCAGCAAGTGGTACAGTTTCCAGAACTTGGTAGACAATGTTTATTGACTAGAATTCCATGTACAATACAATCATAAGGCAAAGTAATTGACCACAATTCTATATATTTGTTGCTTCTTCCTTTGTTTACCTTGATTGACTGCCTTTGGTGATTGTTTTACAATTATTGCTTTCTAAACAATTTCATTGAGGAGCTACAAATAGCTAGCTATTCTACACCCATCAGTGTCTGAGATCAGTGGATGTTAGTTAAGGGGGAGGGTAAGGTTATTTTGACATTTTAAGGCAGAGCAACATAGAAATCTGTTTTGGAGGCATCTTGCTGTGCGACCTTTTATAATTTCCTCAATTTTTCTGAAAATTATGTTTTCTTTGGTGTATAGCAATGATAACGTGAAACCACCACTGGCTTTTTTCAGGGGATCTTGCTGGCTAATTTTATAAAATTCGAACTACGCTATATGAATGAAGAATCATCTGTAGCAATTGCTCTTTTCCAAATGTTCTTTTGCTTTGAATGCCATATCTGAATATTAGATTGCTTCTCCAGATGTTAAAGGCTCATGTTTCCTTCTGGTGAATTCGATTGTTGATTCCTGCATGTGTTTCTCGGGATTTGTATTATTTCTCTGTCTTAGGTAAGGATTTTTATAAATGCTCATTGATGTTTTAGAGTTTGGATTCGGTTCAGATAGAGGATATTTCCAGTGGACTCTTGCTCATCTACTTCCTCACTTGGGAATGGTGAAAAGCAGTTAACTCTCATGCCCCTCCTCTTACAGGGTAAGGGGCTACTATAGATTTTTTTCCCCTAATATATTGACTATACTGACCCCTCACCTAACCTTAGGTCAAAGAGAAAAGCAATGATTGTTTTTAATTGGGTGATGGCTACCATATATTTCCCTTTTGGTGGGATCCCCCAAAAGAAAGACTGATACCTCCCCCAAAAAAAGGAACTAAAAAAAGGCTTATAAACATGTCATAAAGGTCCAGGCTTGGACAAAAATCATGCTGTGATGTGAGTTTCAGCCCCATCACTTCCTAACTATGTGACCTTGGGCAACTTGGTGAGCTCATTAAGGCCTCAATTTCCTAACCTATGAAATTATCATAAATATTACTATTACAAATAAGAGTAAGTACCTTTTTATTTTCTTGTGAAATATAGATGTGATGATTGTCCTGAAGTGCTTACTTAAGCATGGTATCTGGCACATACGTCCTTACTAAATATTATATGCAAAAATAAACACATTTAAAAAACCCCTTAGAGTCAAAAAGCATAATTCTGTGCCCCAACATGTGAAAGATCAAATGTCTTGTGTCTCCAGGGTTTTTAATGACTTGTCCCAGAAAGTCACTGTGGAGGAGAAGTGGGCTCTCCCCTTACCGTGGATTTGGAGGGGGATGTCTGACATTGAGGTCTGAGGGCGACCTTATTTACTTCTGTCGTTTGTTCAGTTGCTCTCGTGCAAGCTGATGTTTTCGCTATATCTGCTACTATCTCACTGTCAATGACTCTGTTCTGTAAATGCTTCGTGTGAAGCGGCACTGATCTAGAAGAAAGCTGGGAAACAGGGAGGCAGTTGCCAGAGCTGTCATTGTGCTGAGTCAGAGGTGGCTTTGGCAATTAATTCATCAAAAGAGAAGTAGCATTTATACCTGCAGCTGGAAGGTTCGTGGACCCACACAGATGTCTGAAAATGAAAACTTGTGTTCCTCCCCAGCCCCCATTCCTGCCTACTTCAAGGAAAGGCTTTTGGTAACTAATATTTCATTTGTTCATTACAGTTTACCAATTACAGCAGGTCTCAAATCACAGGTTCCTGGACCGCGGGTAAAATGTGCTTTGTAAATAATATTGGCATATATCACTGTGGGCCAGTCCTTGATGTTGGATCCTTTTGGTATCTTTCACCTTGCCTATTTTAGTTACACAACGACTTGGAAGATTTCAGGCAAGTGTCTGATACATCTTACAGATTTATACAACTAGCTACCTGACAGTGTTGTCAAAGGAGAAACAACACTTTAGGATGATGTCAGTATAGAACCAAGCCAAATAGTTGGTCGCATTGTTCTTGTGCTTTTCCTTTGACATCACCTTATTCCAGGATCCTGGAAGGATTGCAAAACTCTTATTTGGATGTGTTTCTCTGAAGATCACTTTGTAAAAAAATCTCCAGGAGTGACATTTATTAGTCTCCTATTTTCTCTGCTCCTAACTTGAGAAGTTTTGCTCATCAAAAGTGAATACTTTGAGAGACTATTTGCTATGGAAATTCTGTGTTTTCTCCCTTAAAAACCCTCACTTCTCACATGAAAGTGTATGCTCAGATAAAGTAAGCCTCATGGACAGCATGTGGCTAAGATCACATTAGGCTCTCATTGCTAGCTTGAGATTTGCATTTATCTGAAAATCAGTGCTGAATTTTCTTAGCTTCGAAGTAGCTAGAAGGGAGTGTGTGTGTGTGTGCATGCATGTACATTCACACACACATAACTCAGAATTATTTTTTTAAATGTAGTATAATATGCCGTGACTGCAAGCTCTGCAGAGCAGCTGCCTTTAATGCAAAATATATTCTCACTCCTAAACTTGCTTTTTGGATTTTGTTTCTTCTGGTTTTAGATGAATAATTTAGAAAATCATTTTGTGGTTTGGAAAATGATTTAGATTTTGTATAAAATTTTATAGAAATGTTTAAAATCTAGATTTTAGCAAACTGATACTGACTTAAAAGTAGAAAGAGGTTAATTTTCTAGGACTGCCCCATATTTTTTAGCTTCTTGTTTAGAGAATCTTCTTGTGTTTGTTAAGAGAGAATAATTTGTAACATTTTTTTTCTTTTCAGATACATGTATTATGATTTTATAGACTCACCATGACATTCCCATTTTAAAGTCTGTTTTTTAATTTCAAAGTATTTTGGGGGTACAAATATGTTTGGTTACATGGATCACTTTTATAATCCTTGAGTCATGGTTATAAGTGTGCCCGTCACCCAGATAGTGTTCATTCTACTCGTTCAGTAGGCTATTGCCCATCTCCTCCTCTGCCCACCCCCTGCTTGATTTCCATTGAGTTTTACTTCACTATAAGCACATGTGTGCTCATCAGTTAGTTCCAATTTAATAGTGGGTACATGTGGTATTTGTTTTTCCATTCTTCAGATATGTTGCTTAGGATATTGGTCTCCAGTTCCATCCACATTGTTGCAAAAGACATTAAGTCATCCTTCTTCATGGCTGAGTAGCATTCCATGGTGTACATATACCATATTTTGTTAATCCACTCATGAATTGATGGGCACTTGGGTTGGTTCCACTTTGCAGTTGTGAATTGTGCTGCAATAAACATTCGAGTGCAGGTGTCCTTTTGATAAAATGACTTCTTTTCCTTTGGGTAAATACCCAGTAGTGGGATTGCTGGATTGAATGGTAGGTCGACTTTTAGTTCTTGGAGCAATCTCCATGCTGTTTTTCGTAGAGGTTGTACTACTTTGCAGTCCTACCAACAGTGTATAAGCATTCCTTTCTCTCTGCATCCATGCCAGCATCTATTATTTTTGGACTTTTTAACAAAAGCCATTTTAACAGGGGTAAGGTGATACATCATTGTGGTTTTGATTTGCATTTCCCTGATGATTACTGATGTTGAGCATTTTTTCATACGTTTATTGGTCATTTTTTCTCTATCTTCATTTGAAAAACTGTGTTCATGTTTTTTGCCCACTTTTTGATTTTTTTTTTATTTTTTCCTTGCTGATATGCATGTGTTCTTTGTAGATTCTGGTTATTAGCCCTTTATTGGACAAACAGTGAATTTTTTGTGAATTTTTTCTCCCATTCTGTGGGTTGTCTGTTTGCTCTGTTTATTATTTCCTTGGCTATGCAGAAGGTTCTTAATTTAATCAAGTCCCATTTATTTATTTTTATTGTTGCTGTGATTGCCATTGGTGTCATCTTCATAAATTCTTTGCCTAGGCCGATATCTAGAAGAGTTTTTCCAACATTTTCTTCTCGAATTCTTATGGGTTTATGCCTTATGTTTAAGTCCTTTATCCATCTTGAATTAATTTTTGTGAGTGGTGAGAGATATGGATCCTGTTTTATTCTTATGCGTGTGGCTATCCAATCTTCCCAGCACCATTTATTGAATAAGGATAAATGTATATTTTCCCCAGTGTATATTGTTGTTTGCTTTGTCAAAGATCAGTTGGCTGTATATGGATGGTTTTGTCTCTGAGTTTTCTGTTCTGTGGCTCTGTGTATTTATTTCTATTTTTTTTGTGCCAGTACCATGTTGTTTTGGTTACTATAGCCTTGAAGTATAGCTTGAAGCATGGTAATTTTATGCATCCCAATTTTGTCCTATTCCTTAAGATTGCTTTGGCTATTCAGGCTCTTTTCTGGTTCCAAACGAAGCATAGAACTATTTTTCCTAGATCTGTGAAATATGATGTTGGAATTTTGATGGGGATTGCATTGAATCTGTAAATCACTTTGTGTGGTATGGACATTTTAACAATGTTGATTCTACTGATCCATGAGCAAGATATGTTTTTCCATTTGTTTGTATCATCTGCGATTTCTTACCTCAGTGTTTCAATAGTTCTCTTTGTAGAGATCTTTGACCTCCTTGGTTAAGTATATCCCTAGGTATTTTATTTTCTTTGTAGCTATTGTGAATGGTATTGACTCTCAGCTTAACTATTACTGGTGTATAGGAATGCTACTGATCTGTGTGCATTGCTTTTGTACCCTGAGACTTTGCTGAATTTATCAATTCCAGGAGTCTCATGGAATCTTCAGGGTTTTCTAGATAGAAGATCATATCATCAGCAAAAAGTGATAGTTTGCCCTCCTCTTCCTTGATGTGGATACTCTTAATTTCTTTTCTTACCTGATTGCTCTGGCTAAGACTTCCAGCAGTACGTTGAATAGAAGTAGTGACCATGGGCATCCTTGTCTTGTTCCAGTTCTTAGTGGGAATGCTTTTAGGTTTTCTCTATTCAGTATGATGTTGGATGTTGGTTTGTCATGTATGGCTTTTATAATTTTGAAATATGTTCCTTCTATGCCTTGTTTGCTGAGGTTTTTTTTTTTTTATCATGAAAGGGTGATGAATTTTGTCAAGTGATTTTTTTTTTTTTTTGCATCTATTGAGATCATATGATCTTTGTTTCTGCTTCTGGTTATGTGGTGAATTACATTTATGTATTTACATATGTTGAACCATCCTTGCATCCTTGGGATGAAGCCTACTTGGTCATGGTGGATTATTTTTTATATACTGTTGAATTAGGTTTGCTAGTATTCAGGATTTTTTCCATCTGTATTCCTAAGGGATATTGGTCTGTAGTTTTCTTTATTTGTAGTATCATTTCCTGGCTTTGGTATCAAGGTGATGCTGGCTTTGTAGAATGAGTTGGGGAGTATTCCTTCCTTCTTGATGTTATGGAATAATTTCTGTAGTATGAGCACCAACTCTTTTTTGTATTTAACATTTTCATAGATCTCATAATAATGGTTTATGTGTATTGACTCATTTGATTATCAGAATAACCCTATGGGGTATCATTATTATTAAATCCCACTTAAAAGATGAGGAAACTAAGAGAGAGAGAGTGAAAATTGTCTAAGATCAGAAAGCTAGAAAGTGGAAGAACCAGAATTCAAAACAAAACAATATGATTCCAGTGTCTGTGTTCTTAAATACTTTACTAGAGTAAGTCTTATGTATAATTGATACAATGTAAGTGGTATAAACATTAATAAAATTGGTTTTTTATTTCATTTACATATAGTTTGGATATTATGTAAGTTATTAGTGTTACTATATAGGATATACTTGGAGTCAATAGTAACATTGTTTATTCCTAGATTTTATTATTTACAACCAGAATCAGAATGGGAGGGTGTAAAACACCTGCAATGGGAAGAATGCAGTCGTGAGCCTGAGTGCGTGCACCTAAGTCTGGTCACAGATAGAATACATCTCATGTATTTTATAAAGTATCAAAGAGGTCAGAACTGCAAAGAAGGTTACTATTGCCACAGCCAGAAACCTAATCACATATATGTACTTTTGTAAATCATATGCATATGTTTGTGTGTGTGTGTACATCTTATACATGTAATATTTTTAAGAAGCTGAGAATTAGCCACCTTAGTCTGGGATATGAGAATTTTAATACATTTTTTACATATGTATTTAATAAGTGGCAAATGAGATGTATTCCTTGCCTCCATGTGGCTTATGTAACCTTGCTTATGAGAGAAGAACTTGATTGTTACAAATACTCATAGATGTGATATGTGTATATATATGCATATGTATCTCTATGTGTATATATATTTTATATACATATCCACACACACACCCCTTTACACATTTTATTAACATGGATGTTAGCTTTTCTATTAAGAAAAATTTGATTATTATGCAAGAAAGGATACATTTCACCTCTGTGGATAAGCTATACATATATTGGCTGATAGGTATTATTTAATGAACCTTTTCTATGTGTCAGGATCTGAACTCTATTTATGCATTTTTTTTCTCAGTTAATTCCAGGATATTAAATTTTATGATGGCAGAAGTCTTCATTAATTCTGTTCACTGATGTGCGTGCTAAGCACTTAAAATGATACCTGGCATATGTGGACACTGAAAATATTCTTGCAGAATTGAATCATAATATGTTTATAAGGTAGCTTTGTTTATTTGCAATTTGATGCATGAGAAAACTGAGCCTCAGCATGGATTATTGGCCCATTGTCACAGGTGGCTCAGTGGCACAAGCAGGAATAGAACTTTTGTTTGACTGGCCCCACTGTGCACACCCACCATGTTTGACTCTTTCTCTGGAGAGGCTCTTGGGAAAGGAGCATATTCTGGGGTCCTTTAGGTCACAAGTGTTCCTGGTCATTCCATAACTGCAAAGTCCTGGCGGACTTCCGAGTTCTAGGTGGTTTTTTCTGCTATGTTGAGCTATTGTATAAGGCTCTGTGAGAGCCTTGGACTACTGCTTGCTTTATAGTATACTTCCAGACACATTGTGTTTAGCTCCATGAAGGCTTCCATCTGCCCTTGAGCATAGGAGAAGAATATGGCTTAGCCAAAGATAAGAGAGGATAATAGTGGATAGGACATGGAGTAAGTGAGCAGGAACCAAAAATGGCAAAGGGAAGGGAGGAATGGGCAGTAGAAGATGAAAAGGCAACAGTCAGGGTTACAAAGGAAGGAGAGAAACAAATAATATAGGAGATATAAAAGAGTTTTCATTGCTTTTAAGAAACATTATGGTAAAATGTCTTCCTCCAAAGGGAAAAGTCAGTGGCAAAGAATTTTTCTAAATTTATTTTGTTACTCATATTTAATTATTAGATATATAGTAGTGCACAATAAATGTGTACTTAACCAAATAAAACTCTATAGTGGGCTAACACCTCAAAGATAGTCACACATATTTCATAAGTTTTTTGTTGTAAAATATTTTATGGCTTCATAGCTAAGGAGCTTCTCAGAAATTGGTATATGTAGCCATGCATAAGCTTTCAACTTTATATTCCCTTTTTTAAAGCACCATGGTTTCTAGTGATCTTTGAGTGTGTCTCTTTTTTTTCAATTAACCTCAAAAATTTGCGGTTAATTCATTGTCTTTGTTCAGAAAGAGCAAAACGACACATCCCCGAAAGTGACCAGATTTGCACAACCCTGTAATACGTTTCTGATTTATGTAAGTTCCAATTCTGGAAAGTTTCCTAAACTACAAAACTGACTTATTTTATTTTAATTGCCCTCAAGAACAGCCCAGATAAATAGGCTCCAAATTTGAGGCCTGAGTAATAATGATTTTAGGATCAGAACATCTGTTGCTGGTATTTTTGAAGCGTCCATCATGTGGAGAGTGCAGCGTTAGGTGCTTTAACAAGACACTCTGTTATCCCTTCAAGGTGTTGGATAAATACAAATAAGCACATAAAATAAAAATAAATCACTGAATCCATGAATTGAAATGGATGTAAGAACAACTTTAATCTTGTGCATATGTCTTCATCACCAAGTAAGGGTAATTTACCTTGTATGTTAAGCATTTTACAGGTGGCGTACTTAAGATAAGTTTAAGAATCCTGTTTAAAAGAAATTTAAAAGTAAAAAGGCAGTATAAAGACTTCTCAGTCAGAGGTTTTGGTCAGCTGGTTTCAAATCATTTTTTCAGTGACAACATAGAAAGGCCCATTCATGAACTTCTACAAGCTTCGATGTCCACTCCCACACTCTGCCTTCCCTCTTCTTTTAATGGCATCTTGTGTTCCCATCTGGGGAGACTTCTCCGCTTGTCACTAATTCCCAACACATGTTGTCCACTCACTTTTTTCTTCTGGAAGGAAAAGGGAAAACGGGCTCTAAGAAATACATGTAAATGCTGGGAACTTGACTCTCTCGGTTGGATTAAACAGTATTGAAAGGTGTTAGCTAGAACAAGATCAATGAAAAGGGTGAACTATTTAATAATATTTAAAGGGAAAATTTAAAATTAGGTTGCAGAATAAATAAAAAGCATTTTAGATATTAGGGATCCCAAGCACAAACTCAGAGGTAAAGGCAAGAAATACTAGACAGCAAATAGGTTTATCTGAATTGCAAAGAATGAGCTAAAGGGATGGGGTGAGGAAGCAAGAGACATTAGTGAAGAAGTGAAGAAAGGAACGGTTGACGTTGGCAGAGAGACAGATGCTACCTTGGTCTCTCTCTAAATACTGTACATAAACAGAGTCAAAAAATTTGTTCAGGTGACTGGATTCTATAGACATGTGTGATTATTTTTCCGGCCAAATGCAAGATGAGGGAGCACACACATGGGTTAGAACCTTCATGAAAAGACATCCATAGGGAAGGTATGAGGATTTCCTATTGTCTGCTATAGCAAGTCCACATACTGTGCCTGCCTTACTGTCCTCACCATTTGATTTCAGTGCCCTCACATTCCCTGGGGAGGCTGTTAATACCAATCTGCAGTCTAAAATATTCCAATAACTATATTGCCTGTTTATCGAAATGCTGTGCATTCTTCACTTCTAGCTCCACAAGCTTTCTGCTTTCCTGAGCTATTGTAATAAACATTTTTTTCCCTCTTACCTTCCTTGGTGTGTATGATTAGCATTACATAGAGCGCCATTTATTTTTTCTCTTTTATTCTTCCATGTATGTTAATTTTGCCTGTCTAGCCTAATCCTGAGCTCCAAGTTCAAAGAGTAACCATGAACACAGAGCTGAAGGTTCAGGTAGATCTCATCCAACCCTTTCATGGACAGAGAAGGAAACTGTAAAACAGAAATGACAGTGATTCCGAATGTATACTCTGTGTCAGACAGTTTTAACATTTTTATGTGTCACTCATGTAGTCATCCCAAAGATGATACGTGGCATGTACTATTATTGTCACCATTTTATAAATGAAAGGGCTAATGTGCGGAGAATTGGCTTGCCAGGGGCACACAGCTACAAAGGGGCTTCTCAGAAATTGGTATGCACAGTCTGGTATAAGCTTTCAACTTTATATTCCCTTTTGGAAGCACCATGATTTCTAGTAATCATTGACTCTGTCTTCTCTTTTCAATTAACTTAGAAAATTTGCACTGGAACCTTCATTGTCTTCATTCAGGAAGACCAAAACAATACACACCAGAAAGAGTTCAAATTTGTACGGCTCTGTAGCACATTTTTGATTTACATAAGTTCCACCACAGCAGAAAAGTTTTATAAAATGGAAAACTCACTTTATTTTAATGCCTTAGAGAATAGCCCAGATAAAGAAGCTCCAAATTTGTAGGCCTGAGTAATAATGTATTTTAGGATTAGAACATTCGTTGCTGCTGGTATTTTTGGAGCGTCCATCGTGTACAGAGTGAAGCATTAGGTGCTTTAATGGGATATTCTATTATCCCTTCAAGGTGCTGGATAAAAACAAATAAGCACATAAAGTCAATCTGGGATTTAATTCTTGACCTCTGGTTGCAGCTCTTCACTTCCTGAGTTAGCAACAGAAGCAGAACAAAAACTGTCCCCCGCAACTTTCATTTCAGGGCTCTTGCTGATTCTAACTACTTTGTACCACCATAATTCCTATGCCAGTAAATAGGAAAAGAGAAGAAATACAGATGTTTATTAATTTCAGCCTTGTATGGAAGATCCTATTCATGTAAACACACCTGGTACACTAGCCCTTTCCGTAGGGAGCAAGTAATGATGTTAAACAGAGTGATTGATGAACTCATTGATGGGAAGACTATAATTTGTATGTGAATTAGTGAATCGACAAAGCCATTCACGTAGTAGTTATTTATTTTGACTCTGATTCTTTCAATAAGAACCAGGGAACCAGCTGTATGTAGTGTTTAATTGAATGGGTTGGGGTCACAGAATGATCTGGTCAAATCATCCACGAGCTTTCCCACTGTGTCAAGTAGAAGGTGAAGTTTACCAAAACCTCCATAGCACCCAGTTCTCTCCCAACATAGTCCTTAACTTGGATGCTTTGGAGAGTGTGTGCATTTTAATTTACCAGGAGTGATTTAGATGTATTCCTGTCCAGAGACAGAGGAATGGATTAAATAACATTCCCTGGAGTCCTCTTTGCCTTAGAGTAAATGCTCTTTATCATTCTAAGCTTCTTACTCTGAGCAGTATTTGAACATGATCTTGTGGATTCCCCAGAACAATTCCTGATACCGTTTCCCTAGTTGATGCACTTGGATTTTTTCCATACTATTCAGGCTGCATTCTCTTTTTAGCTTAGTGTGTTCTTTTTCACTCTGATGCTTTGACTTTTACCATCACAGTTTTCTTCTTTATTCCCAGAGTTTTTATAGACTGTCACCCGGCTTTCCTCGGAGTCCTTCAGCCAAGTTATCCGTACTTTGCTCTTCTAATCTTCTGTTATAGCAGGCTTCCTGTTACTTCTATCTTTGCTCTTACACTCTCAATTTGTTCCAGATTTTCTGGTAGAGATTTCCCTGCACTGAAAGCAGTATTCCAGGTGCAAGCATTTGAGAATTGAGTAGAGATAAATACTTGCACCTCTCTTGACTGTGATGTCTTGCCATCTGCAGTTCAAAGTATGATGTCCACAAGGGTTGCCATTTGCAGCACAGACTCACCTGGATGGCAAGTGCTGTCTACCCTCAGCTCCCTTCCAACAGGTCCTTCTCAGAAGACCTCTCTGACCTCTTTTCCATTTTTTTTTCTTTCTGTGTGTATCTGTGTTTTCATTCATTTTCCCCTAGCGGATAAGCTGGCCTTTTCCCAATCTGACTCTCATTTTGTTATTTGATCCCCAGATCTGCAACTCCTCTCGGACCATCTGTATTATTTCTCTGTCCTTGCTGATGTTTTGCAACATTCCCCGGCTTACAATCATCTGCAGATTTCATTAGCACACTGTTTACTACGTTCTGAAGATCATTAATAAAAATGAATAAACAGAAGACCTTACGCAGACATCTGTGGAATTTTTCTAGGCTGCTTCCACAACTTGATGGCCATTCTTTCATTTAACCTTTTTTTTTTTTTTTTTTTCTTTTTTGGCCAATGTTTCAGCCAGTTTCCTCCATGACCACCCTGTTCTCAAATCCAAGTGACTGCATTCCTACTGTGTGATTTTCCTGCACCACTTGATAATTGTCTAAGCAATTCATCAGGTTTGTCTGACAGCAAAGTTTTATTGACAGTTTCCATTAACTTCTAGATTGGGGAAACCATATGTTACAGTGTATATGCCCTACCCTGAGTTTCTCCCAGTTTATTAATGCTTTAAAACCTTGACTGTAGATGGGAAAAGAGCACAAAGAGAAGAGAGAGACTGAATATACGCTGCTCTTGGGAAAGTAACATAACGTATACAGAGGATCATGTGTGTGCATGTGTGTAACAAACAGTGTACAAGGGGTTAACAATGATCTTTCCACAAAGATAGAAAGCAGTTGTGTTTGGTTTGGAATGATGAAGATTTCTATCTAACTTACATTGAAAAATCAAACGACTAGATTTTCAAAACCATAGCTATATTTAGAGAATATCTGTGATGTACTTGGCACAGCGATAAGATGTGATTACGTCAGCCCTAAAAGGCAGTTATTTTCAGGTACACCATTAACCTGTGGTGCTGTTATGAGAATTAGAAAAAGACGTCCCATCCAAAAAATGCAGCCTGTGCCTGAGAGCAGGGTACAGGCTGCACCTAGGGACTCATTGACCCCTTAGGCCAGATATCGTTATGTACAGCGTAGGCTGTCCAAATGTTCATGGCAGCCCTGATGTTTTTTGCTTTAAGTGAAGATGAGTAAGAAACCTATAAGAGTTAGATTTGGGATTGAAACTAATGCAGCTTCCTCAATGCCTTATTGCTTCTCTGCAGATAGGATAAATACGGATCTAACTCACTCTCCTATAATGGTATACTAAATTCAAAAACATTTTGTGCTTTGCCTAGAAAAGAATGGATATAATTTAATACATAACCTTTTCTGCCAAGATTCATCTTTGTTGTTCTTTTCCTAGTCTTCAGCTATGTTGTTTTCGTTACTGTCATTATTATTGTCTATTACAGACTCTAAAAAGAATTATGGGGAAGAATTACGGTGGCTCAGAGTTTTTCACTATCTTTAAGTGTAGCTGAACTGTATCTACTTCCTCCCCCGTTGGCTTGTGAAGTTCAGTCAGCAGTATACGAGCACACACCTTCATTATATTAAATATTGATCATTTTAGTGAAATGCCATGTGAACGTTATAGGACTACTTAACGAGGAATATTTTAAATTCTTTGACTTAAATTACTAGGTATGTTTGTAAAGGGGTAGAACTTTTGGTAATTGGAATGTGTATGCACACACATATACATACATCTATGTGTGTATAATATATATTTCTTAAAGAAAATATAGTTATTTGCCAAAGCATCCGATCTTTTCACTTTCCCTTTTTTTTGGTTACCATTTTTATTTTCCTTGAGTGCTGTTTTTATTGAAATGTGTCTTCCACTTCAGCTGTAGAGCCTTTCCTTGTTGAACAATGTAGTTTTCTTGTTCAACAACTCTGACATTCAGGTAAATGGAAGGAAAATGGATAGGGGAAGCTGCGTGTTCATAATGCCACTTTGCCACCCTAAAATCTGTGCAGATAATCTACTTGGAAGGATTTGAGCCCCGGTGGACTACAGAACTGCATAAGTATCCTACATTGATTTACAGCACCTGCTACAGCTGCTTGGATCTTGGCAGGCATTTTCTCTACTGCCAAATGCTGTTGCAATTGCTGGGCAAATCGAGACGGAGGTTATATTTACTGGACATGTTTATAATCTGCAGAGTGATCTAAGCCATAGAGGGCTAATTTCCCAAAGATCAATGACAAAGAGAGGATTTCAGAGGTTATCCTCTTTATCCAATTTCCTGTGTCCTAATGAGATGGCTGAAACCTGTTTGGAATCTTTCTGATTAGAAACTCTTCTGAGAGTCAATAAAGAATATGACATCCATAAATCTAAATGAGAGGTGACTTGGCTGCCTGCATGGTGATTCATGCCATGTAGAGCCTTTCCCCTGCCCCCAGCAGGGTGTACCATCCAGGGTTGACCTGAGACAAGGTCGAATTTAAACCAAAAGTCTTGAGAGGACTTGGCCCCTACTGTTGAATTAAGAGGACTCTTCTTGCTGTTAGAATGCCCTGTGTATATTTTTTACTTTTCTCAATTCAATTCAATTCAACTGCAGTTCAGTTCAGCCAAAATTGATTTGTTAAATGAGTGTTGTGTTTTCCAACTAAGAAGAAAGACACATTAAAAAATGACTATAATATGTGGGTAAGGGTCACAGTACAGATATGAACAGTACGATAAAAGATTGTCATAATAATAACTAATACTTTTTGGAGGGTACTGACGTGTCAGGCAGTATGCTAACTGTTTGACACACACTTTCTTTAATCCTAACAACAAACTCATGAGTTGGGTCCTATTATTATATACCCATTTTATAAATGAGGAAACTGAGACTTAGATCCAGTTTGAGTGACTTTCCATGTTAACAACATACTTCCTGAACTCCATATTTTCCTTTAGTTGTCAACTCCTTTATTTTGCCTCTTACATAAACTTCTTGGAGAAAAAAAAAGTTGTCTGTATTTATCATCTCTACTTGTTTATTTCTCATTTGCTCCTCAACCCATCCAATCTGGCTTCTGCCACTACATTAAAATGAAATCATTAAGAAGGCTGGCCAGTTCCTCCATATGCCTGAATACACTATGTCCCTGTCACTGGGTCGTTCAGGTGCTTTCGCCACAATTAACTCCTCCTTGCTTGCAACTATATCCTCTCTTGATTTCCTGTAACCACATTCTCCTGTGTTTCCCCCAAAACCATTAGTTGTCCCTTTCCTTTTGATAGCACCTCTTCCTCTGCTTAACTTCTCAGTATTGGAGCATTTTAGCTTGAGTTCTGAGTCTTCTGGCTTCTGTGCTATGTCAGGGGTTCTAAACCTGGTTGGTACCAGGTACTTCCTGGCAGTCTGGTGGAGGCTGCGGGCTCAAGTTTTTAAGTGCATAAAATACCTTGAAAGTCTTAAGGTATCCCAAACTTAGTTCGTACAAACAGGAACTCTTGTTTTCTCCTCCCAGTTTTGTTTTTTCCATCATCAGTCCAGTTTTTCAAGAAAACTGGAAGTCATCTGTGATTCCTCATTTATCCTTTAACACAAATGTTATCCTATCCATTAGCAAGTCTTGGCTATTCTATCTCCTTATTATCTCAGATCTTTCCACCACCTCTCAGGTGACACATAATGAATAGGCCATGAATGGATAAAGATTTGGAACCAGGGAAAGACAGAGGCAGAATGAATCATTAGGGGACTCTTATAATACTTGAGCTGAGACTCAAGATAGAGCAGAGGCAGTCTTACCTGGAGAGGAGGAGAATGAATTTAAAAGATAACTGTCTACAGTGGAAACTGTAGACAAAGAATTAAGAGTCATGGATGCCTAGAAGCATGAATAACGTTCCTTGAAGTTACCTTTAAAACACTTCTGTTTCTTTTTATATATCCTTTAGACCTCATATTCTGTGAAGTTCTTGAGAGACAGTAAACCATATCATTTGGGGAATTTAAGCATGAGGATGGGAACAAAACTGAAAGGAGGAAACTTTCCCAGATTGAGTTGACGATGAAACCACTTTCTGTGGCCATTTCTCCCCAGAGACTGGTAAAACAAACTGGTAAGAACCAGACAGTTTGACCAAGTAGCAGCTGGAACATTTCAATAAGGGTCTCCCTCCAGCACTTTCTCACTTCTGAACAAGCCAAGCTAAGCTAGAGTCAACTAATCAACTTTTCTCATACTGTGTATTGTTCTCAGTTAAGGTTTTTGTTTGTTTTATTGTTTGGTTGCTTTGTTTTGGCTGTCTGTGTCACCTGATTAACTGGGAATGAGCCCTATCATCCTGTGTAAGCTAAACCCTCAATTATGTAAGTTTTCTCTCCTTGTGCCATATGCCTTCCCCATCAGCAATGACTCCGGAAAAGGCAAAGGCAGCCTGTGTTTTTCCTGATTTTGCAAACTTGCATTCTGTTAGCCTTGGGCATTTTGGCCTCCCCCAGTGTCAGCATGGGGTTTTAATAACTGAGAAAAACAGAAATATCAAGAAAGGACACTGTGCAAATCACTTTGCAAACAGGCTTGTCTTGAAACTGCCTCCAGTGTGAGTCATGGAAACTCATAGTGATTAGGATAACGCGGTACATTGCATTTGGTGACACTTAATTCTCTTATTAACTTCACGGAAATATTTTGCTCATTTGTCAGGTTGGAGTAATTGTGTGAGAATGTTGTAGTTCCTGTCTTCTTCTGTTCATTGGGAACGTTGGAGAAATAGCTGTAAAAATCAAAGCGTTCCAGGTTGAAATGCATTTGAGGCTGACTTTTCCCTCTGGAGGTGTACGTTGGCTTCATGCACATCATCCGTACTTTGAGTTTGGGTGTCTACTCTTTGAGGCCTCACTGTCTTCTCTGCAGAGGGATTCCTTTTCACCTGTGCAGTCAACAGTCAGGGAGAAGGCAGTGGGGTGGTTCAGGTGCGTGGTACGTCGCATTGCCAAATGGAGACAGAGCCCTGCTCTGGCCCCATGAGCTGGAGCAGCCTCCAGAGCATTTCTGGCCAAGACCCAACGAGAGGTGATCCCTGCACCAGGAAAAAAACACAGTGGCTGAGATTTCGGCTCTCCGTCTCTTTGCTGGGATGATTCATACAGCAGCCCTGACATTGAGTCTCGGGAGAACGGTTCTCTTCCCGCTAAAAATATCCCGGTTCAGATTTATAATGTCAGGAGCTGATAAATTTGCTGGGGAAATGCAAGCAGTGTCACTGTCATGCTAGGAAACCTGCTCTGATAAATCGATGAGGGGGAAGAAATTCCAAATGTGGCAGAGACCCGCAGCACCACCTCCCCCGGGACGGTGAGCAACATGAGCATGCTTTCCTTGCCATCAAAGTCCCCTTTTTCAAACGTACTAACAAGTAGAACGCACGAGATTGAAAAGGAATATAGAAAACGTCTTTTCCAGCAGAGGAATGACATGGCATAAAACCAGATCTTACCATTTGGGAGATGCTTTTGCTTTTCTGTGAAGAGAAGGGGGTTCCTTCTAAAATACTCTCTTCTCAAGACAAAGATTGCACTTAACTAGCCTGGCGTTTCCGTGGTGACCTGTGATTCGACCAGGATCTCTTGATTTCTGGACTCAGTAAGGAACAGACTGTTGATACATTTTTGTCTGGACTTTCAGAATCTAAGTTTATATCACTGTCCATTGCCAGCCTTCCCTTTTCTCTCTTTAGTTGGTCAACAGCTTCTTAGGAGGATCACAGATCACAGAATGTCCCCTCTGTTACCAACTGGCTTGAAATGATTTGACATGGGCTTCAATTTTAATTTATTCAACCTCACTTAAGCATCTATTAGAAAACAAGTAGCATGATTGGCTTTTTTCTAAAATGATGAAGGTGCAGCGTACTGATAATGAGATGAATGCACCTAAAATGAACTTACTATAGTCAAATCATAAACATAATAGTTGATACATGAACAATTGCTATGAGAACTGCACAGAGGCATTGCTTCTGCTGGGAAAAGACCAGGAATGCTTCAGAGACGTAAAATTTGGCCTGGGGATAATACAATGAATGAGTTGTAGAAATTTCTCAGGGAAGAGGAGAATTTCTAACCAGAAAAGTATGCATTTAAGGTACGAAAAGCACCACCTAAGTTTGGAACTTAAACGAGATATTTAGAGGGTTTAAGTGAAATTTTTTTCTCCCTGGCTTTTTGGCTTTTGCCAAATGACTTGCAAAACAACTGTCACATTTGCTCTAATCATTTTAGATCATTAACTTTGAAAATTACTGTTGGTATTATTTTCTACCTTGGCCTTGTGCCCATAATGAGCTGACATCTAATGAACAGGTGGATGGTGGATGCCTGGAGGTTTGCCCTTGTTAAACACTTTACCTAGACTGCAAAATGTCATGGTGTAGCCTTCCCTACCAAAACTTTGAGGACCCACGTCTCAGTAATGATGTTCTAATGATCTAATACGCTCTGCCGTCGTTGGTTGATCATCAAGTCGTGAAGCAAACTGACACGATTATCACTGTCTCCTTGAAAGAAGAATAAAGGCTGGAATTTTAATTCTGTGCAGCATTTACTCAAAACAATTTTATGTATTTAAAAATGGTTAGGTCTTTCCTTCTTGTGGTCCTACCTCTTGACCTGCTTTCTTCTTAATGAGGGAATAATTTGTAGATTTGGGGCCTCAATTTCAATAGCAAGTGCCCCCCGCCCCAAATCCATAGGCAACAAAAAGTGTTTTCATTCTGAGGTTCATTAGGAAATGCAGGTTAGAAAGATTTCATGTAATTATAAAAGATGATGTAGCATGTGTAGTTGCTGAACTAATTCGAGGAAGAAGGATGTCTACAATGTATTTTGAAATGCATCAACAAAGATGGACGGATGGACGGATGGTAAATGGAGATATTATAAAGCAAGTATAATAGAATACTAATCAGAGAATCTAGCTAGCCCTGGGAATATAGGTATTGATACTAAAGTTATTTTAACTTTGTGGAATGTTTGAAACATTAATAATAGAATGCTGCAGGAAAAGATAAGATAGCATAGAACAAAATTGGTAGAGGTGTTTGGATAAGAATTATAGCATAGTTAAAATGAAGAGAAATTTCTTCTGACTTATCAAAATGTAGACACAAATAAAGACGTAGCTGTGTCTGTGCGCCAAAGGTACACAATCTTTCTTCACCATTAGCTCATGAATCTGTCAGATGAGAAAAAAGATCATTCTAGAAAAAAAGAGTAGTTTGCTTCAAGGGCTAGACCCTTAGTCCACTCGCAATATATAAATAGATTTTGTTGTGTCTTTTTTTCTTGTGTATATAAAATACCTATATTCTTCACAAATAAGGCAATTTCTTTCTTCTCAGTCATTTCAGCATGTATTGAGCACTTCCTGTATTCCAGGCATGGTGCTAAGCACTGAGGCTTCAGCAAGGAAACACTTGAGAAAGTTTAACATCAAGAAATGAAAAAAAAAGATAATAAAGTGATGTGAAAAAGTGAAAGGACTTACAAAGTGCTGTGAGAGCCCCGAAGGGGGGGACCAGTCCCTCTGATTTGGAGCAGGTAACTTAACCTCTTTGGGCCCAAGTATTTTTACCTGTATAATCTGGCCGGTAATAACTGTTAACCCATTGTCTGTTCAATAGCAAGACCTTAGTGAGTGGTCACTAATGTCTTTGACCTAGACAAGGGACCAAATTGGGGGAAAAAAATTAATACATAAATAGCCACGACATTGGCTTGACAGATATAGATCCTTGTTGTTCCCCACCCCTCCCCCATGCCACACCCTTTGTTGCCCTCAAAGAGCTATAAGATCACTGTCCTAGAGCTGGAACAGACCTTGCCATGGATCTGGGATAGGTACTCCCTTCTAGCCCCTCTTTAGCGACGAGGACACTGAAGTGACTTGAGAGAAGTGAGTTGTCTCAGGTGTCATAATCACTGGCAAAGCAGGGAACATGTATGATAATAAAGCTTTTCCTGTAGACAGAGGTTGCAGAAAAGTCATAGTCCTCTGGACATACAGTTTATGATTTCCTAGGAGGCAAGAGAGAAAGCTCAGAAACATTTTTGTATTGTTAGAAGAGAATATGTTTCATTGTATCTGAATGCAGGGCACTAGTAGGTTCCTGGGAAATACCTGTTTAGTTGCATTGCATGAAACCCTCCTGCTTTACTGTCTGTTTGGCATGGTTAACCCTTGTTATGGGGGTGACTGGCCCATTAATTAAATCAATTTTTAATTCTTTTAATTGTAGGTTGGTACTTATAATCTACAGAATCTGTATTTCCTAACCCCACATACATTTATGCAGAGTGATAGGAGGCAAAGATTGCCTCTCTCTTTGTGAAAATGGAGTCACTTCTTGGTATTTGTATTTTATTGGATGGATGAGGCTTGGCACATTTTTCCTGACAAGTCAGAGATGGCCCCTAGAGACTTGGTAATTCACAGCTTTGAATTAAGGTCTCTGGGTATTCCCAGTACGGGAGCCAGTGGACCACACTGGCTTTGAACTCAAGTACTTTGGATGGAAAGTCCCGCTCAGAGCGAAGGTGTAGGTTCTCCATACTAGGGGAGAATATTTCTTATCACAGAGGAGAGAAAGAAGGGGAGTTTAGAGAAATAGAGAGGAGAAGGAGAGAGAAAGGAAGAGGGAGACAGAGAGAATGAGTGGGATTTTATTGTCAAAAATTTAATTATTGGTTTCTTAGTACTATTAAATTTTGTAAAAGTAGACGTCATAAGAAAAGGAATTAAGCAAAACTATGATTTGGCTGGTTAAACAGGTAAAAATCAGTGAAAGAAATAGGATCTCCCTCAAGCAACCACGCAGAATAGTCAGAAATACTGAAAGATATTTCTAGCGTGCAATTCAGATTCTCATATGCTCCAGTTGGGAAGCCAGTATAAGTAGAACAGTGGATGCACAATCTGAAAACCATAGATTAGAAAACACGCTACAGCACAATTTTTAAGTGAAAAGAAAAGGAGAAAAAAGTCAGAACCATGCTCTACTTGGGAATGGATTGGGTTTGGCTCCATCGAACAGACTATAAAATGCACTACTGATTAACAAGACAGGTCTTACGCGCGGTGGGGATAGAGGCAGGACATACTGAATAATCTTGGCTGGTTGTGCTTTGGAGGAGATGGAATCTCAGAAGGAAGTCAGGGAGTCCTTGTAACTCCCATTGTTTTCTGTTCCTTCCCAGCCTCAAAAAGTAAGGAGGCAGAAAGCTGCTTTTGAGGACAATGTTTTTAAATGTAAAAGCTCAACCTTGGAAAAGTCTGTAGCTTCATCCTGTGCAATATTTGTCATTTCTGTAATGGTAAAAATCAGATGCCTTCATATAACCCAAAGAGCTGGTAATGTGGCCCACAGCTGTGATTTCCTCAAGCCCAGCATTTAAAAAGAGAATTGGTTTTGATAAATACGGTATAATGTGAATGTGAATGTGTAGGCACAGGATTGATTATAACTGGGAAGAAAGGGAAGGAAGAGTTAACTTTCAGTAAAAGTCTCCTATGTGCCAGGCACTGTGCTCTACATGTGTTGCTTCATTGAATCCTCACGATCTTTCAAAGTAACATGATGAGAAGATGCTGATTTTAACAAGCAGCAGAGCTGGGGTTTGAACCCAGGTCTGTAGAACTTAGGTCCCTGTGTGTTTTCTATTCTGTTGGCTGTCTGTGCCATCTGGCTCATGACTTTAAACCATTTGGTGGATAGAAGATATAAAATAAGCTGAAATTCAAACTAGTATCCTTTGGTCTGCATTAGCTGCTCTAACTGAAAATACTGCTAAATGAGGTTTGGGGAATAGATGTGAATTTTGATTATTCAGTTCCCTGTTGAGACCAGCCAAATCATATTATTTCTACCAGGGAGAAATAAAGGGGAAAGAAAGAAAACAAACCCAGGTTTCTGGAAATATTGCTATGGGCTATAAGGCAAATTTAGATGTTAAAAGTGATAGTTGCCAAAATTTGTCAAGTGCCAAAATGTTCTCTTGTGTGAAAGAAAAAAAAAGTGGAGGATTTATTGTCAGAAAATTATGAGTCTTGCGCTGGCCAAATTCACATCAATGAGATGCTTCTTTTTTTCTTGTGTTTGGCAGGTTGTGAAAAGGAGACGGGGGGGGGGGGGGGGGGGGGGGGGGGG
>CM052451.1:7603252-7621441 GCA_028533085.1 Varecia variegata | reverse complement strand
GTGCAGATGTTTTTGATACATGGCTTGAGTCAGGGTATAAATGTGCCCATCACCCGAATAGTGTTCATTGTATTCATCAGGTGGGGTTTTGCCCCTCCCCTCCCCTTCCCTCCACCCTACCCCCTGCTTGATTTCCAATGACTTTTACTTCCATCTGTGCACTTATTTACTCTTTAGTGAATTTTTCATTAATTTCCTGAAATATTTTTTTGGCTTCTTTTGGTTGGTTCTCAACTTTCTCTTCAATTCCATTCATCTTATTTGCCATATATATTCTGAATTCCATTTCTGCCATTTCAGCAGTTTCCTTATAGGTGGAGTTCACTACTGCAGCTCCATTGTGAGCCCTTGGGGGGATCATGTGAACTGTGGGTATGGCAGTTCTATCCATTGCCCCTTCCAAATGCAGGCAGCGTGGTGTGGACCACTTGAAGTCTTAGCAGTCATTCCAGGCTGTGGCATCTCCTTGGGTACTGATCTAATGCCCGTATCAAAACAACTTGAAGGCAAATTGGGGCACCTTTAGGCTAATCATTTTTTTTCCCTCATCCCTGAAACCCCCAGGCATTGTGCAAAGCGTAGGCTCCTTTTAATTAGCAAGCTTTACTGTTCACCTCGTGGAGGTCGGCTGCCTCACTCTCATCTTCCTCATCTTCCTCTGCTGCCATGACTCTAACCCAAATTCCTTATTCCCAGGTTGTTAACAAATCCTCCACTTTCTCAACATTTTCTCCCTGCTTTGGAAACCTGGGTTTCCTTTAAGGACACTAGTTCCCTGGAGCCAAACTCCTCCTCCCTTGCACACATACACACACGGTTGCAGGATGGGGGTGGTGAGTTCGGCAGCTTCCTCCTTTCCAGGTATAATTTTCAGATATTTGCCGTACTGTGTTCATGCCAAAATCATCATCATCACCATCATCGTCGTCGTCATTGTCACCATCATCTTTGTCTTCCCATCGGGCTGCCTCCAGTTCATCTGTCCCTGTAACTCACATCGATGGCCCTGGGAATATCCTCCCTCAACAGCCATAAGTGAATTAGGAAACAGGCTCCTGGTCCTCCTTGAGTCCCTGTCATGCTTGTGTGTGATTTCTTCATTTGCTTGGACTTAGCACTCAGCATAACTTTATAGTTCCTTGACCTCGGCTCTTCTAAGGACTTTTGTTTGCATCAGTCAACAGGAGTCTCCTTCCTTGGGACTTGAACACTGGAGCTGTAGCTATTATCCTTTCTCAAGGAGAACCTCTCGTATCCTAGCTTCCTTCTCTTTGACCTCTTCTGTGCTCCACTCTTGGGGCCTTTGTTCCCTTCCTGCTTTCAAGCCCCTTTGGGCTTCAATGTTAGGGGTTCAGTGTTGACCACTTGCCTTTGTCTTTGACCAGCTCTCAGGTTCTCTTGACTTTCAAGTCACCCTCCTTAGAAACCCGCACCCCTGGGGCCATTCTCTTATGGACCTTGGCTAATCCTACATCCGTCAGAACAGCTGGTAAAACCAATACAGCAGTGGAATAACTCATTCATGCAGCCAGTATTCACCTTCCGTGCTGTCACAGCGTCACAGTATAATTCGATGGGCCCTGGACGTCCACTCTGACCATAAGCACACTCTTCGGCCTGACAGCCAGATAGAGACAGCGCTGACAGTGACTGAATCTCCTGATCAGGACACGGAAAATTACACTGTTGTAAAAACTTCTCTGTACATGTGAATATATATAACACATAAATTTGCAGAAATGAACAAATGTGATCATACCATATGTACAAATTGGTGGGGAGAAATGTAGCAGTTTCTAATTTATTTCTCCATTTTGGTTTAGTTTGCAGTTATTCTCTTCCCACTTTCTTCACCAACATCAGCCCTCACCTCCTAGACATATACCTAGAAGAACTATATTAATAATCTAAAAGGTATCAGTTTTTTTCTCAAACTCATATGTTTAAAAATATGTATACACTCATACATATACACCCAAATACATAATACACACATCACACTACAGATATGTGGCCCTTTTGGTGGTTGTTTTAAATAAGATCATAATATAGTAATATAATACATTTTCTGTTTCTTTGGTTATTACATATGGTCTGGAAGAAATCAAGCTAACTCACAATGTTTAGTTGTAAATAATTTCTACACCTGATTATTAACTTGTTGCTTCATATACATTCACAGACTTGTTCACAAAAATGGACACATGGATGTTCATTTATTGAACATATATTCTGCACTCAAGCCTGGGATTAGCTTAAATTTCAGGATTAAAAAAGGAATGAAGATATTCATAGTCCAGCCTTCCTGCAGAACAGATAGAAAATCAAGGCCCAGTAAATATCCATGGTTTGTTCGAGGTCATGCAGCCAGTTGATCCCAAGTTTCAAGTCAGAACCTACCTCTCGTAGCCCCCAAGACATGTGCTGTTTCAGTCCTACCTTACCAAGTCCCATAAATTAGCGTACAGTTACTTAGAACTTAACGTGGAAATATGGTACAGCGTAAGGTAAATCCTCAGGCATGAAGTAGGGAGAGAATTGGGAGGGAAAAGTTCCTGATGATGGCTTGTTGGCTGTGCGGACAGACTAAATTGTCTTTATTGAACCAAATTTATCAAACAGTGGAGGCTCATTAAGGTTCCCAGCATTCACAGGGACAGCAATAAGAGAGGGGACTTTGTACTGAAGAGCTGTGTAGGCGATCCCATGAGTGAAATTCACTCTCTGTCTTCACACAGTGCTTTTCAACAGAGAAAGTCATGGTTCAAGTGAGACCCAGGAGCCTCCTTGGCCTCTAAAGCACCTCTGGAAAGGCCCAGATTTCAAACTGCAGCTCTTTTGTCAGTGCTGGAAAACTTCATCGTGAGAGCTAGGAAGCTGTTTTCCAAGATGCTAAAGACTTAAGGCCAAATATGAATTTTCATGTTGGTTGAAAAAAGAAAAACAACAAAAAAAGGCATAGACATTGCACTTCTTACTGATGCTTGTATGAGTCTACTTGTCAAGAGTTTACCTCTGCTGGATGTTTGTGCATTTGATTCCTGCCTATCAGCTCCAAAGTACCTGGATGCCAGTCTGGTCTTTCAGTCATTAAATAATCCGGGGACATCTGTTTTATGCCGGACACTGTGCTAGGCATGGAATCAAGGTGGGTATGGCTGCCTGGGCCTTCCGTGTCACAGGCAGGAAATGCACTACTGACTCCCCAGTGCGTTTGTCCCTTCAGATAATTCAGTGTGGACTCTGTGACCTTCACTGACAAAATAGCGAGGAATGAACAAATGTTCCTTCAAGCTGGCTAATTCTTCGGTTATTAGAAAGCTGATTGGATCTTTTGTACGCCTTCCAAGGCTCCGAAGAGAGTCCTTGAAGGTGTACTTCCACTGGAAGATGCGCACAGCAGACCCCTTGAGACATACCACTGCAGAGAACACCTCGGCTCAATCCATATGCTATGAGCTTCCCTATCTTGGGCACCTGACAGTTGGATAAAAAATTGCTTTTAGTCAGTGTTGGGTTTGCTGTGGCAGTTCAGAAACAGTACTGCGTTGTTCTGGGCTGGATTGAGTGTATCATTTCCTGGTAGTGCTCCTGTTCCTGTGCATATAGTTACAATGGCTTGGATTCATTTGATACCTACTGAGTGTCCGATTCTCTGCTAGGTATTTCGTAGACATTTTTCTCATACAACAACTTTGAGTCACGCAGTATCATCCCCACTTCGGAAAGGATGCTCAGAGATTTCAGGTAATTGACACAATGACACAGAGCTACAAAAGGCACAGCTATAGCACACATGACACTCACATCCCTGTGTCTCCAAAGCCTGGGCTGAGACCCCTGTCTTCACTACCCCACATAGTTCGGGGACAGAGGGGAATCGGAAAGTGAGGACAGGACATGAGGCCGAGGTTAGGTTCTGATGGGTCTATTTTTTAAAGGACAACCAAATTTTCCAAAGCTGAGTTTGAAACATTTATAGGTTGTACTTGATTTTAGTGCTCATGTATTTCCCGGAGCTGGGGTTTTCTACTGAACGCCACACCCACACAAGCCCGTGTGCCACGTGGGGAGGCAGAGCAGAGTGACTTTGCAGGGAATGTGACAGTTTAAAAAGAAAGAGAGTGAAACTACAATCCCTAGTCCTGACTGAAAATATCTCTGGGTAAATACGGCTGATGCAATACTTGTTTCTCTGGATAATTAGATAACCTGGCTTTCAATGCGTGTAGACTTCTCTCCATGCCGTAGGAGGATTAGTTAACCATTTTAAGTGCTAGATGAAGTATACAGATAAAGGTGGTCTGAATTGACTATAAGTGGGGAAAAAAGTCTCTTATGAGACTATATGATATAAGAAATAGTTATGCATATTTCATCTTAAACATTCTGTAGCTTTTGTATTATATTCATTTTTCACAAAGTCTCCTTTGCAATAGATTCCTGCCCAAGAATCAGTATAAATCATACTGATTGTTATTAACATGTCAGTATTATTTATTCAAGATATGGGGACAAGCTTAAAAAAGGCTAAGAGACCTTTGGGAGCTTACCCAGTAACTGTGACAGAACCAGGAATTAAATTGCTGTAAGGTGACACATTGTATACATTGTTGCATATATTATAATTTCCCTTGTGTTGGATCAGTACACTTATTTTGAAGATGTCAGCATTAGCTGAGGAATGCTGAGGTCTGCCAGTCTCTGGCTAATTACTCCTGGTGAAAGTTTAAGAGTTCTGGGTTTAGCTGCTTGGCAATGAAATCAGCTGTTTGGTTAACGTTTACATTACGCAGGACTGCCCGATTCCTCCGTCCCTCACTTTCTGCCTTGAACCCAATCCGGGTCCCCCTTCCTCCTGGTAGGTTTCTGAGCTATTGTTGTATTGTCTAGATATCTTGATTAGCTTAATTCCATATATTAACCATGTGCTTGGCAAGCATTCAATGACTAAAAGACCCTAAGCACAAGGCACCCAATACCGTTTTCTTCTCTTGACATGGTGCATGTGGATGGTGTGGGGAGATGAAATTAGCTTAGTATAATATAAACTTCAGGAACATATATCAAAAGTATTGAGGAATTCTCTAATCCTATGGTCTCCATTCCTTGGGCTGTAGACCAGAACCATCTGTGGCCTGTTAGGAACAGGGCTGCACAGCAGGGGTGAGTAACCAGCAAGCAAGTGAAGCTGTGTTTACAGCTGCTCCCCATCGCTCGCATCACTGCATAAGCTCCGCCCCCTGTCAGATTGGCAGCTGCATTAGATTCTCATAGTTTACAGTGGAGTTTGCATTTCTGAGCGTGGAGGGATCTAGGTTGCGTGTTCCTTATGAGTCTAATGCCTGATGATCTGAGGTGGAGCTAAGGCAGTCATGCTAGCACTGGGGAGCAGTTGCAAATACAGATTATCTTTAGCAGAGAGGTTTGACTGCACAATAAATGTAATGTACTTGAATCATCCCCAAACCACCACTTCCAACCCCCCCCCCGCGCCCCCCCCCCCCAGTTCATCGAAAAATTGTCTTCCATGAAACTGGTCCCTGGTATGAAAAAGGCTGGGGACCACTGCTTTACAAGATTGTAAACTCTTCCACCCAACAGAAAAGTTTTGTTTTTCCAACTTTATTATCACTCATTATTCCATCTCAGCTATTTTCACTTTGTGGGATTGTTGGGATCAGAGGATGTGGGATGTGTGTGTGTGTGTGTGTGTGTGTGTGTGTATGTTTGGTAATTATCTGAGAAAAGCAAATGCTCAAGTGAAGTGAAACAGATAATGGTTCACAGTAAATATAAAGCTGTGTTTGTATTACTGCCAACTCTTCTCGAGAATTTCATATCTGTTCCTACAAAAAAAAAGCGCTGGAAAAAATATATCAATGGAAACCTACACATAAATTCCTGAAAACTATAAGGATATATATTTCTTGATCATCCAAAATAGGGACAGCCAGGCACGGTGGCTCACGCCTATAATCCTACCACTTTGGGAAGCCAAGGCGGGAGGATCGCTTGAGGCCTGGAGTTCAAGACCAGCCTGAACAATAAATATAGCAAGACCCCATCTTTACCAAAAAAAAAAAAAAAAAAATTATATTTGTATCCTCTCTCTGTGTGATTAAAAACAAACAACAAAATAGAGACATATTATTACTTATGAAGACTAAATGTTTTGATGCTAAGGTATTCAGTATTAATAATTATTGCTGGCCGGGTGCAGTGGCTCACGCCTGTAATCCTAGCACTCTGGGAGGCCGAGGCAGGCGGATTGTTTGAGCTCAGGAGTTTGAGACCAGCCTGAGCAAGAGTGAGACTCCGTCTCTACTAAAAATAGAAAGAAATTATATGGACAGCTAAAAATATATATAGAAAAATTAGCCGGGCATGGTGGCGCATGCCTGTAGTCCCAGCTACTCGGGAGGCTGAGGCAGAAGGATCGCTTGAGCCCAGGAGTTTGAGGTTGCTGTGAGCTAGGCTGACGCCACGGCACTCTAGCCTGGGCAACAGAGTGAGACTCTGTCTCAAAAAAAAAAAAAAAAAAAAAAATTATTGCTTATACAGTGTTCGCATTAATCTTGATCACACTAATTTGAAGTATGAGCTCTTTGTGTTTGTGCAAGAAGCCAGTTTGTTAGGCAGATGACCAGTGTAATTTGTTTACTGTCTTTCAGTAAACAGCTATATTTACATATTTTAGAATAATTATTTAAATTCTTTGCACAATAATATAGAATATTTTAATTATGTATGCCAATCTTCTTTACATGTATATTAACAAGTTAACTTCAAGTTCAACATGTTTGTACTGAAATCCTCTGTTTGTAGGATAAACTGGTTTCTCCCACTGACTGTTCATTGGTGATAGGATTCCTGTCATCTTGGAAGCTCAAAGTCTTCCTTGGTGACCATCTCACGTTTTCCATATCCATTCTGTTGCAATATCTAGAAATTCTGTCTTCCTGTTCTGTTTTTCAGCCATCATTTACGCTTCATGTCTAGGGCCTCCATCTCAGACCTCTACTAATCCGTTAGAAGTATTTTCCATCTCCCTGCCTACCATTTTTCTTCCTCCAGTGGGCGCTGTGCATCAATGTTGCATTATCTTTTGGCAGCTGTAGACCACTTAGTGGACATCCAATACAGGGTAGACCAATTATGGGGAAAATTTTTAAATATTACCATTTGTAAAAGAATAGTAAACTATTTGAAAATTAATGGTAATAATGGCAATTATAATAATGAAAAGCAGTGATTACGTTAATGGAGAGGAGAGGGCATATTTTCATTGTTTCACCAGGTATCTGTAGCCATCTTTAAGAGCGTTTGAACAATGGCTTACCTATAGAATCCATTTCTCCATTTATTCTTTATTTCTACTAAATGTGAAAGACCTAACTCACGAGTCATTGGGGAGAGTAACCAATGTTCACTGGTTTGTCAGTGAGTTCTGCTTTTTCTCATTACACAAGATACAGAAATTAAAGGAGTTCTCACTGGTAGATAGTGTTCCTCATTTGGGAACTCATTAGGGTCAAGGGCATGCCATCTGAAATGTACCTCGCATGCTGAATATATCAACACAAAAGACAACTAGCAAATGGACTCCTAATGAATTCTTAGTTGGATTTGTCTTTGACAATTATTAATATTAATATTTAGTTTCGGCATTTGGATATGTTAAATATGGCCAATAACAGCTTAGATTTCTTCATTGAGTTTGGAATATCTTTAAATAGGAAGAACAAAACCCCTGTCAACTAATCCATTTGCATCAAAATTCAGCTATCATAGGATTTATTTCTCTCTTTCCCTAAATATTAAAAATTATGACATTTTGTGAATTAATAGGCTTCTCTACTTTCTGTTTGCTTTTTTTTTTTTTTTTTTTTTTTATCATGCTGCTCATGAAAACCATTGCACTGGTAGAGACTCTTGTGCCTGTATGCAGATTCACAATATATTTCATCTCTGAAAATTTCTTTACTATTTATTTTGACAGCTTTATGACAAATTGTAGATAATTTGCAATACTATTTTAATGTCTAACTACTTTCATGTATCCAGTGAATTAATTTTGGACCATGAATTCATTTTTGTGTGGGTTGGGACTCAAACACAATAAAGCCATTATGAGGAAAAATACAAAGTCATCAAATGTAAACACTAATAAGCAAGTTCTATGAAAATAAATCAGCTGAAATGGACAGCACCCTGTTTGCCAGATGTCCCAGACAACCAATCAACATATTCCATGTAGGTGAGATGTTTAAAAATCTGAGAACTATTAAGAACATGATAATTTTTTATGAGAATCATAATCTTAACAGTTCAAATTTCAAGGTGCTAGCCCATTGCCAACCACTAGTTTTTCACAGCTCTCACATTAAAAAACAGTGGCTTCTCCCTTGGCTTATAACATCTTATCAATTCACCGTCCTTTAAAAAAAAAAAAAAGACAAAATTTTCAGTGGCTGTGATAACCTGTGCTCTGACTTCTGTCTGCAGATGCACCTGTATCTCACACCCAGGATGTCTGCTCAGAGCTATTTAATAACACCTTCTTGGCTAGTCAAGGCAATCTTTGCTTTTTTCCTCCCTTGTCATACCCCAGGACTTGTTTGCACAACTGGATCAGGAATCTTGGCTTCATTTATTTCCTCCCAGTCTTTGTTTGCGAATGGAAGCAGAGAATCAGAGGCAAATTTAAACGGTATTTTCTAACCATTTCTCCATTATTCATTCTCTGAACCATCCTCTCTCACTAGTTTTTACTGCTCGCTTTTGCAAATACGCTCTTTGCTTTCTCATTTCAAACTGTATTTACAGTGTTCTACCCATCAGAAAGGAAAGGCTTTCTCTGTCTCATCTACCTTGTCAAATTCTTCAACTCTGAACTCCAATGTTACCTCCTATATAAAATCTTACTTGATTACCTTGGCTGAATTGCCTTCTCTCTATAATTCTTATTGCAATTGATTTTGTTGCAATTATTTAGGCAGTGGGTTGCTTTGAAAGTGTTGATTGTGGTGTTTGGAAGTTATATTAAAATCATGTACCGTTCTTCAATTTCAATGATTGTCTGTTTCCCCAAACTAGATTATAAGCACCTTGACGACAAATATTGGATTGTGCGTCATAAGCCAGGTCCTTAGCACACTGTAATTAAATACTCAAATAATAAAATAAAAATATTCAAATAACAAAAAATTAACAAACATTTGTATTCAAATAAAACTTGGTCCCAAGATTTTCCCACACTTATGAAAAATAGATGCAAGAATTTAATAATAATATGCTGCTTCAATAAAGCATTCTATTCAAAATGTTTCATTAAATCTTTATAGCTTCCTCCTCATCTAGTTTCAATGAGTGGCATTTTAATTTATGTATTTAACAAATGCTAATATAGTGTGCACTATGTGTCAGATACTCTTCCAAGTACTTTATAAATATTAATGAACTTTCAAGACAACCCTATTATGTAGATGGTATTATTATCTGTATTTTACATATGAGGACTGATTTATGGAGAGGTAACTTAGCCATGATCATAGAAGTTAATAAATAATGGAGTCAGGATTTGAACCTACATTTTTAACCACTGTGCTGTAGGAACTTAGGCAGTAGCTTTTGCTAAGAAATCAGCCGCTGTGTTGTTTATCTTTATAATATCCTTACAGTCTGGATATGAAATAATTTGAAGGAAAATAACCATGTGCATTTTAGTGAAAAGAAATCAAGATACATTTTAAGTAGGCATTGCATCAGAGTTCTTTAATGGACATGGGAAAGGCAGGAATTTAAAGCGTAAGAAAAGAAATGGTGTAATCTGTGTGCTGTGAGACTTTTCCTTCTAGGGACCATTTTCCTGTGGGTTGGTATCCTCTTAATATGCTATAGTGCCCAACATCCTGTATAAAAATGTAAAAATCTCTTGAAGCGATCAACTCAAAAGGGGATACATATCACAGATTCCTCGACAGACTCCCAAAAGTGAAAGGTACCCCAACCTAGTGTTCCATAGGATCTGTCTTCCCTAGGACCCAGCTCTTCTCACTGGGTTTGTATTTATTTGGTGCCTTTTAGTCTGTGCATAAATTGACTGAATTTTCCTGAATAATGATCAGAGTGGTTCTGCCTCTTTCACTAATTAGCACCAGAAAGGTTTCTTGATTCAGTCACCCCTCAGTTCAGAATCTTTCTGGGATTTTTCTTTAGTCTCTGGAAGAGTTTATCATCCTTTGGGTTCAGGTTACCATTCATGCTCCCTCAAATTCTGTTTTCTTCCTTCTCTCTTTCCTTTTTGGAATCTAGGGTTCCTCAAATTTTTAAACTTAGCCTTAACATTGTTCCTTTTATGAATATGGCTCTTAATTGCTAGGATTTCCTAATAATTAAAGGAAATTGCCCTTTGGGTTAGGAAATACTTTCATTCATATCCACTGGCTATGTTTATGCAACTGAAGAAAAGTGTGGAATTGGGTATTTATTGTTTGAAGTGTTAGAATAGTGTAAACCTCAAATGTGGTTAATTATATCACCAATAATGTTCCTAGTTTATTATTCTAAAATTGTGATAAAGGTTTAGGTATAGATTAGATAATGACCTCCAATCAGTCTTCTTTGAAGCTGGAAACGAATGAGGCCCTGTTTTCTCTGATATTTCATAGATTTGAGCATAATTATCAGTAGAATGTATTGCTATTGATTTGTTTACTTAAAAATATATTTCATAGTGGTTTACTTCATGCTAGATGAAAATAAGTAACTGAAGGGTACTCACCTATGAAGAGTTAACACAATGAAATTTTCTTGTAATGGAAATTATATATCAATGAATGTGACAATGTTCTATTTAAGCAGCAATCTAGGAATAACTGAAAAAGGTGATTAAATATTTATGTGTATGAGAAAATATTTCTTCTCCCTATTAACTGCCCAAACTGAATGCTAACCCAGAAGGCATTTAAGTCTTTGTCTAGAAATCTGTGGAGCAAACTGTATTTTTGCACCTTATAAGTAGAAGAGAAAAAAAAAAATACAGCTAACATGCCTATCCAGTAACTTAAGATTATAGGAATTTGAAAATTGTGTTTGTGATTTGTGCCTTGATCTGCTCGTGGTGAAATATCCTCCTTTTCTATTTGGTCCTCCTGTCTTATATTTTGTAACTCAAATAGATTCTGTGACTTCACCACCAGATTAATATCCTTCCGCGTCCCCTTGTCATTTAAAATGAAAACAGCATGGTAATTACTTTCATGAAGCTTGTAGCCCTGTGAGGGATGCAGATAATAATCAGTTAATCTCATAAGTAAATGTAATCTTAAATAAGAGCTTACGTAAAAGGAATATCACCCAGTCAGCAGGTGTGTACGTGCAGGACACATGGGGCTGATATTTATATAATGTACAGGAGTCATCTAATCAAAGTGGTCGAGATGGCAGGGAAGAAAGGGTCTTCATGAAGAAGGAACATGTGTAAATATGTCCCATGATGGGCATGAGCACATAAATTTTGGGAATAGAAAGCTCTGGTGACATCTCAAAGAGAGACAATGGGAAAAAGGAATAATTTGGCAAAGTGGTGAAGTAAGTGGTCGCAGGATCATATGGTATAAGTAGCCTCTGATTAGGATTCTGCCTATATCTTTGGAGCTTTGGAAACTCATGGAAGAGTCTTAAGCAAGTGAGTAACATGATCAGACTTGAAAAGAGCGTTCTTGGTACAGTGTAGGTAGGTCACCGTTTGGAGGAAGGTAAGCTGTGGAGGAGATCATTTAAAGGCTACTGCAAAGAGATATTCTGACAGTTTAGATTAGATGATGGAGAGAAATGGATGAGGAATCCAGAGGATCATAGGAATTAACAAGGCAGAGATGGGAGCAGAATATAACCCATAACTACAGAACAAGAACCCGTGCATTTAGAGAATTAGGAGTGACTTCAAATGTCTGCAGCAGAGTTTGCTTTGCGGAATGGTAGCCCTGGAAAGGTCAGTAGGGGACAAATTATGAGGGTCCTTTTGTGTGATGCTGACAGCACAGAGGAACACCTGAAGGGTACTGGGTGTAGCATGACTGTCACCTGTGGAGTATCGAGAAGTTTCTCTGGTAGTGTGGAGGATGCTCCATGTCCCTTATGAAATCAATTGAGAAACCGCTATTTTTCATGTAAAAATTTTAATTATCTTTCATTTAGCTCCCAAAGGCTGTTGGGCCTAGACAGCTAGTCAGTCATTGTTAATAAGCGGCATGATGATTTTAGACAGGGAAAAGTGGCGATTTGTTCCTGCCAAATGGTCAGTGCCCAGTTTCAACCTGGCAGGGATTTTTAAAGAAAGGAGAAAGGAAGTCTTTTACCTCCTTTGGGAAAGGGATGTGACTTTCTCTTTCCCATTCAGTGACTCACTGAAAGTTGGCACACAGTACCTTTAATCAATAAATGTGAATAATATCATACAATTTTCAGCCTAAAATGGACACTAGAGGTTATTAGTCTCCTGGAAAAAGTCTGCAGAATATTTTTATTTCAATGACGTTGTCATATATTACAGCCCTTGAGTGTTTTCAAAACACTGAGTCAGTAATGGAAACAGCCCTAGAGATCTGCACATCACATTTCCCACGTGTTGATCTTGCAGTCATCTTTTGAAATTTTAAAAGTGTTTAGTTTCAGGCTGCTGCTGTAAAGTACTGAACTAGTAGTATGGTAAGAGTACAGTCTATGGAATTGCATTCCTGCTTCTAACCTCAGATCTATTAACTTCTAGAATTTTTATTGTAGAATAGTCATTTTAATCACCTTAAGTCTTAATGTCCTCATCTACAGTTGAAGTTGTATTGATGTTTAATTTAAAATAAAAAATCCAAATAAATTCCAGCCACATGAATTGCTTATTAATTTATTTAGTAAACATTTATGGATTCCCTCCTATATGCTGGGAGTTGTACAAGGCTGACAAAGGTAATACCTAATTCTCCAAAGAGAGCTCCTGAACTGATGAGGGAAATAGACACGAAAGCAAGCAATGAATGATATATTATTATAATAATATAATAGCAGTGTCAGATATGCTAGGTTAAGGATCTGCACATGGTTGTAAGGGAACTCATAGGAGAACATCCTAATGCAACCATGAAGGATCAGAAAAGACCATAATGACATTGATTGCAAGTTGAGTTTTGGTATAAGTTGAACCTGGAAGATTGATTGAAATTGTCCATGCAAAAGGAAGAAGGAAGAGTGTACAGGCAAAGGCTGCAAGAGAGAGAGAGAGAGAGAGAGAGAAGAAGATGATAAAGCAACTGTTGTTACAGTTGGTGTTACAGTTTCTGAGCAGCGTGAGAGGCTGGAGAAGTGGGCAGCGGCCATGCTCTCAGGGGTCTTAGACTCAGGCAGCTTTAAATCCATGTCTAAAATCCTGCAAAGACCAAAGAGGGGTAGCAGATATTGCCCTCAGCCTCAAAATAATGCTCTTTCATTCCTGAAGGGAAATTTCTTTTACTTACGAGAAATGTGATAAAATATAGAATAGGAAATTCTGAAAGATACAAGTTCTTTTTGATTTATGAACCATGTAAAAGTCATAAAATTATTGCCATGATGAAAACTTTAAAAAACAGACAGGAAAAAAAAAAAAAAAACCCAAGTGCCTTTTCTTTAAGCCTTCTCTTCTCTCATAGATAATAGCTCAAATTATGCCTGAATCTCCATCGTAATGATTGTGATTTCCTTTCTCAAGAGCTCCTTAATAAATCCCTGTTGGAGTTCTGAAATTCTGAAACGTCTTTAAAAGTAGACAGATAATGACCCTAAGACGTTTGGAACTTACCCTTAAAGGCTGTGGGACAGTAGAGAAAGTTTATTGAATAATCCCCAACTTTGGTCACAAAGTGAAGAATCGAGGGTACAATGTCCTATGTCTGTATAGCCAAGAGAATGCATGTGTCTTCTGGTTGAGAGTTGCTTGACGCCTGTGCCCTGCAATGCCATCACCTGCTGGGAACCCCTAATGTTTGCTTCTCCAACTCTTCCAGCAAAGAAAATAAGAAAAAAAGAGGCAAACCATGATTGCTAAGTCTGTTCTCTGCAGCTCTGTTCTCTGGTCTTTCGGCATTAGGGGCACTGCCTCTGTGTGCCTTTGGTCCCAAAGCGTGAAGGGGATTTTTGCATTGTAAACACATCATATATTTATTTAAGGAATTTTGAATTTTTGCAGCTCTTATTGACTGTTTAGCAGTGAAATTAGCTATTAAAAAGCATTTACACTGGGGGGCATTTTGGGAAAGAAAAGAAGTATTTTTCACTTTCTTCTCTAAGACTGCACATTCCTTAGGGGTTTGCCTATTCCAGGCTCTGTAAAAAAATGAAATAACTCATTTTTCTTTATTAAAAGATGATCTGAAGTACTATAGAGAGAAAGACTAAACAGTTATTAATATTCATGTTTCAAATAGTGTTTACAAGGCAGGTTTGTGAGGTTTCTGATCCTTCAGAGAAGAAAAAATTTAAGGAATAACTTGAAGAATAATAGTTTCAAGAAAAGGAGAGGAAAGGTTAGTAGGTGGGGAAGGTTGATTCTAGGCCAATCACTCAAGAACCTCAGTCCTATTTTTTATTTTATTTTTATATATCTTGCACTTTGACCTAAAGCAATGGAGTTACCAAATTGTAGGCTGGATGTTCTATCCATAATGAGCAAGCATTTATAGAGAGAGGCAATAAGTTCTTGCAGTGATTGAAATATCTGGAGCAGAGTTTTGAGTACACCCGGTACCTACAAGGATTCATGCAAAGAATGCATTTCGTGGTCGCTAAAAGAAAGATGGGATTTAATGTATGATGTTATTATTTATTACTAAGAGCACCAGATATACATAAGTATAAATTAGTTTTTCCACATCTTCTTTCAGGTTCAAATGGTTTTGATTTTTTTTTTTTTTTTTTTTTACTTCAGATACCCAAGAGTAGAATTTTTTTTTTTTTTTTTTGAGACAGAGTCTCACTCTGTTGTCCGGGCTAGAGTGAGTGCCGTGGCATCAACCTAGCTCACAGCAACCTCAAACTCCTGGGCTTAATTGATCCTCCTGCCTCAGCCTCCCGAGTAGCTGGAACTACAGGCATGCGCCACCATGCCCGGCTGATTTTTTCTTTATATATTTTTAGTTGGCCAGATAATTTCTTTCTATTTTTAGTAGAGACAGGGTCTCGCTCTTGGTCACGCTGGTCTCGAACTCCTGATCTCAAGCGATCCACCCGCCTCGGCCTCCCAGAGTGCCAGGATTACAGGCGTGAGCCACTGCGCCCAGCCCCAAGAGTAGAATTTATAAAAACACTGGGGAGTTTTTCTACCTCAACAGAAAACAAAAATATAATGATATTTATTTAACAGTTTCAAGCATTTCATGATTTCTGTTTGGTTCTGTATACACTTATATGAAAAAAAAATTTAATTTATTGTCTTGAAAGGCTTTTGTTTTCTGCAGAGATTGGATTTCCAAATATGTTAAAATGATTGGAGTATTTATATTGTCCGTTGTCGGGAGCTGTACTTAAATTGCATTTCTTTGCAGAGTTACTGATGATGCATCCTTGTTCTGAATATGGCACTTGGCAAAACATTGCTTCTTAATTTGAGCTCTTCAATGTAACCTTCAGGGGAAATGGCTCTATAATACCATTGCATCAACTCTTTTAGCAAATTATATTATTAGATGTCCATTTATAACTTACCCTCTAAGTGTTCTCAGTCAAATCATTTGATGTCTTGGTTTTGCTTCTGTGGAACATTCTAGAGCAGTTGCTGCCCTTGTCTCGTAGGACTGCTGTGTTAAGTGGCTTCTGGGAAGTTCATTTAACCCCTCATGAGCGTATTCCATGGAACTAAGAGGGTAAAAATCTACCAAGAGCTCTCAGTAGATTTCTCAGATCAGTTGGGGAGGGGAGGTGTGACAGCCTAAAGTACATCAGTAAGAGATCACTGGCTTGTGAGGAATGCAAAAGGTGGCAGAGGGGACAGGAAATGGAAGAAGGAAGGGCTGTACATGTTGAGTACCAGCCCACACCATGCTCCCTGCTAGATGCTTTTCATAGATTGCCGCCTGTAGATTTTGAGGTCACTCTGAAATCTGGGTGTTACTAGAGGCGAGAGATCTCAAGTAACTTGCCCTAGACACTTTTTGTACCATCAGTAAATGATAGTATTAGGGTTTGATACAAGTTTGACAGGGTCCTAAACTTAACACGTTTTCTGCAGTTATTGGAGGGAAGAGAGCATGGAATATTTCCCAGTTACAAAGATCTGCTCTTAGTTTTCTTCTCAAATAAGTTAAAGTCTAAATGACAATAAGAGAGATGGATGTGTGAGTTTTGTACAGACTGGCTAGCTATTAATATCGTTTGGCATTTTATAGGCAGAGTAGCTGAAGGTAAGCCATAGTTGCAAATAAAACCTTGATGTCTGTTCCCTTGTGGGAGACAAATATAGCTTCTGTTTCCTGTGTGTCCCTCTGTTATGTGGAGTCTGAATCTGAGCTGACCATAATATTCATTTCAACTTAAGGGATGGTTTACTAAGTTAGGAGAAACTTGGATAAGTTGGTTAACTTTTAAGCTCAGAAAGGCAAAAGTCATAAATGGCAAAATTTAAGTAAAGGGCTCCAATCTGATTCTTTACCATAAGAATTGGAATCGACTGTGACATCAACCTGGCAGTTAAAATATATCAGTGTAAAATGACGATATGACATAATTTGCCTATAAGATAGGTGTTAGATTATTCCAACATCAGCATTTTAAATAATTTCTTCTATTCTGTGCCTTTTTTGGATAAGTCATAATAATACCAAAAAAGTCATAGGTTGGTAGAACTGTGTCCCATGGTCTTTGCCCTCATTTTAGGAATAAGAAAGAGAGGCATCAGGAGATCAAGTAAGTAATCCAAGGTTTGCTGCAGCTTAAAAGAGAAAATACAGCATTTGCATTCTGAACTAAGACCAAAAATCCCTGTCTCTGACTTTGAGCTCAGGACTTGTTCCCTTATATCTCACTGCCTCGTGGTACACTAACTACAGTAATGCCTTTTACCACCATGGGAGAATCACTCACACCCTGTTATCTAGATGTTTCTGTCTTAGCTTTCCTTACTAAATAGTAGGATTGTAGAAACTTTCCTTTCATTTCTAGAAAAAAAGGACATCAAATGACAACTCTACTTTAGTGCTTTGCAAACAGGGCGTTCCACAGACAACTGGGCTAATGATTGTAATTGGTTGACACTTAGTTTTATGTGTCTGACCATCACTGAAGAGGGATGAGTCCCAGTGTCCTCTTCTGATAGAAAGTACCTGCCCAAAATTTCTTCTGAATACTCTGCTCACTTGGCCTCGCCTAACTCTTACTATTAGGGAGTGGGCCAAGGTCACTGACTTCATTGCCGCCATATTGGAGATTGTCCAAAACTCTAAAAGGGAGCTTACCATGAAAATCTCTGTCTAACAAGGACTGATAAGCAACTAGATGAGCCAAGCAAATTCTCTCTTACTCTGGTGCTATAAAGATGCAGAAAGAAAGGAAGAAACCTGAGACCACAATGTAGGAAGGGCTATGAGAAGTCTCATACAAGTCAGAAGGAAGAGAAAGCACAAACTAGGAAGTGGAGAAGATATTAATACATACAGAGTAAAGGAAGTGATATTGATTAGATATAGCAACTGTAGTGAGAGAAGAGACCCATTGAAATGCTGCATGTCACAAAAGTGGAGAAATTACAAATTTATGATTCTGAGATGATGTTAGCTTGTACACCTCAGGTGCTTTAGACCTGTATTTTTCTAGTTGCACTTCCTAGTGTACTTACCATTCTTAGGAGGTTCCTGAATTTCCTGATCTTTATTGTCACATTATCCTTATAACAATTTGTCCCTTCATTTTTTTTTGAAGATGACTTGCTGTTGCTTTCAACAGAAAGAGCCAACAGTGATACAACTGCATGCATAAGAGAGAGCCTTGATAGCTTTTTAACAAGGACGTCATATTCCAAAAGCTTGCTATTTTCTGAGTGTCAGTCATATTGACCATGATCCAGAGTACCAGACACTTTATTTTGTCCCAATTCAATTTGCATCATCTTTCATCCATCATAAGGCAACAGTGATAGAAATAATCTCTAGGGTAATCTCCAAG
>CM052451.1:7582682-7602752 GCA_028533085.1 Varecia variegata | reverse complement strand
AAGTGGATGAACAGAAACAAAATGTTCAGTGAGATGAGTGTTAAATTATTATTATTTAGCACAAGAATGAGCTGAACTATTTTTTTTTTGGTTGCTCTTATATAATCCATAAGCTGATATCATTCCCATTTCAATCTTTATTATGTATGCTTGAATTTTCAATACAATACAAGTCACTAATGGAAGAATAAAAAGGTTCTATTTGAATTTCCATTCTTTAGATGTTTCTTTGTTTTAGTTATTTTGTTTATCATAATAAAATTCTCTTTTCTTACCGTCTATCCAATTCACTAGCTGACCCTAGATGTTTGTCATTTTATATTTTGGAAGCATACACAGAGGGAAAAATTTTAGGGAGTTTTGATGCAGTTATTCAATAACTATCCAAATGATAATGACTCCATACATGTAGGAAAGAGAAATTTGTATTAATTATCTGTCTTGGTCACCATATTTGGTTGTGTGTACGTAACTTGGACCAGATTGCTCAAATGTTCACTGAACTACCTAAGTTGATTTTGGTTCTGTGTACATAGCTCAGATGGCTTTGGAATTACAGTTCCACTGAGTGTGAGTCTACAGTGCTTATATAGAGTGCCCACAGTCAGTGTGTTACAAAACGGTTACAAAAATGGTTAGAAACCCTGAATTGTATAAACATAGTAGGCACTCAGGTATTATGATTTGTATGGACATAATATTTATTGTTTGCAAAAACTTTGTATTAATAGCCTGGCAAAAGGTCATTATTATTTAGGCCTGGTGACTTCCAGAAAAGGCATAACTAAAACAGATGTGTTAGGCAGAATTTGTAGAAATAGGCTTCCAAATCCCACACAGCTAATATCTAGAATCTTTGTGATAAGGTCTTGCTCAGAGGTTCACAGCTGAGCACCATCAAAGGCAACTGGAGCTCAGACCTAGAGCCCTAGGGAGCTGGATTCTTCCTACAACCCGAATGAACTTGAAAGTGGATTCTTTCCCCTGGCCTCCAGATAAGAGCCCCAAAAGTCATCACTTTGATTTTTACCTTGTGGTACCTTGACCAGGAACCCAGCTGAGCTGGCCAGGACTTATGAGCTACAGAATTGTGAAATAATACACAGGTGTTGTTTTTAAACCCCTGAGGTTTTGGTAATTTATTATACAGCAGTAGAAAACAAATAGGTAGCACTTTATGGTTTGAGTTGGCAAAGAGGATCCCATTCCAGTGTTTGATATTTCAGAGTGCCAGGTCGTTTTCCTCACATCCCACTATGTCGCTTTGGTTTTGATTTATACAAATGGCCTCTCTCAGACATGCAGAAAGGATTGTAAGTCTCTTTCATTAAACGTTTCAGTAGGTAAGACATATAGCATAAAATTTCATACTATCAGGAATCTTATAAATCTAACCATTTGCTAAGGCAACACAGGTGGTAGGAAGCAAAGCTGGTTCTAGAATCCAAGGTGCAGGATTACCAACCTAGTGACCTTTCTACTCAAAAGCCACTGGCTCTGACCTTCATACTTTAATTGGCCAGGCCAATAATCTCGAATCCTCCAACCTTGCTTGATCATTTGCCTAATTCTGCTCACAATCCTCTTTCAATGTCCACCAAAGGCAGGGACATTAACTGGGTTCGGAAAGCAATATTATAGTAAGAGTCTCCCTAATAATATTGTAAAATGCCAGAGCGAGTTTGCTTTTAATGGATAATTAAATGAAGTCCAGAGGAAATAACTAGCTTGCCCAAGGTCACTCTTTGTAATTGAGAAAACTGGGTCTCAAAGAGGTGCAATTAGTAGTTCAAATGTCCTCAGCCAGATTCAAGCCAGGGACAGAACTGCAGTCCAAGCCTCCTGATTCCCGTTGTGTTTTTTTTTTTACACTGAGCTGTGCCAACATGTCAGTTCTAGAGGGCTTGCCGTCGGATTAGTTTGAGGAATAAAATATATTCACAGCCCCTGAGTTGACAGTGTCCTGCTGGCCAGGATATCCAGGACTTGGATGCAAGCTGTGACATTCTCCAGGGATACAAATTTTTAAGAGCCGTTTTAACATCAACCTAGCTCCCGGAAATGTGTTGGAATTGGCTAGAAGGCAAATCTGTGGTGCCACATATGTGAAGAATGGTAACAGATGCCCATAGTGACTGTGCCCAGCTCTGCTACGTGTGACTGAACTTGGATATTTCCCCACTCACTGCCCATCCCCCACTCCCAAACTCTGCAGGGATCAGGGATTTAGGAAAAACCACTGGAAGAAACGCTGTATCATGAAAGCTAAAAAAAAAAAAAAAAAAAAAAAATGATTAAAAAAAAGTTCTGGGACTTGTATATTTCTGTTGCTAATTTCGCCGTCCATTCTGCAGTACTTAAAGAACGAGTCTGTTGATGGATCCCTTGAACCATTAAGACATATCCTATTTCTTTAGCAATAGGCTGCTTAGCGAAGATGAACATCAGTTCACTTTTGTTCTTTCACATGTTTATTAGAGGATGTTTTCCCACTGTGTAGAAAGCATGATTTTCTTTAAGCTAGTTGGAACTCAGATTTTCTCTCCCGAATTTGAAATCCACTGAGGGCCAGACACCAGGGAGCTGTTACACATGTATAACTATTCCATTCACACCTCTTCAGGACTTTCAAACAAGTTTAATTATAAGAGAAACAAAAGAAAGCACTTCTTCATCTCCACTGCTAGCAAAAAATAGCTTTGCTGGGAAATTGATTCATTGTAAGCTTTGATCCGCCCGTTTCAGTTTCTCAGAGTGAATAGTTCAAATGTTAAGTATTTTCCTGATTAGAATATTAGATGTGTATTTATATAAATAGTGATTATGCATCTTACATATTTTACACTCATGTATGTGTGTGTCTGGAGACAATTAAGAAAAAGATTGGAGTGTTTTCAAAAAGATTGAAATGTTTTCAATGACTCCTAATATAGAAGTGACACTTTTATTTGAGAACAGTTTACCAGAATACGTCAAGTTCATTATTCGTATGATACTAATTAGCCTCAGGATAAAAAGGAGAGGGGAACCGTCTGCTAGCTTCCTGGGGAGTTCTATAAGCCTGGAAAAATGCCTTTTCTTTTTCTGTGACTCAGAATGCCAGAAAAATCTGTGATGCTGAATGTCATTGGTACCAGCTAATCTTGTGCCCTTGTTTTTTCTCACAATGTCATCGTGTCAGAGAATCGCTGGGAAAACGTGCTCACCACGCATTCCTCCTCCCTCCCTCTTACCCAGGGGGATCCACACATGCTCGGATATCCAGAAGATTCCAGGCTGGGTGTTTTCCAAGAGGAACGCTCTTAAGCACACAGTTCAAGATTAGGTGGACCTATTGATGACTTCCAGGTGTAAATGTGGTGACCTTAGACATGCTGGTTAATTTCTTGGCATTTCCTCTGGCTCTCTTGAAAACTCAACATGATAAAAACAATCTACTTCTTAAGATTCTTGGGAAATTTATAATGGATACTATGACCATCTAAGATCCCAAGAGTTGTCTAGAACTTGATGGAGGCCTCAGTAAGTCCTTTCTCTCCTTGTTTCCATCACTTCCCCGAGCCAACAATTTCATATGTCCTTGTCTTTCCAGTAATAAAACCTAGTCTGCCAACTCCAAGGTGTATTTTATTCCCAGTTGTATACACAGTGGTTAGATTTACATTCATGCTTTCGATCAGTCGATACTTCCTGAGTGTCTACTCTATGTCCTAGGTGCTGGGGACCCCGCAGTGAACAAAATAGGCTGCAGCTAAAATTCTGGTTAGCGGAGAAAGACGATAAGGAAATAAGTAAGTACATAATATAAGGCTGTAAGCACTAATAAGAAACATAAAGCAGGAACAAGAATAGAGTTTTTTGGGGAAAGAAGGTATTGAAAAAAATTTTAATGGTCTACATATGGCTCATTGAGGTCGTGACATTTGAGCAAAATCATGAAAGTGAAGAAGCTTTGCTCTGTGAACCCAGGATGTCAGCTCGTATTTTAGACCCTTGGTACCAGGTATTAGCCATTGTTGATAGATTTGCTCACATACCTAGTTCTTGTCCAGCTGGTTATGTTGGAGTTTATTGTTCCTAGTGTCCAGTATGTTCTACCAATATCAGAGGCCTAATTTGCTTATGGAGGAAAATGTGTAATATTTCACTTTATCCACTTACTTTCCTCCCCAACCCTCCCACCCCGACCTCCTACCCCATCCTCTTCTGCCTACTGACACCCCCAACTCTCTTTCTGGGTTTCCTTTGCCAGCTGTACGTTATGGCAAATGTCAACATTTTCTTGACATTCATGATACAGAAGGCGACATGAGCTCTCTCTGGAGGACAGTTACCTGTTGCTCGCAGTCTGAGCTAAAAGCAGATTCTCATTGACCAGGACGACTGCATTTCCTGGGCAACTGCATTAAACAAGGCTCTTGCAACAGGACATTGGGAGTTATTCTTCATGACTTCATACCCCAAATTTGGTGGGATAAATGCATTTTTTGTTGTCATAGAAAGGGAAGCACAGCATAATGAGTGTAAAGCAAAAGTTGTTATAGGGTTCAACATGGAGTATCCTAACAGAAAACAAAGTAAAAAATGTACGTGTATTACATAATACACACTGACTATAAGCTGCTAGGTTGTTTTGCAACCTCATCCAGGTGACCCTGGTAGATTAGATTTACAGTCTCTCCTCTTCCTCACTTCATTCTCCTCATCCCCTACCTATTAATTTTTCCTATATCTGGAAAAAGGGCAATAAAGAAAAATACAGTTTCTTCTTTCTCTTAAATCAACTGTTAACTTCAGGCAAGTGGAGCATATACTTGTTACAGCACTTTTTTTTTTTTAAATCTCCATATCACATAATAGAAGACAATGGTAATTTTATCATGCCATTAATGTGATTCTTTTCTTTATCCCTTAAAGTATCAGTCAGTCACATTGTAATGGGTTGTTAATTTTTCTTTTCCATTTTAATAATTTGGTTCTTCCAGCGTTAACCCATCATTACATGTTTTCCAGATTCTTGGTTTTATTTTAAAAGAATGTACCGCTTAACGTTGATGTGTTTTTCTGACATTGTTCGATGTGCCTGGTGTTACCTTCAGAAAGCTGCAGTCATCCGGGTAGCATGTGTAGTGTTTTATTTTTCAGGACTCCGTGTACCAAACCTGGTATCCTATAATGTTTAGAGGGATGATGGAAATCATTTGCAACTGGAAGCTGAATATTCCACTTCATCAAAAGAAGCCTCCCTTATTTTATTAGATTTGTAGGTGTTTGTTTCAAAAAGTAGTATCAGATAGGAGGAAGCAATCTTTGCAATCATTGATTGGCTAAACTATGATAATATGATACTGAAATGAAGTCAGTGCTGGAAAATGACCGACAGATTACACATAAACATTTTTTTGTGGCAGCAAATCTCTGTAGCTCCTAGCCCATGATGTCATTAGGTGGTTTGAAAAAGAAATGTATATATGTCTCCTGCAGAGCCCATGAACTTGTTTTCTTTTGAATATTATGGAATTTGCAGGAATTTTTCAAACTAGGACCATAAACATTCTACTATTAGAGTTTCTTACAAGGGCAGCCAGTTTAGCAAGCCCGAGGATTTAGAGCCTCCTTCAAGATTTAGGTTCCATTTGCACACTTACGTTCACGTCTCAAAGCAACAGGAACAGTGGTTACATATCCCGTGATTAACACTTTAACCTCCAGCCTATTTTTTAGGGTTAGGCATTCATCAAAATGTCAGAACGATTAAATTACTAATCGGAAAACCCCTTAGCAGACACTAGACTTTAATTTGCTGTTTTCTGTAGTTGTATCCTGTCACTTTTGCAACTATTAGTGGTTTTTGTCAAAAACTTGTACCTTGTTATCAAAATAGCTTGTTGTCCAAATTGCTCTCTCGTGCTACAAAATGTTGTTTGTAGACAGTTCCCCTGAGTGCCACTGTCCCTCGCCTCCAGAGTTTACAGTTACGGAGGAAGCAACAAAGTCTAGGGCAGGGGTCCCCAACCTATGGTGAGTTGTGTAATTATTTCATTATATCTGACAGTGTAATAACAGAAATAAAGTGCACAATAAATTCAGTGCACTTGAATCATCCCGAAACCGTTCTTCCCCTCCACCCCCAGTCCATGGAAAAATTGTCTTCCATGAACATGGTCCCTGGTGCCAAAAAGGTTGGGGACCACTGGTCTAGAGAACAGGGCAGGGCTGAGGCACACCTTGCCTTTTCAGTGCTCAGCTTAGGAGCCAGGCAAATTTACCTGGAAGCCTCCAAGTAACCGAACTTCTAAAAGACATTATTAAATGAGATTTCCTCACTATCTTATTCATAACATATGCTTACTTTTATTTTTTTTTGGTCTCTTTTTTTGAGGTTGGTACCAAAATGCTTACATTCAGATGAGCTTTTGTTTTGTGATTGAACTGTGAAAGTCTCTGGCAGCTGGAACATCATCCTGTCCAATGCAAGGTTTCCAGTAAACCAAATATTTATGTATATCAAGTGTGAGAGGCACGGGGGGAGGAAATTGGGTGGGCAAACAGAAATTTATGAATGCTGCAAAGTCTTTCTTGAACAAGTCTCACTTCTAGGTCTGAAACCTAAGATGCCACATTGCAGGTAGCTCAGCTTTTGGAGGAGACCTAGAGACTCGCATTCGAAGTAAACAAACCTTTGTCAGTTCTTTTGCATTGTGGGTTTCTGTAAATGTTGGAGCTTAAACTGTCGGTTCTTTATTTTTGTTTCATCGAAGCTGCTGAGTGCTAAAAGGTTATTGATGATTGTTGTATTTGCTAGGCGTGAGAGATGCTTGAGCAACAGGGCACGCGTGACAGTTAATCTTTGTATAGAGAAGTTGAGCCTCAGTGGCTGACTTAAGTGGAGAAAGTTGCAGGTGACATTTAGGAACACAGTCACAGCCAGGGAGAGGGGAGGTCGTGGAATCGCTGACCATGCATAGTTTCAGGCACACTGAAACTCTCAGCTGAGAACAGGAGCGACTGTGGCATTGCTTTACAAATGTGAGCTTTTTAAGAATTACAATAAGATCAGAAGCTAGAATGCTGTCGTTCAGGCACTTAGGAGTAAGCTGATGTAGAGAATTACCTGGGTTTAGTTTTGGCTCCACCATTTGGAAGTAATTTAACATGGGAAAAATGATGTATTTGTTCTAAGGCTCAGTTTTTGTTTTTCCATCTGGAAAATGGTTCTAAAAAGTCCTACATTTCAGAATTGCAGTCATGATTAAATGAGATAATATATGTTCAATATCTGGCATAATGTTTTGCCATCAGTGCATGCTCAAGAAGTGGTGTAGATTAGTATTACATAATGGGGATAATATGTGTGTGTGAGAGAGAAGGAGAGGAAAAGGGGAAGAAAATTGCTTTCTCTTTTGCACTTTTGTGAATGTGTGAGTTTCTCCCCACTGAGCTGAAGCATCCGTCACGGAGAGAGCTGATTCAGGATTGTTACCAGGGAAATGGAAAGAGAAAGAGATGAAGTCCGGCCTTTGACATCCCCAGTGGGAAATTGCAGGGAATGGCGAGGCAGTAGCCATGAAAGCCCGACTGTCAACAGAGGAGAGGGTTTATTGAATCCATTTTCAAGATGCCTCATGGATAAACTAGATCGTGGAGTTTTATGTACACGAGGGCCAGTTTAGATAGAAAGAGAAAGGAGGAGTTCATCCCTTCTGATTTGAGGAAGGTAGGAAAGGCAGGAACGTCTTCCTTCTCTAGACTTTGTCCAGGACCAGAAAGGTATTTTCTGTGGGTTCAAAGAAGTTCCTGCAGCAGGGAGAGGAAGCCACTTTGCTGGCTGCCTCCCTCGCCACTGGGGCAGGGAGATGGAGCATCACAGTGGCCCAGGTGATGCCATGTTGTTAGGCATAGACAGAAAGTTGGTGCTGAGCTTCCTTGGGCATGCCTGCTAGTGATTGTGGCTTGGATGGGACTGAAAAGTTCCTGGGTGCCCCAAATGAGAAACACAGATGGTGACGGTTAAGCTGTGCCACTGAGAAAGGAAGGAAGGCCAAGGCCTCCAGGGAACAGCCCTCAGCCCTGATTAAGCTGCAGCAGACTGGCTGCCAGACTCAGGCATCCCATCTCAGGCAGGGCTGCGTATTCAGGGGACAGTCTGCACGTGAGAGTGGCATGGTCCCCGTCCGCCCCAGAGGTTTGGATCTGTCCACTACTCTGTGGTCTCGAAACGTGCTACATTCGATATACTCAGTGCAATCTCTGCGAGGAACAGAAGAAGAGGGGGAAATGGGAGATGAGTGAAATGATTGGGTTGAGCTAAACTGACCCAATGGAGCTAATTTTACTCCCACCCCATTCACCACCATCATCGCCAAAGCCACACAGAGGGGATGGGGTTATGAGAAAGATGCAGTGCGTTGTAGATGAAAGGAAAGAAGCTGTGTGTTTGCAAAGCCAGCAGGAAATAGGACAAATTCATGACCTTGCTATGATTGCTATTACAGCCGTCATATGAAAAATCTAGATGATGGCTGCATTTCTCAGGCCTCATATCATGCTTCCTCTTTTATGAATCATCCTGCAAAGGCTCTGGGGTAAAGTGGTCCATGCCAGAGGAACCAGGACATTGCCTTTGGTGTCACTTGTTTTTATTCTTGATCTGGTAAGCTGAGTGCTGGAGATAATGGAAGGGCCAAGCAACGCTTAGGTAGGGTGAGGCAGGAGGAGGCTTGCATGGTGGAGTAGGGAAAAAATAGACTTTGAAGTCATGTGGGCTTGATTTCTTTCCAATTTGTCCTCTCACTCTTTGTGTGACATGTATTATGGGGTGAACTGTGACCCCCTGTGAAAGATGTTGAAGTCCTAAACCCCCGATACCTGTGAATGTGGCCTTAATGGGAAAGAAGGTCTTTGCAGATGATCAGCTTAAGATAAGATGATTAGGATGTATGCTAATGCAACATGATTGGATCTTTATAAAAGGGGGAAATCTGGGCACAGATATGCCCCCAAGAAGCAGATGAAGGCAAAGATCTGGGTGAAGTATCTACAAACCAAGGAATGCCAAAGATGGCCAGCAAACCACCAGAAGCTCGGAGAGAGGCAGGGAACAGATTTTCCTTCACGATATTAGGAAGGAACCAACCCTGCCAGAACCATGATTTCAGACTTTTTACCTCCAGAGCTATCAGACAATAAATGTCTGGTGTTTAAACCACACAGTTGTGGCATGTGTTGTGGCGGTCCTAGCAACCTCTTATTTCTTATCAGCAAATTAATAATTTCTCCCCACCTCTTACCATAAAAGATTTAAGGCAGCTTATACAACCCCCCAAATAATAAAACTGTGATGAAATGGGTAAGCAATTTAGAGGTTACAGAATATGTGAATATAAACAGAAAAACCATATTAGAAAAAAAATTAGAAAGTTCATTTGATACAGTTGAGCTTCCAGTTTTTCTGAGCTTCCTGGAAACCGAAGTGAAAGGAGTTAGATGTTTGGTCATAAAAGTTTTATTATGGCAAAAAACAAACAATTACAGTTGCTTGAGGGAAGCAAAACTTTGTCATAGCCCTGAATTCTAAAGGTGGTGCTCAGTTGCACCGTAGACAAGGCACCCAGTGACATTTCTTTGGCACATTGAGTACATAACCCATACACAAATGCATATGTTATAACATGGTAATACAACCCCCAAATTCACCCTGACACTTGTGCACATGTAACTTCCTGTTTCTTAGAGTTATCATATCAAATCTTACAAACATAAGAAAGCTAAATTAGCATCCCAAAACTTTCAGAACAAGCATGCCTCGTTTTCGTAAGTGATGGTCTGGCTGTATCTGCTGTACTTGCCGTGTAAGTGTTTGCCATCTCACTCCTCTTCTCCAAAGCCCAAAAGAATCTGGCCCCCCAGTAGAAAAAGCTTCCTCTTGTTTTTATTTTTATCATTTTGAGTTAGGCTGAACATATCAATCAATTTTACTCTGAGCTTGCTTTTCATTTCAAAATACAATATAAGAATTTAATTAAAAATAATGAGTTCACTGACAGCGGCTCTACAATTCTGTTGAATGTTGCTGTACGATATGCAAAGGCATGGATTGGGTTGAGGTCAGTCTAAAATGAAATACTTACCTTTTATAGTCTGGGAAAACCCAATCTGAAATATGAAAATAAGGTAGGCATCAGATCCCGATGTCCGGTGATGGAGATGTTTGGAGGAGCAGCCCGTTTCGGATATAAACGATCTGTCAATACCTATTGTTAGAGAAAGCAGATGTATATACTCCTGAAACTTCTTGATTCTGCCTACCAGAGCCACATGAAAATAATACAATCCTTTTTTAAGAAAAATATATGAGTCATTAAACCATTTTAAGGAAGATGTTCAGAAAATAATTAATCAAGCTCTTTGGGGCAGTACAAATCAGATTTTACTTCAACAAATACAAAGGGATTGCCAAAATTATTTTGTTATACCAAAAGCATAGAAAACATATGTTACATAATTAATGTTTTTTCATTTGTTAATTCTCTCGTCGGATGATAATAGAAAAAAAGCATTTTGAGACTTTCTCTATACCACCAGATACACAGTTTCTCATTGTTTTTTTTCTAGTCTTTACCATTCCCAGTTTGATTTTTTTTTTAAATGTTGAATATAATAAGTAGCCCAGTTGAAGTCCTGATCCTGTGAATAGCAAATATGACAACTTTTTAAGCAAGGGTTTGGGAGGTAGAGGTGGATGACTGAACTTGGTAATAACAATGAAATGGTCACAATCAAAGGTATTGTGAGAATGTGTCCCATACAATTAACAGTGACACTTCAGCAGTGCTACCACTACAAGAGTCACATGATGACTTGTTATTTTATATTTCTCTCTAAGATTTCCAAAGAAAATGGCATCAAAAGCACAAATACTATTTGTAGGATTTCAAATGCTAAGAAACAGCTTAATTTAGAAGATGTTAAAATGTCATAATAGAGAGGAGAATGTTGGAGTGGTTAATATTTATGAGTAGCTTCTCTCTACACTGCAGATCTTAGCTATTTCCTTCATTTTACAGTTGACATTCAGAAAAAGATGAGTGGAAAAGCCTTATCTGTGTATGTTTGCAGTTTGGAAGGACAGATAGAAATAACGTGAAGAGTTGACATATTGAGTCATACTGTGTATTATAGACACCAAGTGGGAAAAACACAAACTGTTTTCCCTCTGCTCTCACACCACAACCATCAACACAGACAATTTCTGTGATCAAATGTGTGCGGGTTTCTCCCACCAACAAGCAGCAGTCGATTCTGCAGCGGACACCAGTTGGGTGTCCCACAAGAGTGCCAACACTACCTGGATGGAGATACCATCACATCCCGCATGTTAAGGCCTCAGTCCCATAGGACTGCCCCTAGGTCATTTGACTTTGCTTCTGACTGACCAGCTATAAATTGGGGTTCCCATTATCCCCCTCCTTGGGTTCAGTTAATTTGTAGAGCAGCTCACAGAACTCAGGGAAACACGTATGTATATTTACGTTTATTATAAAGGATATTACAAAGGATATAGATGAAGAGATCTGTAGGGCAAGGAGAGGGGGAAGGGGGATGCAGAGCTCCCATGGCCTCTCAAGGAACCTCCATGTGTTCAGCTATCCTGAAAGCTCTTAGAACGCAGTGTTTTGTGTGTGTGTTTGTGTGTGTGTATGTGTTTAGTGGAGGCTCCATTACATTGGCATGATTGATTGAACAGTTGGTGATCAACTTAACCTTCAGTCTCTTTCCCCTCCCTGGAGGCCGGGGGTGTGGCTGGAAGTCCCACATTGTTTATTCATTCTCATGTTGTTGAAAATAGAGGATTATTCCAGCCAGTGGCTATCATAAATAAAGCTGTTAAAAACATTATTGCATCTGTCTTTTGGTGGAGGTGCACATTTATTTGTCTTGGGTCTATACCTAGAAGTAGAATTGCTATAGGTAGATGTATTCATTCATCTTTCGTCAATACTGTCAAGCTGTTTTACAAAGTGTTGGAACTGGTTTATATTTGAACTGACAATATATGAGAGTTCCAGGTGCTCCACATCCTTGCCAACACTTAATATTGTCAGTATTTTAAATTTTAGCCATTCTGGTAGATGTAAAGTGGTCTCATATTGTGGTTTTAATTTGTATATTCATGATAACTAATGATGTTTAGCACAGTTTTCATAGGTCTCTGCTGTTTGAATATCCTTTTCCTGAACACTATCTTTTAAATTTTTTGCACTTTTAAAAATTGTGTTGTTACCCTTTTTTTCTTACTGATTTGGAAGTGTGTGTTTTTTTTTTTTTAATATTCTGGTTACAAGTACTTTATCGTGTACATGTGTTGCAAATATGTTGTTCTACTCTGTGGTTTGCCTCTTCATTTTCTTAGTGATGTCTTTGCTGAACAGAAGTTTTTAATTTTGATAGTCTAATTTATTTTCTTTTTATGATTAGTTCTTTCTGTGCTGCATCCATTAAAACTTTGCCTACCCCAAAATCATAAATATATTTTTCTATTTTACTTCTAGAAGCTTAATGTTTTAGTTGTGCATTTTGGTCTATGATCTACCTGAAATTTATTTTTTATTATGATGTGTGATATGGATCGTTTGTTTTTTCCACACAGATAACTGGTTTCTATAGGACCACTTACTGAAAAGATTATCCTTTTCTCTCATTGATTAGCAGTGGTGACTATGTAGTAAACCATATACCTGTAGGTCTATTTGTATAGTCTATTATGCTCCTTTGGTCTATTTTCATATCTTTACTCATTATCAAACTCCAACTTTCGTTATGTATTCAAGATTGTCTGCTATTCTAGATCATTTCCATGTTGATATAGATTTTGGAATCAACTTGACAATCACTTCCTCACCCCCCCAAAAAAAAAATCCTTGAGTTTTGAATGCTGCTGTTTTAAACCCATAGATGAGTCTGTTGGAGAAATTGACATCTTAACAACATATCAAGTCCATCAATCTGTGAACATGGAATAACATCTGTATTCATTTAGCTCATTTCTTTCACTGATATGTTCTGTTTTGGATTAGATGTCTTACACATTTTTCATTAGAGTTATTAGATTTATTCCTAGGTATCTGATGTCTTTGCTCTGCTAAATGATGGTATTTTTACTTCAGTCCTATTTTTATTGTTATAGGAAATTCGTATATGTGGATTATAATTAATTTGGTGATGTTAGCCTAGCCAGTGACCTTACTAAATACACATTAACATATTCATTGTGGTTTCTTCTGCATTTTCTAGGATGATATCATGTGTGAATAATGAGAGTTGTATTTCTTCCTTTGCAGTCTTCATACTTCTTTTTGCTTTCCTTGCTTATTGCAGTGTTAAAACCTCATGTATAATGTTGAATTTGTGATAGTGGACATCCTTGTCTTGTTCCCAACAGGAGCTCTGTTAGTCCACGTTACCATCTTATTGTCAAATCATAGTTCGTAGTTGGTCCAAACATAACAATAGATATCTGGCTGTTTCAAATTTAACTGAATTCCTTTGATGTCTGAATGATTCCCCTTACCCCAAAGGATACTTTATAACAAATGCTCCATGGTTTAGGAAGCAAATACTTACATTTCAGAATATCTTTGTATTTCACTTTCAGTTCTGAAAAATATGTGTTAGGAGGCATAATTTATGAACTATAATGTTTTAATGCCTATCAATTTCTTTGGGATTTATCATATATTGCTTTAAATTGCAGGCAGTTTTTATATAAAATTTTTTCTTCTCCACACTAAGAGCATAAATTCAAGGAAAACAGGAATTTGTATTAAGTTTCTTTGAATTTCTTAAGGCAACCCACATAATGCCTTGTCTCTATGAATACGTGTTTATTGTTTTAGAGAAAACAAGTCCGTTACTATTCTCAAACTTGAAATTGCATTATATGTTAAAACCACCATTTAAATAGCAGTACATTTTGCCATAATATTCCTATAATAAACATTCAAAGTATACTCAAGATTGATTTTTTTTTTCTGGAAAGGTATCTTAGTTCATTTTGTGTTGCTATGGAAGAATCCCTAGGAGTCGGTAATTTATAAAGAAAAGAAGTTTATTTAGGTCACAGTTCTGCAGGCTGAGTTCAAGGGCACGACCCTGTCTTCTGACAGGGGCTTTTGTGCTGCATCATAACATGATGGAGAAGGTCAAAGAGGAAGTAGATATGTAAAAAGAGAGGAAAACCTGAGGGCCATCCTAGCTTTATAACAGCCATGCTGGTAGGAACTAATCCATTGCCTTGAGAACTAATCCCGTCTTGCAAGAGCAAGAACTCCTCCCTAACAGGAGAACAGCGCCAAGCCATTCAAGAAGGATCTGCCCCCATGATCCCAAAACCTCCCACTAGGCGCCACCTCCCAACGCCATCACATTGAGAATCAAATATATCAACCTGAGTTTTAGTGGGGACAAACAAGCCATATCCAAACCATAGCGAAAAGTGTGGTTAAAGAAGCTCTATTATTGCTGAGCATGGTGGCTCGTGCCTGTAATCCCAGCGTTCTGAGAGGCCAAGGTGGGAGGATTGGTTGAGGCCAGGAGTTTAAGACCAGCTTGAGCAATACAGCAAGATCCTTTCTGTACAAAAAATAGAAAAAACAGCTGGGGCACGATGGCCTTTCCCTATACTCCCAGCTACTCCAGTGGCTGAGACAGGAGAGTCACTTAAATCCAGGGGTTTGAGGTTGCAGTGAGCTGTGATGATGCCACTGCACTCCTGCCTGGGTGACACAGTGTGACGCCATTTAAAAAAAAAAAAAGCCCTATTAACCAAGCACACACTAATGTGTACACAGACATGTGAACATACATAGCTTTGAGACATAGGAAGGCATTAAAAGCTTTCAGAATCATCAAAATTATGTATCTGTCAATCTAAATATTGTACTAACCCAAATTTTTATTACCTGGTTACATGGACTTAGGAAAGTAAAATTGACTGTGAACTAAAAATAGAATACAAATTAATATTCATTAATTGTACAATGTGGAGGAAATAATGTAAACATTTTTTCTTTACTTCTTTTCTCCTTCCCTCTTCTCATTTTCTTTTTTTCTTACCCGTAAATTAACCTAGTTGCCTGCTGTCCCAAGTTAGCAATGACAATTGGGAGGATATTGGGACCAGTAGTGTTCAGAGGTATCTATTATTACAGACTTAGGTCAGAGCATTTTTACGGTAAGTGAAACTTAGGTGTATTGTTTTGTTGTTATATCAGGTCTTGAACAACAGTACCTTTACACACAATATTTTTAATCATATATACTGAAGGATATTGAATCTTATGAATGATATGTGTAGGCTTTAAATCTTGTATGCAAAAGGTATAGTTGTCCCTGTGAATTTCAGAGTTGGAAATTGGGTAAAGAGAGGGTCTTTTACTTGAGTCATTGGTTAAGTTGGAGTGTGTCCTCAATCTTCTGATTATTAATCTAATTTATTCAAAAATACTTATCAATCGTCGTGTGTAGTGCATAGGCAATACAGCTTCCAGCCAGCCTATCATGTTAACAGGGCCTTTATTTCTCCCTCTGTGCCAAACTTAAAATTATATGATTTCTTCAACAAGAGACGCTTAAGCGGATATACCTCTAATGCTGAAGTTTTGACACTTGAAGGTAAATCTAATATCAGAGAACTCCATTGGGTAGTCTGAAGTATGTTCAAGTTACAAGACATGCAATTTATTCTAAAAACTAATGTAATCTGCTTAAAGCAAGGGAGAGGGAACTATTCACAGTAAATAGGACATTGCTTTATCTAAAATTTTATTGACACATTTGACTATAACTCCATTTGATGACATATACCATCACCTAGTCTTGTGTAATGTTAGTACTTAGATAAAAAATATATGTAGCTCAAGACCTTCTAACTGCACATGTATTTTTCACTGCACCTAGTATAATCATTTCATGTATGAAATGAATGAGTCCACCATATCTCAATATTTGTATATTTAATTTCCTTAGCCATTGAACCACAGAATCTGCACTAAATATTATTATCACTATAATTCAACAATAAGGCGATTTAGCAAACTGAGTTTACTGTGCATGAAGCCTAACTTTCAAAATTTGTTTCAGTACAACCTTTTGGATGATCTTTTTGCATTTTTCCCTTTTACCCTTTACTTGACTGAGACAGATGCATATGCATAAATTTGTGTGCATATTTTTAATGTTAGAAATTCATTTATAATCATGTGGATCAAATGATTTGGATACTTAACTGGACCTCAACTCGGGGACTGTTTAGAATTTACATTTAAAATATTTAACTGATTTTTTAGCTATGTAATGACATTTGACACTTATCACCCATATTTCCCTTCAAATCCCTTTTGAATCACATTGCTCTGTTTTCCTGTTAGAGAACTGGCTAAAGGAAAAGATGGGAGGGATGTTATAAAACACAGAGTTTCCTAGTTTTTCTTTAAAATTTAGAAAGTGCAAATTTTGCAACATTGGAAGGGAACTTGATTTATAGTGCAGCAAAGAAAAACCCTGGAATCTGCAGGAAAGGAAGCAAACAAATTCGGGAACAGCTGCAAGCGAGTGTGATGGACTGCTCTGCCTTCGGCTGGCAGCTCATCTGTTCCCTGTGCAGCTGCAGGGCAGAGTGTCACCAGCTTTTCTGCAGAAACTGGTCTTGGCATTTTAATTGCTGAGGTGAAGCCACTGGTGACCAGCTGCTGGGACTGCAAATCAGAAACAGCTCCAGGCCCTTCCAGATTGCAAGAAGGGTTGAGGAGAGTGAAGCTGTGCCTTGACCCGGACAGAAGCCCGTTGCTCCTGAGATTGCAAAGGCCCCAGGAGAAGAAGCCAACACTCAGACTTCTCCAGAAAAAAGAAAAGGCTTGAGGCAGGATTCTCAGGTTTCATTCACCTGGGACCAAATCAGAGACTCTGGCTGAAGAGTGTAGCAGCAGATTCATATTAACCTTTCTCTAGAAGAACATGGGCTGTGAGGGGGTGACCTAGAAGCCAGCACTGATTGGACATTAACCTATCCCCCTACTTGGGTTGGAATATCACTGGGGCAATTAGATCCCATCATGTGGAAGTAACTCGTGGCAGGAGGCAGAACAAAACACCTACCATTAAGCGGCCAAGATGTTGTGCCGAATGCCACCTCTTACCAGTGACATTACTGCAGGTCTCTTCCATGTCCCCTTAGGCCATGATGCTCTGTTTCACTGCCTTGCCCACACCGTGAGCTCTGGGCAGTTCCTCAGGCTGTTTCTGTCCCACTCTGGGATCCTGGCTAATACAGTAATTTCATTCCAGTTGAAAACTTCCATTACATGAACTCCTTGAATTGGACGTGCTATAGCCTTATGCTTTTTTTTCCCCCTGCAAAACCCTAAGAGTTTCTTCGCTGCTATATTAAAGGGAGTGAATGGAAAGTTCCAAAGTGAACCCTTGAGTTCAAGAAAACAGATGAAAATGAGCCCAAGCCTTGAAACTATTATTCAATGTGAAGTTTCGAGTGGCAGGCAGGGAGGAAAGGACAAAGGCAGGGAACCAGGCTGTGGTGTTCTGCTGTGCCCTAATGCACTCTGGCGTGGAGTTATCAGGAGTGGAACTAATGTTACATAAGAATCTGTATATTTTGAAAGTTGGTTGGGGAAATATCTTTGGGAGCAAATGGAGATTTATTAAAGTAAAATGACCTCAAGCTTGATTTTCCATCTTGACCAAGCACCAGAGTTAATTGGCACCTCTGAGACTCCTATGGGACCCTGAAGGCCAGAATCAACAATTCACAATCATGAAATCAAGAAATAACTAGAAAGCCAGTCACAGAAGGACTAAGAAATAAAATCTTCTTTAATGTGCATATTATCTCCTACGGGAGGAGGAATTTTCCAGCATCTCACTGAAACTGTGCATGAAACCATCCAAAAAGGGTAGAGATGATAAAGAATAGTAAATAGATTAATTCACTTCATATAATGTTTTTAACTTGTTTAGAAGGATTTAAGAGTTGTTTGATCCTGCTTGGATGAAAAGCAGATAGATCCATATCTAGAGCTATGCATGTACTTACACATGTGAGATTTCTAGAAGGAAGAAAACACAATTAACAGTGATTAATTCTGCAGGATAGGAATGGGATGTTGCAGTAAACAGGAGATCCATCACTTTTCATTTTGTATTTCTCTGGTGAGTTTAAGGGAACATTTTACTTTATAAATGTTAAAAAATGCTGAAATATGCATAAGCTAAAATATAATTAATCCAAGTTGCTATTTCTCAGAGTGGACCTCACTTATCATCTTTGCATTTTTGCATGCATATGTTTCTTTTTTCTTTTAGGAAACTCACTGTGTCGTCTTGCTAATAACAATTTAAACAAATAAATTAAGCTAGTAACAAAAATGCCTCAAACCATTGAGAAAGACTCACAATTAACATTAAAGACATGAAGTTCTGTGACATATTTCTATGCACATTTCTAGCTAACAGCATGGAAAGATGGATGGATAGATATGCAGACAGAGATATAGGCAGACACTGAGATAATAGTATAATTGATACTTTAACAGAAGGACAAACTGAAATCTTACTTTTAGAGGGAAGTCTTGACCTCAAAAAATGCTTTATTTTTACCTCAAGACATATCTTTTCCAAAAGATCCACCTAAGATTCAAACAAAATTAACTTGAAAAGCATGGAAGTTGTTTCATTTTTCTTTTTCTTTTTTTCTTTAATTTTACCTACAAAGCTCAATTGATTTCCCATTATGAATGTAGAGATACATTGTCACAATCACACTTCCTCTCATGCCACTTCACTGTTTCTCCCAGTTTTTATTAGTTGTATCATTAACTTTTACATGTAGCAAGTTTAGAACACACATATTTTCTTTGGCAACTACATTTTCCAGTTGTCTGCTATCAGTAGTAAACTCAGATGAATTCAGTGCCCCTAACCATTCAATCATTGGGTTACTTTCCAGTTTTTCAATTTTTAATTGAATTCATCTGTTTGACTGAATTTTGTGCCCAAGTACTTTTTTGATTATTTATTCACCCAAGAAGGACTTACGTGGGCTGTTTTCTGTGTGGTGTTTTCATTTTTGACGGTATCTACTTGCTGCTTTTTTACTTTCATCAGACTTTGGGTTCATCTCATACCCTTCCTTTATATTTTCCTTCCTTCAGTATGTGGAGTATTTTCCATTTTCTTCTTGCATTCAATTTTGCAGGAGATAAATCTAAAGTAAAATTAATGTTTCTACCATATAGGCGATTGGCTTTTGAGTGCCAGGATGCTTAAAAATACTTTATCCCTAACACATAATAGCTTAACTTCGTTAGGTCTAGAAGTTGAGAAGTTGTGTTTGACTGTTTTGTTCTAAAAAAGAATGCTCTTTAAAGATTTAGTTAACTTTTTTTTCTAGGAAATTTTCTTGGCTTAGATCTTTAAATACTTTTTCACTTGTTAAATTCCCTACTTCAGGGATACCTATTGGCTTCATGATGCATTGCATGGTCTAAAATATGTATCTATTCACTTTTCTCTAATTGCCTTCATTTCTTTATATTTTCTTCATCTTCCTGCACTGTAATTATCTTAAACCATTTTTCTATATCAAGAATTTAATCTTCCATTGCCTCTACTTTTTCCTAATTAACTTATTAGATTCATAAAACTATTGTTTCGGGTTTTTTCCCACTTAGATCAGTAATCTTTATCATCTCATTCTTGCATACTATTATTTTGCCTTTGAATGCTTGTTTTAATAAACTTATATTCTTGCATTGGAAGGAGCAGTTTTGAGTAGGATGGTTTATGAGTTTATGAGTAGGGTAGTTTTGAATAGGGTTAAATAGCAGTTTTATGTCTAATAATACTTTGTCAGACAAACAATGAATATTTCTGTTTAGTGTAAAGATGTCTCCTGCAACATTTAGAACATGTTTATCCTAAAAGTTATTTGTTGTTCATATGAAATTCAAGTTTAACTGGGTGTTTCATATTTTTATTTGCTAAATCTGTTTTTTTTTT
>CM052451.1:7555274-7582182 GCA_028533085.1 Varecia variegata | reverse complement strand
GGGGGGGGCGGGGGGGGGAAGAGAAGCCATTCAGTGATGTAGAAATTGTGAAAGAATGCATTGTTGAAGTTGTTGGGTGCTAAGACCTTGATAACATTTGAAAGTACGAACAGCTGCCTCTTTCCAGGAGAACCGTAACTGATCAGCAGCATGAATTAACCTTTAACTTAACAGGACAGATTCATGCAGTACTTCAAAAAGAAACATATATTATTCAGTCACTTTGGGTGAATCAACTTATAACTGATAAACTGACTCAGTACAGGTTTTATACTTCATTCAGGTCCTAACAGGAGATTTTCTGTGCTACAAAGAGTTACTCACTTGGGCACTCTTGTGAACAGAATGTGGGATTTAGATAGATATCTCCAACAACTTTCAAGATAAATGGACTGCATTTGGTAAATTTAGTGAGTATATTTACAGATGGTGCAACTTCCATGACAGGAAAACATGAAGGGTTTATTGCACAGATAAAAAAAAAAAGTGTTAACAGATCCAGATGCTCTCATTTCTTTTCATTATATCTTGCATCAGCAAAATCTCTGTGCTAAAGCCACTATTTTAAGTGACACTTTGCAGCAAGTTATAAATATTATTAACTGTATTTGTGCAAATGCAACATGGCATCATCAGTTTCATAACATGTTAAAGTTGAACGATGAGGTAGTGTGAATTTGCCTATCATTCTAAAGTGCATTGGCTATCACAGGGATGGGTGTTAGCCAAAATTTTATCTTTGTGAGGATTATTAAATTTTATGAAAAACAGAATCAGCAATGTTAAATATGGAAAAAAGATTTCTGTAGGAATGCAGCAATTTCTGTGTGCTATCATGTCAAATCAAAATGACTTCAATATTTCTTTGCAAGGTAAAACTAAGTCTATATATGACATTTGGCAAAAAATCCAAGCATTTTGAAAAAAGCTTTCTTTTTGCAAAAGACTTCTCCTTCAAAAGGAAATTTCGGATAAACATTTTCCGCAATTAACAAAGGTCACTGATGAGCAGGATGATATATGTGAATCATTTGAAGAATGCACAGCTGTTATAGACCTATTAATTGGAGAATACAATGAAAAGTTCACTGACTTTGAGAATCATGACATCACACTCAAATTAGCTTTTCAGCCTCACCTAGTTGGTATCACCAAGGCACCTAAAGAACTACAGATGGGGTTGATTGAGCTCTCATTAGATGACATTTTAAAGTCATTGTTCGATGCTAAGAAAGATCCAATTGAAATATGGAAAAATGCACTAGAATACCCACATCTTAGGCAACATACCCAAAAAATGCTTTCTTGCTTTTCAACCATTTATTGCTGCGAATGTACGTTCTCTTACCTAACCCAAATCAAGACACACTTCAGGTCACAAATGACTGATACCCATCTAGCTCTGATCAACTGAAACTGTGGACCTCCATGGTGCAACCAAATATTCAAATGATTTCCAACAAAAAGCAGACACAACAAAGTCATTAAAAAGTTAGTTAACTTTAAAATTAACAGATAGTTTTCATTTTTTGAAATTATTAAGTACACAGTAGTTAGATTTTTGCAAAATAATGTACATTTTTGAGTATATCTAACTGAAGCTTCTGGAATGTGGCCTTATTTGATTACAGTTAAATTAATGCAGACTTCCAACATGAAAATGTCCCCTACCCTTCGCTTCGTCTTTCAGATGTTTTACTAGACAACTTATCAGAGAGTTGGAAAAACGGAAATGCTGTGGTTTTGTGTTTTGTTTTTAAGCACAGTTCTAGTAGTAATTGGAAGTGTTTCTATTATTTCCAGACTTTGATATAAGATGGGAAAGAGAGGCTATGCTGATGCACATGATCAGTATGGGGGCTTGTGCAGAGATGAAGCAAGATTTGTAGAAAGTAACTGAATTTAACAAACATTACTGAGCACCTGTGGCCCAGGTACTGATCTTAACCTGAACTCTTCAGTAAGGTTAGTAAACAGATTCTCTGTACTCATTACTGTATCCCAATGCTTAGCACCTGGTCCTTGCCCTCGAAGTGTTCACCATTGAGTGAGAGATGCTGCTTTGGGAGGAAAATAATTTTGAACAGTCCTCATCATCATTCTCATGATGCCAATACATGCCAAGAACTAGCCTGGGGAATTTGCACATGACGTTAGAGGTTTTAGATCTTGCATGTTTTACCCGAGTAGCTAGTTACCTAGAAATATTTTAAATTCTCATAAATAGCTACTCAAATAATAGATGAATATGAATAAAAAATTACTTTTCTTTAGTGGAATTCAAGATGCTTCATTGTGTTTTAAAAAGACAAATGTTGCCAACTCAAAAGGCAGGCAAGTCTGGCCCACGAATGTCTGTGCTGTTGGAAGAACATTGGCTGTCTACAGCGTGCCCGCTGTTTCTCTTGCTGTCAGCTGTTATATGTTAGGTCCTTTGTCAGGCTGTAAACAAAAGATTAATCTCATTTGCTAGGCTTTTAAAAATTTGGTTGTCTGGTCATGTGTGTGTTTATATATATGCCTACAATTGAGAACTAAATTTTAAAGTTTAGGCTTCAAGTACCAAGAGATTTGTTCAGAGGTAGATTATTTTAGTACTTAAAGTTCTTCTGAGCCTTCAGTAGTGCTGAGCTTTATTTAGGAAATAGTCATGGAAGATAAATGCAGAGAAAAAAATTTTTTTATTGAAGACAGGAACCTTAAAAATTGAATTTCGTTCTTACTTTTTCTGTACTTATTTTGGTACTCACATGAATGATATTTTTGCAAAATTTCTGTTATCTGATGACATGTAACATCCCAAATTAATTTCCTAGTGCTAAGAAGTCATTTTATAATATAGATAACTCAGTTATTTAGAAATGGATTATCTAATTTGTAATTATTTTTATAGAGAAAGGGTAACTAAAACCTCACCATGGCTGAAGCTAACAGCTAAAGGCAAAGATTCAAGACACGGATAATTTATTTGTCTCTTTTCAGTCTTTTTCTCTACAAAGACACCTCACATGTAGCAAGATTATCTCCCTTAATTACTACTTTTACTTTTTTGGTATTTATCCCTCTTCAAAACTCTTTAGTGAGGTTTCAGTTTTGAATAAGATAGAGTAATCCTGTCTCTCCCACTGAATGCAACTATCAAACCTGGACTAAACACATAAATTCTATTTTCAAGGACTCTGGAAAGTAAATAGTAGCAGATGGATTGACAAAGACCAGACATGAAAATAGAACAAGGAGTAAGTTTACCATGTTTTTCCTCTGGAGGCATCTATCCTTGGCTTGGGGAGACTTGGAAGTAGATATCAACGTGGATAGAAGGAGCTCCACCTGTCAGGGACAGTGATGGCAGCAGAGGGACCTTATGTGCTTAAAACTCTCAGGAAGAGAAACTTGGTCCCAAGAGAAGAAACATAAAAGGCTTTGTTCTTGCTGTGTCTTCCTGCTTGGCGTCCAACAGAGGTACAGTCACAGGAGCGTGTAACAGAGAAGAATGAATAAGGCCACAGTTTTCTGGCTAGAGAATTGAAAAGAGGACCCTCAGGTAACCAAAAAGTACCAGAAAGAGTGAAGAGAAAGAGGACCTCAGGAAACCAACTTCATAAATTTTTTTATGAATGCCTAGGCTTACCCCTAAATTGTGCATGAATATGTTAATAGCTGGTCCTAGATAGCATACCGAAGACCTTGCAATGTGAATTTGGATATATTACCATCCACATTCCAGAATGGCTATTGGGTGATAAAACATACAGGATATATCTAAATAGTGCTAAAAAGACTTTGAAAATGAAACTGACTTTAAAACAAAGTAGAAAACAACCAACCAACCAAACAAACACAGAAAGCCGATCAGAACTTGTAGACTGAACTCTTCTGGATCAATTGTCCAAATGAAAAAATAAGTCAACATTCCCATTGAATTGAAATAAGACTTAATGTCTCATAACATTCAAAATGTCTAGCACATTGCCACATTATAAAATTTTGTTTTCCTTGGGGCCACAGTGTTTTATTATGAAAATAGAATAAAAACTTCAAAACCAAAATGATCCTTTCTAATTTAATGAAAAATTTGTTATTTTTTATTGTTTTCTGTGCATGAGTTATATGCAACTTGAAAAATAGTTCTCGCAGCTTGCAAAGTGGAGAGACGTGTGAGTTACATATGCTTCATGAAGCCCCAGTCTCAAAACCAGCGTGAGTAAAATACAACTCAAATGGCAGTTAATGTGCGCTAGGATACAATCCAAAATTACTCAGCATATGAATGACTAGGAATATTTCAGCTTGCATGGGGAAACACACCTCCATTAATTAACACTCAGAAGGCAGATTTTGGAATTATCTGACTGACTTTAAAGCAGGTGTTATGAAAATATTCCAATGAGTACAGGCAAACCTCTTGAAATGAATTGAAAGAAGGAAAATTTCAACAAATAAATATATATGGACATTTTATGGTACTTTTAGAACTGAAAATGTGATAACTGAAATTAAAAAAAAAAACCAAACATTGGAAGGCTCCATAGCACACTGTAAATGGCAGAGAAAGAGTCAGTGAATTTGAAGATAGATTGATATAGGTTATTCCATATGAACAACACAGAGAAACATGATCTCGAAAAGTTAACATAGCTTTGGGAACCTGCAGGATAATACAAAAAGGTCTAATATTCATGTCTTCGAAAATCCAGGAGAGTAGAAAGAGTGCAAAAACACCTATGTTTGAAGAAATAGTGGCTAAAAATGTCCCAAGTTTGTCAAATCACATAAATGTGTGGATTCAAGAAGCTCAACTAACTCAAAACAAAATAAACACAAAGAAATCCATGCTCAGAAACATCATAACTAAATTGCTGAAAACTAAAGACAGGAGTCTTCAAAACAAACAAAAAAAGATACATTACTTATAGAGAAAAGACCATGTAAATAACTTTACATTTTTTGGTCAGATCTCACAGAGACCAAAAAGAAATGGACCAAAATTTTTTAAGTGCTAGAAGAAAAGTGTCAAGCAAAAGTATTATATCTAACAAAAACCTTGTTCAAGAAGTAGGATGGGGTTGGGGAGAGGTCTGCCAGCCCCTGTGGTGGGGGCTCAGTGCTGCTGTTTGCCTTTAAAAAAAAGGGCAAAATAAAGACATTCTCAGGTTCAAAACAAAACGACACAAAACAAACAAACAAATAATAATAATAATAAAAACCCATGAGACATTCTCTAAAAATTTGCTGAAAGAATTCTTCAGACATAAGGATATGAACCAAAAAACAAGTTACATGGAAGAACAACAAAAATCGTAACTATATGTATAAATATAATAAGCATTATTTTCTTGAGTTCTTTAAAATACGTAACAGTCAAAGGCAAAAATATGGCATTGTTGGATACAGTTTTCATGCAGTATGTAGATGTGATTCATATGGCTACTATATATAACATAAAGGGGGAATGGGAAAGGGATCTATATGGTAGTCGGTAGGATTTGTGCATTGTACTTGAATGAGTAAAATACTGATTCTAAACATAATATGAAAAGTAAGCATGTATATTGTATTCCCTGGCGAAACCGCCAAATATACTTTATATATACATAAAAAGACACAGTCAAAAATACAATAGATACATTTAAATGAAATACTAAAAGAAGATCCAATAATACAAAATAAGGCAGGAAAATTAAAACAAGAGTAACAAGTAACAGAAGGAACAAACAAAAAACAAATAATGGTAGATTTAAGTCCAAACATATATTAATAGATGATTACATTAAATGTAAATAAAATGCCAACTTAAAGTATACTGATCATCAGAATGAGTAACAGAAAATACATGATACAATAATATGCTGTTTACAAAAAACTCACATTGAAATAATGATAAAGGGTATGTTAAAAGTAAATGGATAGGGAATATAAACCATGCAAACATTAAGCAAAAGAAAGCTTGGGTTGTGATATCAAATTAAAGTAGACTTCAGAGCAAAGAAAATTATTAGGGATAAAGAAGGAAATAATGATAAAAGGAACAATTTATGAAGAAAATATAACAATATTAAGTTGGTCTATACCAAACAAAATATGTGAAGTAAAATCTGACAGAACTGAAAGGACAGTTATATTTACAACTATTGTTAGAAGGTTCAACGATACTTTTTCAAAATTGACATAACTGGCAAACAGAAAATTCGCTGTGATATAGAAGAATTGAAGAGAAAAAATCAATCAACTGAATATAATTTACATTTTTTGAGCACTCTACTTCAAAACAATAGAATACAGTTTTTTCAAGTGCACATGGAATGCTTATTAAAATAGACCTCATTCTAAGTAATAAAACAAATTTGTGACAAGTTTTATAGAATTGAAATCATAAAAAGTATGTTTTCTGTCCATAATAGAATTAAACTAGAAATCAATGGCAGAAAGAGACCCGGGGAAATAATTTTGACACAGTTTGAAATTCAGCAGCACACTTTTAAATACTGTATGGTCAAAGACGAAGTGTCAAAGAAAATAATAAATTACTTTGAACTGAACAAAAATGGAAGTACAACATATCAAATTTGTGGGAAGCCTACAAAGCAATGCATAGGAGAAAATTTATAACATCAAATGCTTATGCTATAAGAAAATAAGTTCTCAAATCAATAATCTAAGTATCCACCTTAAGAACTTACATAAAGAAGAGCAACAACAACAAAAATACGGAGCAATCAGTAGAAGAAAGTTTTTAAAATATTAAAAAGATAGTGGAAACCATTAAAACTGAAAACAAAAGAAACAGTAGAAAAAATTAATGTAACCAACTGCTAGTTTTTGGAAGACATCAGTAAAATTGATAAACCTCTAGTAAGACTGATAGGAGGAAAGGTAGAAGACATAAATCGCAATTATCAGGAATGGAAGAGCTATCACTAAGACTCCATGGCATTAAAGGGGTAATAAGGTTATATGTGTATTTCTGTAAAGCAGCAATAAACAGAAATCACAATTTAAATAGTAATGTCATTTAAAGTAGCTCCCAAAATGTGAAGCACTTAGATATAAACCTAACAAAACATGGACACAAGATATGTATGCTGAAAACCACAAACTCTGATGGAAAAATCAAAGATTTTCCCATAAGGGAAACAAATGCTTATCCTTTGAGCCATAAATCCCACTCTTTAGTGTTTATGCTAGAAAAATTTAAATTTATATTCACAAAACAACCCAAATATGAATGTTTATAGTAGCTTTATTCTTATTTGCCAAAAATTGGCAACAAACAAAATGTCTTTCCACAGGTGAATGGAAGAACAAACTGATATGTTCTTACAATGAACTAATATTTATCAATCAAAAGGAACAGATTATTGATACATGAACAACTTGGATGAATCTCAAAGGCATTATTCTGAATAAAAGAAGCCAGCCTACTGTATGAGACAGCACTTCAAAAAGACAAAGCTATGATGGAAACTAATCAGTGAGTGTCAAGAGTTGGGGGTGGAGGGAGAGTGTGTCTATAAGGAGATGGCATGAGGAGTTTTGGGGGAGCAATAGAGCTGTTGTATATCATGATTCTGATGATGAGTACATAAACTTATACATGTGTTTAATTCATAAAACCATAATTTAGAAGCTTATAATTTATTTGACTATAGATTAATTTTAAAAACAAAATCAGAAAAAAATTTCTCCATGTTTATCTATTTCATTTAGATTATCTTCCAAACTCTGTAACAGGCAATGAATGGCTTCCATTCTCTGACTGTACTCGTCTTCCCTGTTTTTCCATCATTGTTCTGTTCTGGCACAGTTCATGATATGAATCTATACTCAGTGTCTCATTTGCTTTAGGTTTTTCTTTATTCCCTAAAGATCCAAGTCATAATATACAATCTCACCCGTATTGATTATTTGAGACCAGCAACGTATCTGGAGCTGGTTACTTGGTAGATTGGTTCCAACTTTTACCTTATTCACCAAAGGTACATTCAGTTTTCAGAGACTTGAAAAAGGATCAATGTTTTCATCTGTGAGCTTTCAAGACTTTTGTAGGCAAGGATGAATTTTATTCTCCTGAAAATCTGAACAATTTTTCATGATTCTGTGAAAAGATACAAGCAGCTGGGAGTATTTCCTCTGGAAGAAACATGGTTGAGAAGAGATTATAAGCCACATAGTTGTTTGCTACCTTAACAAAGGACACAGGAAAAGAAATACTCATAAATTGTACCATGAAGGATTAAGTATGGTATAAGGAAGAATTTCCTACCAAGAAAATTGGTTCACCTTGCTGGAAAGTATGGCTGGGGTTGGTCATAGAGTTATTCTCCAGATCTTTTAAAGAAAAGGATAGATTCTTTTTCTCTAATTGACAAATAAAATTGTATTTATTTACTTGTGAACAACATCATGTTTTGAAGTATATATACATTATGGAATGACTAAATGTATCAAATTAACATATGCATTACCTCGGATAGTTATTTTTTTGGTGAGAACACTTTACATCTACTCTCATAGTTTAAGAATGTAGTATATTATAACTATAGTCACCATGGAGCTTATTCTTCTTACCTAGATAAAATGTTGTACCCTTTGACCAACATCTTCCCAACACCACCAACTATCTCCAGCCCCTGGTAACCACCATTCTACTGTATCATTCTATGAGGTCAACTTTTTTAGATTTCACATTCCAGCTTTTATAGATGATGCAGTATTAGTCTTTCTGTGCCTGGATTATTTCACTTATCATAATGTCCTCTAGGCTAATTCATGTTTTCCCAAATGACAGGATTTCCTTCTTTTCTGTAGCTGAGTAGGATTCCATTTTGTATATGTACCACATTTAAAAATTTTCTTTATCCATTCATCCATTGGTGGATGGATACTTAGGTTGATTTCATATCTTGTGAAAATGCTGCAGTGAACACAGGAGTGTAAATATTTATTTGATAGACTTATTTCATTTCCTTTGACTATATACCCAGTAGTGGGATTGCTGGATTATATAGTTCTATTTTTTAATTTTTTGAGGAAGCTCCGTACTGTTTTTCATAATGGCCGCACTAATTTACATTCCTACCAACAGTGTGCAGATGTTCCCTTTCCTCCACATCCTCACCAATATGTCTTATCTGTTGTCTTTTTGATCATAGCCATTCTAACAGGTGTGAGATGATATCTCATGGTGCTTTTAATTTGCATTTCCTTGATGGTTAGTGATAGTGAACATTTTTTTTCATATACCTGTTGTCCATTTGTGTGTCTTCTTTTGAGAAATATCTGTCCGTGTCCTTTGCCCATTTTTTAATCAGGTTATTTGTTTTTGCCTATTCAGTTGTTTGAATTCCTTATGTATTTTGGATGTTAACCCCTTATCAAATGTATAGCTTAAAAGTATTTTCTCCCAGAGGATGGAGTTTTAACTGTTTGAGATGGTTTAGGGAAGGTGGCTGGGTCATGGATTCTGGCATGGTGCCTTCAGCATCAGGATGCCCTTCTTCTGATCAATATTTAAAGAACTTAAAGACTGCAAAGATTCTTCTCTTGCACGGCACGTTAGTGCAGGAGAAGGAGCCTCTCCTGCACTAACGATCTGAATTTAAGGCTGGATCACTTAAAGCCAGGTTCATTTGCCAAATATTTGCTCAGCTTTGATGCTATAAAAGCCTCTCCAAAGCTAAGGAAACCCTTGGAAATGGATTATTCATGTGACTCTGCAGAGCTTGGTATTAGACTTGGTTTGTATTTAATCTTTGCCTAAGCATTGCCATTCTAAACTCATGAAAAATTTGTGATATATATTAAGTATATTCCATGCAGTTATGATCAGGGTCCGGTCATCTGGGTGTAAGATTTGTCCTTTCTGTGAGACTGGAAAACCCTGGTGAAGGCAGTGGAAAAGTCCAGAAACCTTTTTTTTTCCAAATTGAGCTGCTGGCTGATTTTTGATAAGATGTCACAGACTTAATCAGTTTTAGTTTAAACAGAAGCTTGAGAAAAACTTATCTTCTTCTCATTACCATTAGGGGAAAAAATCTTAAAACTTAATTTGACTAAATGAAATGATGTTTAATAACAAATATTTATAATTGATGTATTCTCAATATTTGTGGAGTAACAAATTCAATACTTTTTCCTTTCCAAGGAAAGTGGGCATTTATAGAATGTCAGAGGAAACAAACTCAAAAGCGAGATTCTGAAAGATGGCTATGTATTCTATAAGCCTTCATTAATGAAAGGGAAAATCGTGATTAATAGTGTAGGCCATGGGCTGAAGTGGAGAATTTCTAGAATGAAGTGTCTTTGCAGACCGTCCCATCAGCCTAATGTGTCTCTACATCTCTTGTCATCAGCTTGAGACTTTTCTGTGCTGTGTAATATTGACATCAGGCAAATGTGGGTTGGGATTTAAAGTTTACCAGTTAAGATATGAATTTAATAAATGTAAGTTCTATTACATTTATCCTAGAGAATATCCTCCATAGAAATGTTAAAGGATGAAAGAACTTGCATCTGGTTAGGAATATAGATTATGAAGAGCCCCATTATTGTGAAAGCTAAGATAATATTTATGTTAGCATATGTTGTAAAAAATAAATAAGGTGATCCGTATATAGAAGTTAGCATATAGCAAGTTAGGTAGGAAAGTGCTCCATGATGGAGTCAAGAAAAGAAATATTTAAGGAGAAAATTAAAAGGCATTGGGTCAGGTGGTATCTGTTTTCAGCAGGGAAACTGAACAAACAAACAAGCAAAGTGTATTTTCTCTTCCTTCCTGCCAATGAAAATGGTTAGAAAGCTGCTGGAAGGCAACATCGTGTTTAGCTTCCATGAGATCACACCTTCAGTGAGTTATGAGCTATGAACCCTATGACAGAGTGTTATTCTGTCACTTCTGGAATTCCAGGGATTTCTTTTCATTATAGAAAATTGACAAATATTTTTAAAAATCACAGGAAGTAAGAATGGTGCTTACTGACAGGAAATGAGACACAAATTGATTAGGAAGTCTTGCAAGCGGACTGAAAATGCCTGCCACCTTCCCATGCCACCCCTCCACACACAGCTTCTTTAAAATACCCACTTTGCCCTCAACCGTATGTAGTTTTCTCTCTCCTAAGAAGAAAACCATGCATAGACCACATGACCTCACCCCACTTCCATTCTTCCCCATACCCAGAGCTAATACCGTGGTGTCTAGTCATCTGCAAACTAGCCAGGAACCTTTGGCATGGCCTTGTTGGGAAAGATAAGATGTTCTCTTTGGGGAATTTGTCATGGGGGAACAAAATAGCGAGCAGTGAAGGTGAAAGTTCATGATACAGACGCCCACCAAGAATAGCCATCATGGGCAATGATTGATGCTGAAGTTGTGGGAAAGTAGAACCCATGAATATGAATAAGTATGATTTACAACATAGAAATAGATGATTTATAATCTAGAGAAAATATGTATAAATTAGAAAGTGAGAAAGCCACAGGGTAGAGAGAAGACAGTGGTGTAGATTTCTGGGTATTTAGGGAATGGCTGAATCCATGCAGTTCTATGCCTTTAGAGAGCGTAATTTCTAGTGCTTTTATTTGAGGATGATAATCTACGGAAGATCATAATTCTGTTGGAAAAATATAATATGGAATTTCTACATGTTTTCTATTGTAAAATTCACAAAGCCTCGTGACTCACCAAAGATAACAATGAGAACAAAAGATGCCCTTGTGTTTTTAGCCACCCAAACATTTGTTCCTCGATTCTTTTTTTTTTCCTTTAATGAATGGGAGCATTTTCTAGAATGAATGTAGAGAATGCCAGAATGCCTCTTTTGTTTATGTATTTAAAAAATATATATTGACTACCAATGATGTGTGACGTCCTCTTTAAGATCCAGTGCTAGGTCCAGCGTATGCAGTTGGGATCCAAGGATCCTGTTTGGAAAGGCTCATGGTCTTATGTTAGGAGACAGATGCATAAGTGGATAATACATATAGGGTGTCACATGCTATGATGATGATAAAGACGGGGCAATGTGGGAGCTCAAAGGAGGGGTATCTAACTCAAACAGTTTGGCAGTGGTGGGGAAGAGAGGATGAAGATGTTTCCCCAAAGAATCACCCCAAGCAGAATCATGACATGCCAGCAAACTCAGCCAGATGAAGGGCAAAGAGCAACGTATGGGTGGAAGCCTCCAGGGAGAAAGAGAATGCATTGTTCAGGAAGTGCAAAAAAGGGGAAAAAAAAAGAAAAAAAAACTCAAGTTCCTGGACCACAGGATGTGCGAGGAGGAAGGATGGGAGCTTTGTTGGGCTCCAGGGTGATTCAAAAACAAGGACTAGGACATGTGAGCTGGTTTGTGGCATATTATGTAGTTTTGATGTGATCCTTACAGGATAGTATTTTAAGTTAAAGAGAGAGATGTTCATATTTGCAGTGGTGAGGTGGAGAAGTGGTTGGTGAGATATTAAAAGAGTAGAATTTATTGGACTTGGAAGACTTAGCATGGTACCCTGGTTTCTGTACTGGTGTCTCAGCAAGTTGAAGCAACAGGACACACAGGAGGAAGAGCAGTTATTATCAAGGCAGTGCAGATGGCTTTGAAAGGTTGAGTTGAGATGTCCAGGAGACGTGCAGGTAGGGGGACATAGCAGATAATGGGATACAGTAGATCTGGAACATAAGCGAGAACCCCAAGAGGGAGATGGCATTTCAGCTTCCATCTTTGTAGCAACCATATGGTTGGGTATTTGGTTAACTTTGCACTACATAACTATTCCACGTTCTGTATATTTTCACATCTATAGAACCAGATTAGGAAGTATTCACCTTGTATATAGACTTAAGAGTCTAGATTCTAGCAAGTCGTATGGTCCAGAAATCAAATTTTGAGTGGACAAACAAAATCAAACCAAGTTCCATCTCATCTAGCAATGTGGAAAAAAGAGAACACTTTGTCTCTCTTGCTTTTGTGTGCAGCAAAGCGTGTTAACTCTAATAGGCTAATGCATAAATGAAAATTCCTAAATCACAGTCACGTTGCCATCATTTTTAATAGTGATGGTTTCTTGTATTTCCATGGATGACATGCTCATTATAGATAGACACCCTGAAACTCAGGATACCATGGTTCTTCAGACATATTCATATTGAATGTGGAGAAGATAAGGTTATTGCTTCTGTCACCATATTGATCCCTGTATTAAATTTAGCTGCTATGGATGGCTACACCATGGTAACCCCCTTCCCCCGTGCACACAGAAAACATTGGCAGTAAACACAGAATAAACTTCCTTGAAAGGAGAAAATGATTTTTTGGCTAAAGGACATGAGAATAAGAACAAATGACAGAATCATGGGAATTGATAAATGAGGATCTGTTTTGGAGATGACTTAAATGGTAGATGATATGCACTACCTGGCTGCCTGGATTGGATATAAAAAAGGATGCTCTGTAGCCGCAGAGTACACATATTTGAGCAAAAAGCATGTGAGAGCATTGTTCATGTCATTCTTGCCACGAATCCTCAACACTTCAGAACACCTGGTAGATGGACGCTTCACAAACGTGTTAAATGAGTGAATGAAAACATGAATCAAATGACATTTTGACTAGTAACCACGGATTGAAGATAAAATTAATAGGAAGAGCCCCAGGCAGTCTGGATTGTGCCTTCCATCTGGGTCACTCAGCTGCTCAGTTTTGTGTAATAATTACAGCACTTGCATTAAACTGAACAGCCAGGATGAGGGGTCATGTTTTTGGGATCCAGAGTCTTTTCATCATGAAAGCTACTGGGTGGCCTCTGACATGACGTGTTTAGTTATCAAACATGTCAGCCAAGCCCATGGAGAGACCACATACATTAAAAGTGACAGACATAACAAGGGTCAAGGATTAAAGGTGAATTGAAGAGGGCTTTGTACTGCATCTCTGTTTTTGTAACCGTTTCTCGTAGGTTGGACACATGAGCAAAAAAAATGATGAGGCATCATGGGGAGCAGAAGTTGTCTTTTCAGGCTGCTCAGGAATTTGTTTCCACACTGAGCTAAATATTCTTTCAGTGCTGCAATAATTACCATATATCTGTGTGGTTTGCAGGACAGCACAAACCTATTTGAAACTTCCAGCAGTTTGTTATCCTTGACTTTCATTTATCTAATTGTATTGGTTACTTTTATGGTTACAAACGTAGTATAGACTCATTATTTAAAAAATTAATGAATGAGGAGACATTACTATAGGAAGTTAAAATGCTGTGTAATGTAGCAGCCTAAATATGATATTGTTTGCTGCATGTTCCTCTGGTTACAGTGGAAGATGGTGTTTTAACCCTTAAGCAGACACAACTGTTACAGAACTTCCTTTGTGCCCAGCACTGCACAGTCCACTATGGTGGGGACAGAAATTCCCAGTACAGCCATGGAAATAAATAAACACAGGGAAAATCTAATGGCCTTAGTCTTTGTCCAGCAGCCTAGTAGAATGACCTACTGTGCAGTGGTGGTAATTAAAGCGCATCATATGACTGTGAGTTTTTTGAGGGCAGTGGTCAGTATCTTTATTTTTGTATCCCCAGGGGTTTTAGCCAAAATATTTAGCTAGCACTTTGAATGAATGAATGCTTATTGCATAGAGGGTCAATTGCATGTGACAATAAGTGTAATACAAATTAGACAAAGGGGAGATAGGTGTGGCCTGCAGTTACCAACAGAAGTTTTAAGCTCCATGGGTATGCGTATTTAGGAAGATCCTTTCTACTCTCTGATTTCTCTGCTGCTGGTGCTGTTGGTGCTATCGCTGTCTTATAAGTCAGTACCACCCTGGAGCTATTAACTGGGTAATGAAAGCGAAAAGTAGTCAGGGAATTACTGTCACCGCCCCTGAGGTCTCTTCAGTATAATCTCTGTCTCAGATAGATCTGAACTCCGGTGTTCACTGCCTCAAAAGAAACCATTTCCTTTGCAATGTAGATTTATTTCTAAAAGAAGCCTCAACTTACCTGCTTTGGACTAGCTGGATGGAATGTTGTTACTTTTCCTCAAAAATTTTAGGGTAAAAACATAATATGAGATACTCTTTTTTTCCTTTTCTTAAATTTCAGAATATTACAGGGGTACAAACGTTTTGGTGACATGAATTGCTTTTATACTGTTTGAGTCAAAGTTATAAGTGTGTTTATCACCCAGATAGTGTGCATTGTACTGTGAGGTGTGAATTTACCCATCCCCACCTCCCCCCTCCCCCCTGCTCGATTTCCCTTGAAATTTACTACCATATGTGCACATGATACAAAAGAGATTGGTTCACCATTCTTTTGTGGTGATTTTTTTTTTCATGTACCATTCGAACTCCAGAGAAAAACATATCTGTATAATGCATTTCAATATCTGTTTAATGTGCTAATTGCAAGAATTTTCTGTTTGACATTGGTCAGCTCCATTCAAAATCAAGTCATTTCCTCCCTCAGAATTAATATAATAGATCTGTCACCTGCTTAAGGGCCTCTGCTAAGCTCTCTCACCACACTCTTTCTTCCACTGTAATTCTGTTGAACATCTTAGCTGCCGTTTTAGAGATTACAGTAAGACAAAAGATTTCTCGGGAGACAAATATAGAACCTAAAGTTACTATCATGACATTTGGTGAATTATATAATCTGAGTCCGTGGTTTTCTCTTCCCTCCCTCCTTTCTTCTCACAACGCCTATGGGAAGGCAGACTGCATATTTTGACACATTTTTTCAGTAGCTGTGTACTCACTTCCCACTTTAAAATAATAATATGTCTTTCTTATATCTAGTAATGCAAAGGTATATTCAGAGGCTAGAAGACTTGCTTGGGGGCTGCCGAGTTGGTGACCACATGGTTTTCCTTGGTGACAAGATACAGGGACATACTCCCTCTGGACTGCAGGCTAAAAACTGATTTTGTTAGCAGACTAGGTAGGACGGATTCATTTATCAGAATTAGATTCATATTAACATAGTTCGCATATTAAATACAAAGCAGAATGTCAAGTTCTTTATTTACAGTGAGAAATGTAACTATTTAATAGTTCCGGTCAACAACAGTTAACAGCATCCTCTCCCCTTAGACGTGCAACATGGGAGTCCAAATTATAATCAGAATGCCAGGTTATCAATTTATAATGAGAAATGCATCTGTCTGATGAGACTATTACTTGAGCTGGCCTGACAAATTCATTCTCTCCCTGTAAATTAGTGACACGGGACGCCAAATTTTCCGAAAGTTGCGAGAGAATATGGATTTAAAGCAATGAGAATGAGTTGATGTTACGTTTTTCTTCCAATTCAGATGGTTTTAGCATTCCTGCCTCTACCGGGCTTTAGTCCCTGTGACCAAAGGAGGCAGCACAGTGTTTGTTTTCTGCATTTCCTTTTCTTTGCTTTTTTTGACCAGCTCTCTCTCTCCAAAAAAGGGCATGTTACAATTGAGTAAGCTACTATAGTATTGATTTCTTTAATCTCAATCAGATTTCAGCCTTGTAGCCCTGAGATTACTTCCATATAATCTTTACTAGTGTCTGGGATATTTCCAGATGTTCACGTCGAGCATGTATAGTTTATTGGTCTAAACTTCCATTTGTCTAAGCACATCCTTTATTTTTAAATCCTGTATATCAACTCATTGTAGCCACCAGCACTGAAAACACCTCTTTCTTTACTATATTTTCTGAAATGGCAAAAGTGGAAGGATTGAGACCCAGAAGGAAATAATAGTGTTCTCTGCCCCTAATATTTAATCCCATTGAAATGAACCCAAGGCTTGCTTGGGGCGCGGGGGCGGGGAGAAAGAAATCTCCAAAAAGTTAAAAAGTAGATTCTCTTCTTCTGGAGATGGTGAAGAGATAGTGAAGATAGTAAAGAGATGATTTGGGGAGTATGAGTAATTTTTGGTATTAATGAGTAGACTCACCTCTAACATCTTCTGAAAGTATTTGTGGAATGGCTTTAGAATCTTCTGCTGTCTCCTACTAACAACTGGAAACATACAGTCACCTGATATAGTTTCTGGGTACCTACTTCTGATGATGTCAGCTTTTTCACAATGAAGATGGCAAAAATCTGAATAATCACACACTATCCTTGACCCATGACCAAACATGATTAGTTTCTTTTTCTCATCCAATAAGACAATCCTTATAACTAGTGCGAATAGATCACTTTGTACAGATAGTCTGTTTATAGGCAAGGATTAAAATAACCTGGAATTCTGAAGCTGCAACTGTATAATGACATTGTACTTGATCAGTTACTGCTTTTATTTTCCCAGTTGTTTATTTTGTATTGAGCCTACACCGGGGAAAGGCCTGGTGCTTTACCCTGAGTCCTGCATGTTTGAACTTCACAAAGGTTCAAAGGTTCGCACATGGCCTGGAACAGTAAACATGTGCCCTAAAGTCATCCTTCGGCTCCTGACTTGGCTTGTGATTTAATTGCCACCTCATTATTATGGGCCACTGGGTGTGAATTTGTCAAAACAAGATACATCAAGAGGACTGAGTGAAATGCTTCATGGTTAGAGAGTTTTACCTCCCTCGCTCCCCCTGCCCATGTTTCTTAACCTTTCAACTTCAAGAGGCTGGTTTGATAAACATGCCCTGTCGTCTAGGTCCTCGGGTTAAGGATCAGTTCAGTCTTTTTGAACTTTTCACTTTTCCTGTGTAAGTGTCAGCTAAGTGCCCGCTGGGTTCTAAAACTAAAAGTCTATGAAGATAAAGGACCTTATTGAAATAATGAAGGGAGCAAAATACATTTATAGCTACTCACCTTGTCTCCCTGGGCTTTTTATCTTCCTTTTGGTAAATGACACTTTACCCTCAGGCTGCCAGTATTCACACCTTTCTAGTGTTTTTGCAATTAAAAAAATATTTATTAGATCAATAGAGTGACTATAGTTTACAGTAATCTATTTTTTATTTCAGAATAGCTAGACGAGAATAATTTGAATGTTTCTGGCATAAAGAAAAGACAGGTATTTAAGGTGTTGGATATCCCAAGTACACTGATGTTTACAAAGTAAATGAATGTATTACGTGATGATCACCTGTATCCCCCCAAAATGTGTACAACTATTATACATCAACAAAAAAAATTTTTTTAAAAGAACACATGGAAGGACTGTACTTAAACCTGATCATATAATTGCTAATAATGAAATTTTATAGGGAAAGAAGAAGAAAAACTTAAAAACTGAAAATCATAACTCAAGGGATGTGCCTATATATAAAGGCTATTTACAAAGCTCTCTAGATAAAAGTTACATATAACTTATAAAATAAGTAAAAACCCTGCTTTATACCAGTACCTGGAACAATGCATGTGTTGCACACAAAAAGCACTCAATAATTTCTATGAAAAGTATCATACATACAAATACGTATTTAATTCTTATCAAAGTATTACATGCCAGTCCACACATTAAGTAGTACCAGAATGATGAGAAGCAGAAGTTTCTTGCTCTACCTTCCCTAATTCCCTAGAAGAGTCTTTTTAATTATTTTAATTTTGAAAAATGTTTACTGATTCTTATTTTAGGCAATGTAGTAGAAAATTCAATCATTTCTTGATCAGATTTAGGCAATTCACTCTGCAATTTGAAAGATGGGGATTTTTCTCATTTATGCTTCTATTAATGTTAATTAATAAACAAGGCCCTCCTTCTTCTATTAATCTTCTATTAATGTAATTGTAAAATAACTGTAAGCTTTAAGTAGAACACTTAAAGTTGTTTTCTTATCCAGGTAACTCACAACATTATTTTTTTATTCCTCATGAGATGAAATGAGGCTGTTAGTCCCACAGACTTTTTCCAACTTTTTCTCTTGAATTTCAGGCCCTACTTCATCAACCACAGTCTTTTTCTGAGTTTAGATTTTGACATTCATACTTTGTGCTAAAAATACGACAAAGTCTTTGCCCAAAGGTTAACTTTAAATGTAGAGCAATAAACAGGATGAACATTATAATGGCCACATAAATATCATTTAATGTTGGGTCAAGAAGTATGTTAGGATTACTTCTTATTTTATTTTTTTATTACTTTAAGAGACCAATGTCATGACCTCTAGCTCACTGAAAAGATTGCTAGCATTCAAGTTCAAATCAATGATTTTTTTTCTTATATTTAGTCAATTGCTTAAAATTAAGCTGCATTTCTTTTATGTATTCTATTTTCCGTGGTCATATCTGCATAGAGTTTTTACTGTCTGTCATATCATCTCATCTATAGGGTCAGCTCTACCCCACTCCAAAGGAATCCTCCCAGAGTCCTCTTTCTGTCTGCTTCCCACTGGATTTACACCTTCCAGAGGTCCGGCTGCATAGCTAACATCCTGAGTTCAGTTTTCTTGTTCTTCTTGGTTAAATCTGCTGTTCTAGTATCTTCCTATTTCTTGGATTATCCCCTCAATTTATTATGTAGTAATACATTATAAAGTAACTTCCTAAGAAAAAGTAAATGGAAGATCAATGTCCTGGTTCTGGCACATTCTCACTCATTGGTATGATGCTTTGGTTGAGTGTAGAATTCTAGAGTGAAAAGAGTTCTCCTTCTGAACTTTAAAAGCTCTGCTCCATTGTGAATGAGGAGAAGTCAGGCTGAGTCTTAATTTTCCTGTTTCTCTCTAAAAACTTTTTAGCAGTATCTCATTATTTTAGGTGTTTACATATTTTATTGACACACTTGAGGATCCTTTTTGTACTTATTATAATATGTGCTCAGTGAAACTTCTTGGGTCTATTGATTAATGACTTTCTTCAGCTAAGGAAAATTTATTTCTGCCTTTTGTTTAGTAATTCCTCTCTCTCGTTTTCTTTCTCTTTCCGTGGCTCTTAATACTGGGATGTTAGATCTTCCAGACTTATCCTCTCTCTTGATTTGTGCTTTATATTTTAGTCGGTAGTTGTAAGAGTCATTTGGCTGTATTTTTAGTCTCTCTACCATTCTACTGTTTTGTTTATTTCAACAACTGTGTTTTGAGTTTCCAAGTATACTTTCTTGTTTTCCATTTTAATTATCCTCTCTGAAAGCCTTCTGCTTTTATTTTTTGGTTGCAATAGCCTTTCCAGTTTGTCTAATTTTATCAGAGATATTTCTTCTTTTTCTTTTTGTTTATCATATTATCTCTGTTTCCCTCCTACCTAGCTCAATCTTCACCCACAATGCTGCTGGATCTCCTAACGTGTTGGGAATGTTTGAGTCTCTACTTGTATTTGAGGGAAAAATGGCTGACTGCTGTGGTTTTTGTTTGCTCTTATAGGACTATTTATACTTAAAGTCTTTACCCTGAGTAGGAGTGCTGGGAATAGAGGAAACAGAGGAGAGAGTGAAGGTGGGATTTGCCAAGAGTGGGTCTCCACAGTAAGACAATGTGGAAATTATTCTCAGATGGTGACATCTAACCAAAGCTTTGTCCTTTTCCTGGGAATTTGTTCAATTACTTCAGAGATGGAGCAAATTTCAATTGTTCAGTAATTTTTTGCTTTTGTTTTGGATTTTGGTTTTGAGATTTGGATGATGATGATGATGATTTGCTTGGAACTAATCCAGCTGTTTGTTTCCTGGTATCTCGAATGGACAAGATGGACCAAATAGGAGAACAGTATATGTAGCTTTTTTCTATAGGAAAATTATACTGGGTTCTGTTTCCAGTCCCACCTTTCATTTCTGCCCTTAGACCCCCTAAGGGGGTCCCTTTGCAGAGACCCCCACCAATTCTACCGTCACTTCATAACATATTTTAGACTGTGGCTTTTTCTGTCAATTTTCTTTAAAAGTAAAGCAGTTAATAGTGTTAACATTATATATATATATATATATATATATCACATATAAATATCACTTAATACTAGGTCAATAAATACGTTAGGATTACTTTTTTTAACTTTAAGGGAACAATGTCATGAACTTCTCTTCTTCAGCCTGTGTCACTGCTTGAATAACAATGCCCACATTTCTTTACTGTTATGTACATATTCCTTTTTGTCCTACTGTATATTAATTCTATATAAATAATAAATTTATGTGTAATGAAAATTTACAAAAATATATAATATAGTAATATTTATTAGAATCTCTATAAGGACTGAAGGTAAAGTACTACTGTACTACTTCTTGAATTGCAGTAATTACTTACCTAGAGCATCACTAAATCTATAAATCACTGAACAGATTCTTAATTCTTTAAAACACATTGTTGTTTTTGATTTTGTAGGATTTAAAGCACTTTCTTTAAAACTCCAGACCAATAATCAATTATTGTTGTACTTAGCTCTGCTATTGTATTACCTCCAAGTGTGCAATAAAGCTCTGATCCCTGGAATTCCTCGTCCCTCACATACCTATTTCTCAATGTATCATTTTGTGATCACGTTTGTTTGCGACCTTTCTTTACTCACCTGATAGGCAGACTTTTTTCCCCAGGCCACTAAAACTATTCCAGACAATTCCAGGCTTGCCATCCTTTCCCTTGTGATCTATAAAAATACGTACATTAATTTGTCATGTACAGTGTTATACACCAGATGCCCTTTCACTGGGGACGTTTTAAACCATTTAAAACAAGCATTGTAGGTGACCATGAATTTACAGCTGCTGTTTCCTGGTGTACTTTTTTCCCTCCTCTGACAGCTAAGAATGTCACATTTCAGTGCATTTGATTTTGGCGAATGCCTGCAGCAAGGCTAGTAAGGAAGGAGTTGTTGGCCAGGTGAACTTTCAGAAGCATCTTGCTGGATCGAAGAAGGTATTGAAAATGCCACTGTCACTTGCTGAGAAATACAAGCCACATTCTATGTTGTGACCTATTAAAAACGTAAATGACAGAGAGAAATTATGAAATAAAATCTAGTCGAAATGAAAATAGGAGGATATGGAGGAGAGAACAGAGTTCCCAGAAAATGACGGTACATCACAAACACAGAAGTACCCAAGAGAATGGGAAATTCTGAAAGTCTTTTAGCCAAGTGTGGGGCATAGAGGGTCCCTCAGTTCATGCACTTTTGAAGCATGTCAGTTGGAAGAAGAAGATGCTTTTAGTAGACGGTTTTATTGTGTTTTGTGCAGTGACCTTTTAAAAGGGAAAGGTCCTTTCTGATATATTTCAAGTTCATTCATGCATCTGTCATAGAATTTACTTGGCAGGGAGCGTGAGTGTCACCCCAAACCTTTCTTCAGAGCAGAGCCTGCTTCCTTGTGGAAAGAAAAGTCGTTTCGGAGTATCACTCAGGTGGAGCAGAAAGAGGTCTTCTCTGGGTTTGTCTTCCTACTGAGTCAATAGGATCTTCTGCATTTTGAAAAGTATGTATTTCTTCAGACCTCATATCTGGGGGAACTAATTTTATTTAGCTTTCTATAAATTTCCAGCATTATTTGCATAGCTCTGTTGGAGGCTCTACTGCCTGGTGCTGGCCTTATGGGGAGTTCAGTAAATGGTTCTTGTCTGGATAAGTGAGGGGTTTTTCTAGAATGTGGAAGAGTCTTTTACATAGAGAGGAGTGCGTTGTTTCCACATTGTTCTTTCAAGGATCTGTTTCCTCTATTCCAGCCAGGGAGGACAAATTCCGCTCATCCATTTCACAAACATTTCCTTACATGCTGTTCTGTATCGTTCCTGGGCTAATACTCCATTCTCGTGCTGCGTTCTCGGTCAGGCAACCCCAATCTGCCTGGGTGCACCTGGGTGCTGTCCTTGTCCCTGTTCTGCCCTTGTTCTTCTGGCTTCCCTTGTTTTATACCACTCTCATGCAGCCCTGAGATATTCTTGGATGCCTGACTCTCTGATAGCTGAAGTCATGACTGTCTTGTTACTCCTAGCACCTGGAAAAGCCTGGCCCGTAGCCATTGCTCACTTAAAAAACTGTCAAATGAATGAATGATTGCTAAATGAAACCCAAGCCCTGTCCATAGTCTAGAGAGGGTAATGACTATTGATCCCTTGACCATGGTAACAAAAATATGAGGATGCGGAATTAGGATTTGAGCCCTAAAATCAGACTCCAGGGTCCATGCTCTCATCACTGTTCTAGACTGCCTCTGTGCAAATAAATGAGTATCGTGGTGTGGTGGAAATTGCTGCTTATAGCAACTGACATGGAAGAAAGAGCACTAGCTTGGGAAGTCTTCCCAGCCACTTACTATATACACAATGCAGTAAGTCGTCTGTCCTCTCCGAGCCTTAGTTTACTCATCTCTAAAATGGGAAGCTTGCCTTAGATGATCTTATAAAATTCCTCTTAAAAAGCTCTGGAATGTTTTAATTTTGTATCTAGTGGTACATATTGGAATGTAGACTGTGTCTGCTCTAAGAGATTAGAGGAAAAAAATCAGGCAAGACAGATACAGCTTAAAACATTGAAGGATGGGAAAAGCTTGTATAAATTAAAAGGCAGTATGAAAAATACATTTGTATGGAGACAGGCAAAGGATCAAAAGAATGCTGGTACTATTTTTGGAACCAGGAACTCTGGAAATTGATTAAATTACCAGGGGATAGAAACTGGGCATTTCTGCCTCTCCTTTCCTTGAGTTAGTATATAATATATAAACAAATGGAGTAGAAATAGTGGTACCACTATAGAAAAATATATTTATCTAACAAGGAAGGATACCAATCATGAGATATATTGAAAAAATATCCTCCAACTCATACAAATATTTTTAATCTAAAATTTGTTTAAATGTCTAAAAGATTAAATATATATTTTAAAAATCTGGTTGTTCCTAATTACTAATATTTCTAGGAATTCCCTGATTACCGTGTTTTGTCTGTCCTGGTGCATCCTGAGAATGAGGAAAATGATAAATAAATGGAGTCGAACATACTTTTTAATCTATATCTGCAGTCCCAGACCCCCAGGCTGTGGACTGGTACCTTTCGATGGCCTGCTAGGAACCAGGCCACTCAGCAGGAGGTGAGCAGTGGGCAGGCAAGAGGGGGAAGCTTCATATGTATTTACGGCTACTCTGCGTGGCTCGCATCACTGCAGAAAGCTGTGCCTGCTATCAGATCAGCAGCCGCATTAGATTCTCATAGGAGCACGAGCCCTACTGTAAACTGCGCTTGTGAGAGATCTAGGTTTCGTGCTCCTTATGAGAATCTAATGCCTGATGATCTGAAGTGGAGCTGAGGCAGTGATGCTAGCACTGGGGAGCGGCTGCAAATACAGATTGTCATTTGCAGAGAGGTTTGACTGCACAATAAATGGAATATGCTTGAATCATCCTGAAACCATGCCCCTCACTCCTCCGCATGGAAAAATTGTCTTTCATGAAACCAGTACCTGGTGCCAAAAAGGTTGGGGACTGCTGATCTATATCAACCACTGAAAGGCTAAAATTCAACCTTACTCTATATCCAGCACATTTTCATAATTTGAATGAAGAATAAATGATAAGTGAGATTGTTTTTTTAAATAATGGCATTTTATTACTTTCAATATGGATGCAGAGAGATAGGAACACTGCTGGTGGGACTGCAAACTGGTACAACCTTTATGGAGAGGAGTGTGGAGATACCTCAAAGAGCTACAAGTAGAACTACCATTTGATCCAGCAATCCCACTACTGGGCATCTGCCCAAAGGAACAAAAGACATTTTGTAAAAAAGATATCTGCACTTGAATATTTATAGCAGCACAATTCACAATTGCAAAGATGTGGAAACAACTCAAGTGCCCATCAATACATGAGTGGATTAACAAAATGTGGGTATATGTATACCATGGAGTTCTACTCAGCCATAAAAAAAAAAAAAACGATGAACTACCTGTTGTATTAGCCTGGATGGAGCTGGAACCCATTCTTCTAAGTGAAGTGTCCCAAGAATGGAAAAACAAACACCCCATGTACTCACCATTAAATTGGTGTTAATCAATCAAAACTTATGTGCACACATGGAAGTAACGTTCATCGGTTGTCAGGCAGGTGGGAGAGTAGGAGGAAATGGGTAAATCCACACCTAACAGATGTGGTGTGTGCTGTCTGGGGGATGGGCACTTGTAGCTCTGACTTGGGTGGTGCAAAGACAATTTGTGTGACCAAAGCATTTGTACCCCCATACTACTTTGAAATAAAAAAAACATTAAAGATTTCAATTAATGGGCATTAGAAAACTTCTAAAGCAGGGACTGTTTACAGTGTGTGTGTTTGGTTTTGTTTTGGGAATCCTACAGCTCCAACCGAATGAGGATAAACTGAGTTTGTAAGTGTAAAAGCAAAAAATATTAGAAATGTAATAACCTAAGCTAGGCTACTAATACGCATTCACACCTTTAAACAGTTGCTTCTAACTATCTTTAGAAGACTATGTGTCTGAATCTAGAAAAATCTAATTTGTACTTAATGTGTCAATGCCTTATACATAAATAGGTCTTTCTGATGTGGTTTAAATAGACTCCTTTCACACAATATAGTACTTACTTGTATGTCACCTGTCACAAAGTGATACAGTGAATAAAATACCCTTTTGGTGACTAAAAAAGACCTTAGTTTAAGTTCTGTGTTCTTTGTTCTCTGTGTTACTTTGAGATTACTTTCTAATGCTATTTCCTTACATGCAAAAAAAAAAGGATGGAAAATAAACATAATGATATTACCTTTCAGATTTGTTTTAATGAAAACCATGGTTTCTATGTTATAGGTAGTAGATGTCCAATAAATGAAATTTATTGATCATTATTATTATAAATGATTTACTAAATTAAAGGTAAATCTGGGTCTATCTTCTGGCTTAAAGCGTTTTCAAATCCATGTGGTTTGCTGTCAATGCATGTGTAAGTGACAGGGTCGCAGAGCATAATGCAAATACCATGGGAACCAAAACTTGGATTCTAAAGCTATTAACGTTAGCGGTATGATCTAGACAGACAATTGAAAGCTCTTGGACAGATTCTGAACAATAGTTGTGGGATTAAATTGTGATTATATAATGAGATCTGCCTTGACCACCCTCTGGACTTCGGAATTGCCATAAATGGTCTCCGAGTCTATATGTACATATGTTATTTTGTCAGTCAGTAGATACTAAAGTACCTGTGCTGTCATTAATAGTGTTACTTTTAATGGGGACCTAAGGTCTGATACAAAAAATTTAAGGACTAACTGCCTATGTTAGACCTCTGAGATGAGCTGAAAAATTTTAAATCTGGAATCTCATCATTGCTGAGAATTTTCTTTTGGGGTTTACCAACCCTCACCCAATGGTCACCTCCATAGTATATGAATTAGAATAGGACAGTGTCAAATGGTGTCCTTGGTCATGAAAGAAAGGCTTTATATGTATATGGTACAAGTTTTTTGAATTATGGCCACATATCTTTCTTCACCAACAACAGATTTCCATAATTTTCTCTATTAATATCCTGATGTCTAGTTGATTCTCCTGTGTAGATGAGAAGTTCAGTTCTAGTTGTGTGAGCTACTTCCTTAAGTGTAACGCACCTTGATTAATCTTAAAATGCTTCTGTTTTGCAGTTGAAGGAAATAAACCACATTTCTAGAAAATTGAGGAGGCGTGTGAAAAATGTTGCAACCCCTGTATTAACTTTGGGTTCTAAGGAATAGAACTGAAGCAAACTTTATTAAGTGTGCCTGGCTACATGTGTACTTTCACCTCCAGAAATTGTCTGTCTGTTAAAGAGAGCACATGGCAAATTGAGTCTGTCTGTCTTACATCTTGAACATTCATTACCTTGAGAGCCCAACAAGTCATTTTGTCTGTTACGGAGACTGTGTGACCTTGGGGTATGTATGAATCTGGCTGGCTCTCAGTTTTCTGAAGTGAACATTAGAAATGGCACCTGTCTCTGTGAGCTGTGAGAGAAGAGATGTGTTTGGTGTCTCCTACCAGCTGTGGAAGGTACCAATGATACGATCATCTCTTTCCTTTCTCACTGC
>CM052451.1:7535751-7554774 GCA_028533085.1 Varecia variegata | reverse complement strand
GGTATGGGTGGAGAAAGGGAGGGAGATCTTAACAATTACCCTGGGACAACAGACTTTAAACTGAGACTGTCCTGGGAAAACCGGGAAGTAGGGTCTACCTGGTAACGATTCCATCATTATGCATCTGTGCTGTAACGCACAAATAATATCTGGTAATGAAAGAAACATGCAGCTAAGAAAAATTGCACTCAAAAACTTTCAGGAAAGCCATGAAGACTTGTTAGGTCATGTTTCAATTTAGGATCTTTAAGCCACTTCAATGATTAGGAGAGACACAAGATGGAAATAAAGATTTTATTACTTACAGGTCCTGGGAACGGGGGTTCACAGCACACTGGGGGGGGCACACAAAAAAGGGTCAGGGGGCACAGGCAGGGAACACGTGGACCTGGGGAACTTGTCTTTACTGGGGTGCAGGAGGGGAATGTAAGTGTCAGGGAGCAGGGGAGCGATTGGGCAGTTTAAAGCAAGCAGGTACAAAATATGAAATAAACCAATGTAAAAACTCCTTCCAGTGATGAGGTATGGTCTTGAAATCTGGCTGCCCCCAAGGCTGAGGATATGGGGCAAGTAGTACCTGGCCTCTACCAGTGGAATAAAAACAGGGATTTATCATCTCAGCTAGATGGCCAAACACAAAATTGGTGTCCAGGCAACATAAAATTATAAGAATTCACTACAGGCCAAGATGAGAGAGCTATTCCAGACCTAGTGCAAGGAGGTGCTGCAGTACCAACATGGGCAGAGTATGTGGCAAGCTACTCCTAACGTCCTGAGTTTTCAGCTTTCATGTGGCTGTTGAAACCATTTGTCCCCTGGGCTGTCATTTAACAGATGATGCTGGCTGGGATGGTAATGACATAGCAGGTGACTATGAGCCCGACAGTTTGCCGCCCTTTTAGCTGTCGTAGTAGGAAGGGCTCAGTCACCAGCATGCACAGCACAGAGCAGAATCCAACCTCAGGCACTTTTTTCCCTTAATTTTTTACTAAAGTCTATCATTAGCAGCTTGGTAAGAAAAGATATTTAAACTGAGAAATCTGTAGATCATCATGAAGGAAAACTATTTGCTAAGATCACACTGGTTCCGTTGCTCACAAACCCCTCCCACCCACCTAACCCCACAAAAAAAAACCAGACTGGTCCAAGCTAATGCCTTTGGGAATGGCTTAGTCATTTGGGGGAAGTAGATCATTGACTTGTAAGATCCTGTCAGCATCTCTTCTCTGTGTTTGACAGCTCTTAAACCAGCAGTATAAGAACTCCTAGTGAAAAAATAAACATTAGTATAAAATTTTATGTGCAATAAGAGCCATATATTAGCTGTGCATTTTAAGTGCAGACATTGAAATAGCAACATAATTGGAGAAACTCAAAATTCTATGGATAAATTTGACTTGGAAAACACCAAAAATCAGGCCAGGCATGGTGGCTCACACCTATAATCGCAGCACTTTGGGAGGCAGAGGCGGGAGGATTGCTTGAGGCTAGGAGTTTGAGACCAATCTGGGCAACATAGTAAGACCCTGTCTGTCAAAAAAAGAAAACCACCAGAAATGTACGTGATGCAACCAAAGTTAAAAAAAAAAAAAAAAAAAAAATCAGACCAGGAGATAGGAGTTTTCAGTTTTGTCCTATGGACTTGCTTTATGAATATATGGCATTTTCTTGTATTAAAAAAAAATGGAAATGCTCAAAATTACTCCCAGGCTGCTGCTCCCCCTTCAGTGATGCTCTGGAAAGAAGTGCTTCGGATGGAGAGGGGCACTGTAGCCACAGATAGTTGACCCTGACAGTGAACCTCAACTTTAGAACAGATTTCCAGGCATTTGTCTTTTGGAAGACTCTTTACCCAGCAAGAGATCTCCTCCACACCCATGAGGTTAGGACATTTTCATGGTAAAAAGATTAAACTTCCAAGTACATTAACTATGTCTTATGTATTTACCCATCCAAGATTACTGAGCAAATATGGGAATTTATTCCTACACTGGTTAACTGGCTTTAAGGAAAAGAAAAAAGAAATTATCTTTTTCATGCCATCAGGATTTCGTTGGACAAGTTTTGCAGAAACTTGCAAAGGAGAAAATACCTGGCTGTATTTCTCTGTAAACTTCAGTTGTTCTCATACTTTTTCAATGCATGTATAGTTTCCCAGAACAGAACCTGAACTTCAAGATGAGTCATTTGTTCCCAAACTCAAATTTTCATGATACACCCTCCTTGGATTTCCCTCCCTTGCTGAATGTGTTCTGTAAGAATAGGATGGTGTGATTAGTGACCGTTGTTCTATGAGTCACAAGGCCTGGGTTCTAGTCGTTAATTAACTTTGTGATGTTGGGTCACTCACGTAACCTCTGCAGTTTCGTCTTCTGTAAAATATGGAAGAAAAGCTTCAAGCTAAAGTTGGGTTGTGCTCTAAAAGCTTGAGATATTTTATCTTTGCAAGATCATGGCTCATGGGCATGCTGAATTAGGACTAAACTGGCAATTTTAAAAACAGTGGTCATAAGGTGAAAACCTGGACAGGATGTCAGACTTGGGAAATAAGATCAGGGAAGGTGGCATAAGTTAGACACCAGCCGAGATGCCAGAGGATGACAGTCCAATAAAGACGTGTGCAAAAGGCCTTGGGACTATTTCTGGGTGCAAACAAGCTAGTCTCGATTAGAAGACAAGCAGACGGGCGGGTGGAGTGGAGAAGAGAAAAGTCAGTGATGCAGTAGTTTGTTGCTGGAGGGCTCCTTTGAGAGCCAGGAGCTCCGATCCAGATATGGCCTTACCGTTATTGGGGTGAAAGAAATGGTCCTCTGCATAAATCTGACACTATTCTGTCCTCAAGTCTGTTGAGGCCACAGTGAGGTATAGGTTTCATGCCATGGAGGCTGCATTGTTATGTGTGTTGATTCCCAGGTGTGCCCTTTGATCATATTTGTTTCTGATACCTGTAGCTACGAAAACAGGTCCCACTGCTATTGTCCGTCCAATCCAAATATAGTTGAGAATCTTACTTATTGCTCTGGGTTGGGACCCTGATGGAGATCTCTGGTGACATACTGTTTGTCCTTGTGAAGAAGACATCTGTGGGTCGCTGGGTGTCCTTGGTGGAACTTTAATAATGAGGAGGATGGCATTCTTGAGAAATGGTACCAGGAGATTTATCTAGCTTGATAGGCGGGAAGGGAAGCAGAGTGGCAGGAAGGTGACCTGGCGTGACCTCGTCAAAGGAGCGAAGGGTCCCCAGGGCCTTGTTTGCCCAGAGGCAGCAGACTTACACCAGCACTATGCTTACTGGAACTTTTCTAGAGCTCACAGTGGACTTATCCCAGTTGGACACATAATCCCCTGCACAAGACAAAGAGCAGTGGCTGAATTACACATTGGGATACTGGTGGGAAGGGAAGGGGTGAAACCCAAGTTGGAGAAAGCATATTTTGATGGGCAGGTCATGGGTATCACTGAGCACATGCTTTAGGGAAGCCAGTATTATATAATGACAGTGGAGTACAGTCGCACAGACATGCAGACTTAGGCTTGTGTGGTCATCTGTCTGGAGGTCAGGTGCAGAAAAAGCTTATACCATGATGAGTTGTGCATTATAGAGCTTTCTAGCACTGGTCTATGAACTGGGCATCAGAAATCAAGACTTTGTGGCTGGGATGCTGCAAGGCTGGGACGTTTGCTTGGAGAAGAGAGACCCTCTGATGTCACCCATGGGCTTACCCTGACAGTGAAGTGGGCCCTCCTTGGGACTGTGCACCCTAGAATGAGGATGCTAGTGACCCTAGAGTCAAACCATAATAAAAACCCAGCAGGGGGCAGAAACGTAGGACTTGGAGGTGTTGGCAGAGGGAGATACCTCTCAGGCCACCTAAGAGGACCCAATGTGAGCATGTCTTTCCTAGATCTCACTGCACTGGCCTTGAGGACTTGAGTCCTAGTTGAGACTCTTGTGACACCTCGTAAGTTCTATCAGTGGGCTGTGCCCACACATCTTTCTCCACAAAGGATGTAGAAATAGGAATATAACTAGAACAGTTCATCTGGGAGAGAGCTCTGTGTGGCTTCCAGCTGGGCAGGAGTTTAAAGGAAAGCCCTGTGAATCTACTCAAATAGTGTCCAAACTTAAGATGTCAAATGGAAAGGAGTATACTTGGGAATCTCTGAGAAATATCGAGCCATAGTTGAAATTACACGTATTTATTTAGGTGATAAATATGTATTAGGAACATACTCTATGCTAGATACTGACCTTTGTAAGGAGCTATAATTAGAAGTCAGATAGATACAAAATGCACTGCTGGGGAGTTTAAAATCAATTTTTGAAGCCAAACAGACCTGGATTGTACTAATTTCCAGACGGATGTCTTGGAAAAGTTACTTGAATTTTTCTGAATGTCCATTTTCTTACATATAAAATGACCTTTCTAACCCTGCTCCACAAGACTGCCAATTGGGTGATATCATGTCTTTAAAATGTTTATTGAAGTGTCTGATAATAGCATGGTAGGTACCCCATCGTCAGTAGCCGTAATTATTTTAACTGTAGAAATCTAGACTCATATGAAAAATTAGAAAGTACTACATTGCTTTTCTCATCTTCATAAAGGGCACTGTTATCCACCTAGTAACTCAATCCAGATTGTGGTTCCTCCATTTCTTTAACTTTTCATGTCCAAACTTTCAATAAGTCCCGTTATTTCCACTTCAAAATATATCTCAAATCCATTGTCTTTTCTCTGTGCCCATTGGTACCACCCTAGTCCAAGGTCTCTTTGTGTCTGACCTAGACTAGAACAGGAGCCCTTAACTAGCTTCTCTGCTTCCACTCTTAACTCCTTACACCGTGTTCTTTGCAAAGCAGCAGCCAGAGAGTTGTTTTTACAACACGTATCAGATCTTGAGGGCCCCGTCCTTAAAGTGTTCTGGTTCTTTCCATGGCACTTACCATCCAGATCTAAAGTTGATGTCATAACCAGACCTCTGTCGTTCTCTTCCCTTTCTTCTCATACCACTTCCCCCCACTCACCCCCAAGCCAAGCTTCCTCCTGCGTCACCTCCACCACCCTGTGTGCTCAGCTCCTGGAATGCACCAAGCTCTGTGCTACCTGGAGGACTGTCCACCTGCGTGCTCTCTGCCTGGCGTCCTCTTCTCCACACTCATCACAGAGCCGCCTCCTCTCGCTCCTACCCGAACCAGCCCCTCAGCCTCCTTCATAGCGCTTGGCACGATTTGTTTGTGTTCGTTATTGACTTGTTTTATCTCTTCGTTAGCCACCGTGACAGTGAAATTCTTAGCTGTCCTGTTCACTTTGGAATTCTTAGTGCTTGGCTCAATGGGAGGCAGTCATTAAGCATTTCTTTTTTTAAAACAAATGATATTTTTGTGGTAGGTAATTGCAGATGGCGTGATTGTTCAGTTGTTACACTGCACAGTCATGGAGTAAGTACGCTCCTTGGAAAGATTAGGGCTTGGTTTATGTGTGCATGAGCTTGCAAAATTAGGTGTGATCATCTCAGTGTTCCTGTTGCAGATTCTATTTCTAGAAATCTGCATGACTTAATCTGGTCCTGGCCATCTCCCTGTCAATGAAGTGTTAATATATTGGGTCGATTCTGTAGATACACTTTGTAAATTGGCCATGGTCTGTCCTTCTCTGCCACGAACTGGGAAGTTTAAAGCACCATAGAACATTTCAGCATTAGGTAGTATTCCCAATATGGCAGTGGAGGAGTGGGCAGTGGAATAAGGAATTCAAACTGAGGTTTTCTTTGATGATAACCATTCTTGAAAAATGCATGTGGTGAGGAGGATTCTTGAGCAGATGCACGCATAGAGGCAGTGGTTGAGTGCAGGCTTTGGAGTGGAATAAACTTGGGTTTGCATCTCAGCCCTGTTGTTTATAAGGTATGGGATCGCAGTTATTTAAACTCTCTGATCTCTAAAGTGGCTTTGGTGATTCAATTAGATTATTCATATTAATGTAATAATATGAATAATTATGTAATAATACATTAATATGAATTATATATAGCAATTATATTATGTATATAGCACTTAACAAATAGCAATTTTTAAATTTCAGGAAAAAACAAGGCACTTAGGTATCAAGGTCTATAAGGATATTACTACCTTAATCTAAGGTTCTTGGAAGGTAAAATATGAGAATGGGAGGAACAGCAGAATCCTTTCTTTTCTATGTTCTGACACCTTCTTTTCTCATGAAAAAGATGGGCCACCTATTCATAATTCACCTTGGCAATTAGGTAAACAGTTCACAGAATGTGGTTCTCCCCATGAAATAAACCTCAGTGAGGTATCTTTAGCCTGAAGGATTTTATATCATGAGATCATGAGTAAGCACTTTTCATTATAGAATTGCCAAAATACAAAAGAAAACCAGAGAACCACTCAAACTTCTGAAAAAAAAAAAACAAAAAAACCCAAGGGAAAAAAACCTTGTGATTTTAAAAAAAAGAGAAAGAAAGAAGAAAAAGATGCCCTTAGTCATTCTGTTCCCTTTTGGGCCTGTGTCTTTAATTTCTTCTGGGAAAATAAAGTCGTAAACTGCTCTGGCAGTAATCCAGGGTGATGCCAAATGAAACGCCCATCCCCAACCCCATGTCTCCAGAAGCATTCTTTGTCACCCCATGGCCCTAATGGAAGAATACAAATGTTTCCAATATTCTATTGTATATCTATCTTTCCACTCTGAATTATAAAGTAGCTTTCTTGAAATTCCTTTGTTTTTACAAAAGAGTGGCATTAAACCCATAGATAAAAATAATTTAGTAATAATAATTAAACTACCTAAGCCCAATTGTTTTTTTTTACTTCTAAACTTGCAACATATCTAAGTAAGAGGACAAATAATATAACTGTTAATAAGGTAAATTATTTTAAAGTGAGTCCAAATTTCAGTTTCTTAAAGTACTCATGACTTGATGGCAACCAAGAGAATTTTTAAAAATCTGTTGTGTTAATTTTTGAAAAACAAACAGCTTGCTGTTGACAATGATGAAGTTCTGCCCTCTACTTACTACAGTTTCGAGACTTTTGCCGAAGTTTTCTGGTCCTTGTTCATTTCTATTATTAACGTCTGTCACTGTGCAAGGGGAAATTTTGAATGAACGGGGTGTAATCTTCCTAAACCAGCTTCTGTCCTAAATATAGCATCTGACATCAGGTCTGGGAAAAGAATGTGGTCAAAGAGATAGCCTGAGGTTATTTTTAGGAAGTCAGATGTTCGGGGAAATTAATACTAAGAAAGTTCTGGTTTCTATCTCTGGAGATATTCCATTAGGAGACACATGCATCTACTCAGCATCTTGTTTTTCCATTCCTGCCCCTTGGGTGTTCCGCGTCATTCCCTGTCTTGTCATTAGAGCATTAAGCAGAAAGCTTGAGGCAGGAGATAGCTAATGCATCCTTTCCATTCAGTCTTGTAATTTTTCTGCACGGAGCTTTATAGAATTTCATTTCGGGTTAATAAGGGGAAGTTGGAACCAAGGAGAAACCTTAGGCTCTGCCAAAGTATACCGAGGATTACTAAACTTGGATGTAGAAAATAGAACACGAGAATAAAAATGGAAAAGTCCTGGCAGATTTCTCTGTAGCAGACTTCATCCTTAAAAAGCAGAATTCCATCCAGCTCTTCTTGGTGGCATCATTCCTTATCATGGAATTATAACAGAAACGCTCTGTTGTGATGGGTCTCTCTTTTCTGGAGCCGAGTTGAGTGTCTGGAAGGCAGATGATGTGTCTAATACCACTCTCGCTTTGCAGAAGGGAAATCTGAGACGGAAAACTACAGCTACCCTCCTGGGAAAACACATCCAGGCATTTACCAACAGTCATTTAAGCTGCGTCTATGCACTTCCGCACGTAAGGATGAATGTCAGGTGTTTATTGAATGATCCAGGTGTTTCGAATACACAGTTGATGTATATTTGGTAAATAATTCATTCAGGTCATTTAAATTTAAATTTTTCATTTGGAGTTTTATCACTATGCAGGGAAGCACACATTAAAAAGATTTTCCTTTTTCTACCTGTTTCATTCGTCTGGTTCTTTTAAATACTGCTTGTGCATTTTTACAGTAAATAATATTTTATCCAGAATCAGAGTGGGTGACTTATTGGATATCAGATGGTATTAACAAAAAGTTTGCTACATTGCACAAATATTACTAGACAAAGGCATCCTCCAGGCAGTTAACTAAGGTAACGAAGGTTCTCAATTGCCACCACCAAATTTTCATAGTTGATAACGATTTCACAGTTATTAATGTAACTCTTCTTAGAGGTGTTATACTAGCCCAGGGATGCTGAATATAACTTCATACTTTCTGTGAAAGTTACTTGGGCTCATCAGTATGGGTGTGCGTTCTTTACTGCAATGCACAGACACGTCTGTTACTTAGGAGGGTTTTTTCCTTTTCTTTTCAGCAGGCAGCTGTCAATCCGTATAGCTGTAAGAGCACCCAGTAACAGTTCCCATATTGCTCAAACCTGATAAGAGCAGGGAAGTCAGATAAGCAAGCTTGATAAGGATTGTAGAAGCTTGAGTCTCATATTTAAATATGTTTAAAAAAGAATCCATGAGATTTTCATTGCAGATCAAAGGATATGGTTTTAAGTAAAGTGGCCCAATGAAAGTTGATTGGATTTTCCCTTTGTCTTTCTGTGAATAGAACTGTGTTCCTGAGGCCTCTGAGTCTTTTTTATTTTATTTTTTATGTTTTCGGAGACAGGGTCTCACTGTGTTACCCTGGCTGGAGTAAAGTGGCATAATCATAGCTCACTGCAGCCTTGAACTCCTGGGCTCAAGCCATCCTCCAACCTGAGCCTCCCCAGTAGCTGAGACTGCAGACATGCACCACCACACCCAGATAATTTTCTTTATTTTATTGTAGAGGTGGGGTCTCATTAGGTTGCTCAGGCTGGTCTCAAACTCCTGGCCTCAAGCAATCCTCCTGTCTTGGCCTCCCAAAGTCCTGGGATTACAGGCATGAGCCACCAAGCCTGGCCTGAGTGTTTTATCTTATTGAGGTTCCCAGGGCAGTGGCTATAGGGCAGGGGTCGGTATGTCTGGGAACTGTGAGTGTAAAGTTTGTTTATCAGCCATATTGCTTTCCTTAAGCCTGTTGATTAGAAAATGAAAAGTAATTTAGGCCACTTAATTTTCAATCAATGTCCCTATGATGAATTCATGATTGGAAATGAGAATGTGGAGAGAGGGATGGATTTGATAGATTTCTTTCTTTGTCATATTTGGAAACTACTGGGTGGGATTTATGACCAAAGTATTGATAATTTACAAACTATTGATTTTTTTTCTTTCTGATCAATACAGATAATCAACTGACATAACAAGTTTTATTTTAAAAAATATTTGAAAGGCATACAGTAGTTAAAACAAGGATCCTGGATTCAAATGGCCAGAGTTCAAATCTCAGATATGCTACTTTTTACTGTGTGCCTTTTAGGCAAGTTGGCTCAATTTCCTCATATGTAAAATAGTAGTTTACCTCGTGGGGTTGTTTTGAATAGGTCAGATGAGTTACTGTGTGCAGTGTGCTGGAACACTGCTTGGCTGGAGTGAGCTCTTTGTAAATAAACATTAGTCCTTGAATGAAAGTAGAGCTCTGATGGAGATACTCCATAAAGACAACCTTAAACACCTATGTGAAGCTTTTATGCCCTGGAAACATAAGCTCCCAAACTTTTCTATGACTGGCCATGGTATTTACGCCTCAACCAAGAACGTATTAATAATCATGTCAGAACAACAGGAATAAATAAGCAGGAATTAATCATGCCAGAATAACAGAAATAATCATTGCCAGTCTCAGGAAAAAAGGGGTAGATTGATCATCCTATTTATGATACTACTTGAGTATTTATTACAACAATAAATAAACAAAAGAATTTTGTAAGAGAAAAAAAGGGTTACTGCATTTTGTACAAACATAACTAGACAGGGTAATTCTCCAGGAAGTTATTTATGTGTTCTCTTTCCTTTCTCTCCTTTTTTTCCAATGCAGTCCAGCACATGCATTATTAATAATAGTTGTCTTTTATTTATTTATTTTTTTGAGACAGAGTCTCACTCTGTTGCCCAGGCTGGAGTGCCGTGGCATCAGCCTAGCTCACAGCAACCTCAAACTCCTGGGATCAAGCTACCCTCCTGCCTCAGCCTCCCGAGTAGCTGGGACTGCAGGTATGCACCACCATGCCCGGCTAATTTTTTCTATATATATTTTTAGTTGTCCAGCTAATTTCTTTCTATTTTTTTTTTTAGTAGAGACGAAGTCTCGCTCTTGCTCAGGCTGGTCTCGAACTCCTGAGCTCAAACGATCCGCCCGGCTCGGCCTCCCAGAGTGCTAGGATTACAGGCGTGAGCCACCGCGCCCGGCCAATAGTTGTCCTTCAGTATCTGTGGGGAATTGGTTCCAGGACTCCCAAGTACCAACATTAAAGATGCTCCTGTCCCTTACTATAAAATGGCATAGTATTTGCATATAACCTACCCGCCTTTTCCCGTATACTCGTCTCTGGATTACTTATAATATCTAATGCAGTGTACATGCTATGTAAATCGTTTTTATACTGTATTTTTAAAACTTTTAAAAATTATTTTTAACTGTTTTTCCCCCCAGTATTTTCCATCTGTGGTTGGTTGAATCTGCAGATACGGAAGCTGCAGATCTGGAGTTCCCACTGTATATTCTTACTGTCATATCTTTTTTCTCCTCTGCTCTTTTCTACCCAAATGACTTAGGTACCCCTTTACAGAGTAGGATAATGTTTACCCCATTAGTATTATCCAGAATGCTGTGGTTCATTCTTCCTGACCCCTTCCTGAACAATGCTGGTTTCAGGCGACATTTGGGGCCCTGCAGAGTTTACAACACTGATTAGAAATGAGACCGTGTCACTCAGGGCTTGGTTTTATTGACCATTTGTGGTTTGGTTTTGTCTCTGTGACTGATCATTTATGCATGTTTCATGTGTTCAAGGAAACTGAACTGTGTGTAATACTCCAAAATGATTACACGTTTATCTTTAAATGCCAAAAAGGAGATAACTCTGAGATGTCTCAGGAATGTTATTCTGTAATGCAGCTCAAATTGAGTGTTTTTATTCATTGGTCACTTGTTTGTTTGTAAGTAACAGGTTTAGGATATAATTAAGTCCTGTAGATAAATACTTCAGGGTCCAGCCAAGTCAGTGTTAAGTCTATCTGTGTCTTACACCAAATTGTTATGACAGAAAACCCTAATATTGATTTAGAAAAACATAAAATGGGGCATCATTTGAATAATTGGCTTTGCAAAGAACTGCGTATGTTGGCCACTGGTAGTAAAATTCATGGAATGTTAGATATAGAAAGTGCTAATAGGTTAAAAAAAAAAAAAAACTTAGGTGGTTTGTTCTAGGTCAACCAGTAAGATAGTTTAATCTAAAATTCAGGCTTCTGTTTTGACATTCTTCTCATAATTGTGGTTATATTTAATGAAGAAAATTAAGTACCCCCTCTTTTTAAAAATTGTTACCTACTATAGGCATAAATCTTAGTATCTACTTACCTGTGTTTCTGAAGCTAGACCACAGGTATTAATAGTACCTATATCTATAGTCCTTGGCATATAGTAGGTGCAATAAATATAGGTTAATTGAATTAGTCATATGATCATGGGTAATTTTTATATTCTTCTTTGTGCCTTTTAGCATTTTTTAATTTTTACACTGATCATGTACTACTGTTGAAAATTTTTTAAAAAGCTAGTGAAATAGAAGTACTATAGGAACTGACATCAAAGTAGTGTATTAGTTAAGAAAACTAATTTTACATTGAGTTTGAAGCTTCTGATATTAGGAACTTTGAGGATCCTAATAACAGATGCTATACCAGAGTATATTTATACTCTTGAAGTATAAATATACTTTAAGAGAGTTTTTGATGAGAACAAAACTTAAGTGTTCAGGTTAATCTAGGAAAGTGGCAATCAGTTGGATCTGTAATTAGGGGAAGCTGAGTGTGGGGCTTGGGGAGGGCTAGGTGAGGCTTCCTGGATATCACACCAGCTCCTTCCTGTTGGAGGTTGAATTCTTTTGGGCTCCATCAGAGAGGCCCATGGGAAACAATAGTGGAGCTCTTCTAACTCACTCAGAAGTCATTAGACCCACTTCCCACATCAATATGAATTGCCCTTACAGTATAATAGCACAATACTTGGTGATGTTATTCTTGTCCTTTTCTGTATATACGAATGAGAAAACACAATGATAACCACAAATCCTCCTAAGTGAGCAACAGATAAAAATAAGCAATTCAGGACCTAATTTGACATGTATTGCTCTAGGGTAGCACAAGGTATGCATTGAAGAATCTGACCCTGAGCTCTGATTGCTTTAATAGAACTGGACCAAGTCAAACAGAACTTAGTTTTATGAATTGATGTCTCTCCAAACAATTGTACGTGGCTGTACTTCATTCCTGCACTTTTTTAGATTTCTAAGGAAAACATAATCTCTCTCATGTCTCTTTCATCTCCACCCCATTCTCCTGACCGATAGAACCACCCTCCTTGGTTAGTTCTGTGAATTGTACTTTCACTGCCCAAACGTGAGAAAATGAGTTAATGACTCCCTCTCTGAGGGAGGACTGACTCCAGCTGGCTAGCGCCGTTCTGCGTGTATGGATTCCGTCAACGGGGTTGAAACAAGATGTTAACTGGCAGCTACTCGTTAATTTCCAACAAGAACAATGACTTGACTATATGTCAACTGTTTCTGAAACATTTTGACTAACCTTTCTCATGTTGATTAGAACTAGACTTAAAAGCTGGGACAGACACACAGGAGGAAGCAAGAAGGACCAGTTATGCTGCTTGGTGCTGTCCAGCTGGCACTAAGACTAATGGACTTAACACAGAATGTTTATGCAGAGTGAAATACACACGCTCACATACACATACACACACACATACACCTGACCGTATTTTACATTTGCATTTACCTCTAAGGGTACTTGTGGTTAGTATGATATTTTTCATCAGTTTGCATAAAAGATAAAGCAGGTATTGTAATTTTCTTTACAGAAGAGAATGAGTGCAACAGTAATTAACTGGACAAAAGCAATGCCCAGGTACTACAAAACTTCACAGAAATCATTTCTGTTCCTTTTCACCGCAACCCTCTAAAGTAAATAGTATTATTCCAATTTACGGATGTGGAAACTAAGACTAATTAACTTGCGCAGAATCAAGGTGGGAGAGCCAGGACAAGAATTCAAGTTTCCTTTCCTCTAATTTAGCATTCTTTCCTGGACACATGTAAATGTCCTTTAAAAAAATGAATGCATAATGGTAGAATTCCTATCCATCAGGCAGAATTTTCTGCCAGAATTAGTGTTTACCTGAAATAAAGTATGCTCATAAACAAAGCAGGGAGTACATCTGGTGCTTACGTCTGGGATGATTAACTGGCGGAGACAATATTTTTTTCCCTTCAGTTGCAAAATGAATGCAGCAAAACCTCAGGGCAATGGGTTTGTTCCCACTTGAGACAAGGTGATCTGAATGACACAGCAGGGAAACCCTGCATATGGGAGTAGTATGTCAAGGATTCATTATGTATCTGTGATAAATATTAAAATAATTTTTGGTGTCTTTGCATTTCAGCATTTGAAAAGTTGTGGCTGGGTGCAGTGGCTCACGCCTGTAATCCTAGCACTCTGGGAGGCCGAGGTGGGCAGATCATTGGAGCTCACAGGTTCAAGACCAGCCTGAGCAAGAGTGAGATCCCGTCTCTACCAAAAAAATAGAAAGAAATTAGCTGGACAACTAAAAATATATAGAAAAAATTAGCCGGGCATGGTGGTGCATGCCTGTAGTCCCAGCTACTCGGGAGGCTGAGGCAGGATGATCACCGGAGCCCAGGAGTTTGAGGTTGCTGTGAGCTAGGCTGACGCCACGGCACCCTAGCCCAGGCAAGAGAGTGAGACTCTGCCTCAAAAAAAAAAAAAGAAAAGTTGTATATTGCATACACATAAACCCATACACAAATACACTCTTGGCTACAAAAAAATTGAATATTTTAATAAGGTATAAACCATATTATAAAAGATATTTATAGTAAAGGGGACAAGAGTCAGGGCTGAGAGAAAAACATAAGAAAAAAAGACAAAAATACTTAAATATCTTTTGGTGCATCTACTTGGCAATGTCTTTTTATAAATTACCAGAATATAGAGCATAAAATTGCAATGTTTATCTTGCTCTTAACGGAAATTTTTTTCTCTTATGTTGTCCCGTCTTTGTGGGAGGGGGAAGAATTCTTAACATGATTATTAGTCTCACATTTGATGTTTAGGATTCTATCAGTGGATCTTAGGATTCTACCAATGGAAGATGCATGCAGCTGTCTTGGAAATTGAAGGAAAAACTGTAAGGAAAAAATATGAAAAAGGAGCATCCCTCACCCTCCTCTTAAGGAAACACTGAAGTTACAGAGCAGGAGGTGCCACAGTGATGTCCCTTAATTTATCCCTCAAGTCTTTTTCGGAAGCGTAGCTACTACACCTCAGTTCAGAGAGTGAAAGTCACAGGAAAAAAGCCTTATAGGAATAGTGATAGGAATGAAAGTGTGTGCATTGAGGCCGATTTATTTTTTTAATTACATAAATAAAAACTAATCTATAAAAGAGAGGCTCCTTCCACTCCCAGAACTTCCAACTTGACCATCTGTGTAGAGTAGGTTCTTGAAAACCAGCTGCAGTGGCAAAGTTCCCTGGTACCATTTTCAGACTTACAGATAGGAACAGAAGTGCTAAGATGAAATATGGCAGGGTACGTTAGTCAGGGTTCTCCAGAGAAGCAGAACCAACAGGATGTGTGTGTGTGTGTGTGTGTGTGTGTGTGTGTGTGTGATTTATTTTAAGGAACTGGGTTACACTATTACGGAGGCTGGAAAATCCAAAATCTACAGGGTGGGTTGGCAAGCTGGAGACGCAGAGTAAAGCTGATGTTGCAGTTTAAGTCCAGAAGATTCTGCTGGCAGAATTCCCTCTTGTTTCAGGGGAGGTCAGTCTTTTGTTCTATTGAAACCCTTAACTAAATGGATGCGGCCCACTCACCTTATGGAGGGAAATCTGCTTTGCTCAAAGTTCATTCATTGATTTAAATGTTAAATCTCCTCCAAAAACACCCTCCCAGAAACATTCAGAAGAATGTTTGGCAAAATAGCTAGGCAACAGGGCCCAGCCAAGTGGACACATAAAACTGACCGTCACAAGTCGAGTTGGCTGCCATATGCATCTCCTTAAACCAAACCTAATGTCCAAATGCAGTCACATTCCGAAGAACTGGTGGGTAGGGCTGCAACACATGCATTTTGGGGAGGCACAGCTCAGTCCATGGCATAGAGGCAGGCCTGGGGTCATTTCCTTCCCTTTTCTACTGGGGAAGATAGTTGGAGGAAGAGGGACATTCTCCTTCACTTATTTTACTCTCTTGCACACCTAACCTTTCAGGAGAGAATAGGATTAGAGTGATGAGAATTGAAACGCAGAACAAGGATTGAAGGACAACCCACTTGGGTTTAAATAGCCCCAAAGCTAGACAAGGGAAAACTTAAATTAGTAGGGTCGAGACTGAAGAAGTAAACAGAATTGAAACTGGTAGAAGACAGACCTATTGTAGAATAGAAGAATGGATCTGAAATCCAGTTGTTAAGTATTAAGATAGTTGGAAAAACAAACTCCACTTACGCTCTCCCAGTAGATATATATTTATTGAAATCTTGGGAAAGCTGAGCTTGTTATATCAGGTATGGCCAGGCCATCTTCCTTGGATCCCAGAGTCCAATAGCAGGAAGAGCTTGGTGTTTAAGTCCTCTGGAATGTGACATGTCACTCAGAAAAGAATCCAGATGTTTATAACGGCCGGTTGTTCTTTTGCAACCTGGGAGGCTCTTTGATTCGTAGTATGATACTGTTTCTCCCTGAGGATTGCAGAGACTATAAGGTCTTAAATCCTCTGGGCAATCTGAAGGGAACCACAGGATGGCCCCCTCTGCCTTAGTGAGCATGATCTGGGGTTGGCTGCGACAGCGGACATGGTATTGCTGGCAGAAGGAATCGCTCTTGAAGAGAATATAGATGCTAGTGAGAGATGGTCATCAACTGATCAAAATCCTCCTGAAGGTCCTCAACTCCAGTTTGAGTTCGTTGACAAAGACCATGAGTAAGCAGAGAGGTGGGCATCCTCTCTCTCCATGCACAGATGTGTTTTCAACACAATGTTCTTATTCTTGCTATGAAAAACAACAATAAAATAAACCACTACCCTTGAGTATGCCTCTACTTGAGTTTCAAGTAGAAAGACAGGACGGTGGCAGATAACTACATGCCAAATATTCTTTTTCTGTTGTCCATACTCAGTCATTTAAGGACATTATTCTGCTGCCTGACCGCACAGTCATGCATTTTTAACGCTTACATTTAATGTGTGCTTTAAGATCTGATTTAAGAACCGGTAGTGTAAATAGACTAAAATGAGCTTATTTCTCTAGGAATCAGTTTTCCCAAATTTTACAATTGTTCTATGCACAGTGACTTTATATATTATAAAATATATGTGGAACTGTTACATGCAAATATATTTCAGTGTTTTATAATTCGAACTCCATGCTGATAGTCACTATAAATAAGTAAATATGTCAACATCACCCAATCCCTAGTTCCTCCCCCACCAAAAACTAAATAAAGGGCAAGTGAATGAATAAATAAAATTGTTCAAGCTGCTGACCTTCCTGTCAACAAAGGTGACATGAATTACATGGATCTGTTTTCCAGCTGGAGAGGTGGGCGCAGCCAAGAGTATGCCCACACCGTTAACACCACAAAACCCAACGTGCTGAAAAACAACAGCTGGGGGAAAAAAGCCCACTTTGGTATCATGTGTATTTATGAGGACTTTTAAAAACACATATGTGCACACAAAGCTGAATTAATAATACCAGGTGATGGGTAGACATAGAAAATTCTGGAAGCCAAGTTCTTTTCCTTTTAATGAAGTACCAAAAATACCAACAATACTGCTTTGACAAAATTGAGAGAAAAAAGCCTTTAAGCCAAGTATCTGGGGTTAGGCTTACAACGCTACTTCTGTTACAAATGTAAAGGCCAAAGAATTGGCAATTGTGTGTGTACTGTATCGATACATTAGGTAGAATGAATGGTGGGTTATTTCTGCAATAATGTGGCAAACTTTATCACAAATTCCAACTTTATCTCCCAATGGGATATTTGAACCATGAGCAAAAAATTTTGGCTTTAGGCTAGTTTTTGGGTTCCCAGGATTCTCGCTTCTTCCTAGAACCATCCTTATACCCACCAATCTTTCCATCTTTAAGACACCTGACTAATGAACTAATGGCGTGATTGGAATTGGATCTGGTTCATTCCATATTTTATGTTGGATACTGGGCAGCTACAATACAAGAGGAGGAGGCAATTTGAAAACATTAAATTTTATTTCATGCTATGGGATATAGTATATATGTGGGGTTTTTTTAATGGAAGCCACATACATTATATTTCAATTGGATATTTAGATTTTATGCAGATCATAATGATAACAGTATTTATAGAAATCTCAGCAACTTTGGAAGGAGATTTTCCCCAGCAGAATGGCTGACAGAATTTTTCAAAGTGATAGAAAGTAAGGCATGAAATTTACCTAAGAGCAGTCCTGTTGAAATGGGGCAAAATTATTACTTTTTCTTTCATCCCTCTCCTGGAGTTTTGCCATTACCCTTTAACACATAGATGGTACCAGAAAGAAAAAAAGACGTTTTAAATTAAGACCAATGTGAAACATTATGCCAGTTTAGTATCATAATTCCCATTGCCCTTATAGAAACTAAAAATAGAAGGAGAGCTCAGGATTTATACTGTAGCTGCCTGCTACTTACATGAGATAACTATTTTTAGTTTTGTCATCCTTATTAAAGACATTCATGAGTTCACTTATGGAAATGTTATAGAGTTTTTTGGGAGACTTTTCTGAGATCTCAGAATGAGGTCTTAGAAACATGATTAGAACATAGTCATTTAGTTTCGCAGCGAATGCTGATCTTTTCCAGGAAAATTCTATAAATAAAGAAGCAAAGCTGGTTGTCAGTGATTTGAAATAGCTGGGTTGGATTGTGAATATTAATGTGTAAATTACCACTTGTGCCAGCTATATACAACCAGGGTTGTGTGCATTTCTTCCAATGGTTTATTTAAAATCTGAGTTTGCATACAAACACTGGTGTAATTGAGTTTCAAAAAAAAAAAAGAAAAAAAAATCTTGAGATGCCATTTGGTGCTTTAAAATGTTTTGCCTTGAAACTTTGTGATAGGTGAGAACTACCAAGAATCAAATTTGTGAAGTTTATTTATATCATTTGTCGGAAACATGGTATTCTCAGTAATTCCAAGTGACAGTGGTAGGTGAGCTGGAGTTTGTGAAGTTTAGTCTTCAAAGGACGAAGCTGGAACATGGCTGGGCAGCTGGTGCTATGAATATAAGATCCCTTCCAGGAGCGATCAGAAATGAAGTAGCCTGCCTGGGTAAGGCACCTTCCAAGTGCAAAGACAAGGTCAGGACAGGCTACTCTTGGCTGGTGGGTACTTTTCTATAAAGATGACTGTTTCTCTATTTGAAGGAATGCTGCTCATTGAGAACTATATTTAGTGAAAGGATTCATGGAGATGAGCTCTTCCCAGACTAGACAATGAACAACCTATAGTTTCCTACCCCGTGGCCTTAAGCATAGCAACTACACGTACACATAGGCATAACCCTGGAGTTGGCCACTAAACCCCTGGGTCACTAGTCTGTAGACTTGGTAAAACCCTTGGGTGGAAGGAGGGAAAGAAATATCTCAGTAATCAATCCTCTACATCCTTTGCTTTTGCCATAATCAATGTTCCAGCACTTAAAATTTATAAATGCTAGTTTATAGGAC
>CM052451.1:7505064-7535251 GCA_028533085.1 Varecia variegata | reverse complement strand
CATATATCAAGCACTTTCCTGTAATTAACTCCTTTGATCTGATCATCACAGCAATGCCTGAGGCTGATAGTTATCAACCTTGTTACTGATGAAGAAGCTGAAATTCTTATCAGTCAAATTTGTTGCTTGAAGCTTAGTAATTGGCAAAGCAATTCCAAAGCCTGTCTCCAGACCTCGTGGTCCTCTGGTTCCAAATGCCACGCTCTTTTCATTACACAGCTCAGCCTTATTTTTTGAAAAGTGGAAAAGTCTGTCTTTCTTTCTTTTTTTTACAGTTCATGGTTTTAGACACACGCACAAATTTTTTATTAGATATGAGAAAATGGAACAAATTTGGGTCCTTTTTTCATTCTCTAATGACTGTGCTAAGGATAAAAAGCATCCGGCCAGTGGCACTAGAACCCAAGAGCCTGAATAATTGATAAAATGTATTCTAAATCCAGAAACTGTCAAAGGCACTATGCCAGAGATGCTGGAGCCAAATGGTTGTTCATGACATCTGATGACACTGGGTCTCGGGAATAAAAACTTCAGGGAATCTAAAAGAAATAATAATTGGCCACGTTAGTTTGAGTTTACCAGCACAAGAAAGAATCTGTAATTGCAGCACATAATTGTAAATGACATCTTTTAGGGGCATAATAAGCAATGCAAAGGATAGTTCTGGTTATTAGTGTCAAAATATGTATTTATTCCACATATTGCTTTTTTCTTCCAGGCCTTTTCTGGTGTCTCATTTGTGACTATTAAATTATACCCCGAATAGAATATGCAACTACAGGCATCCAGCCTATTCTAGTCTACATTATGTGCAGTAGCATAGATGGAAATATAAAATAATCAAAAGCATTTAGAAATCTGTTTGTGTTCATCTAATCTTTGCTTTTCCTTTTTTCTGGGACACAAGTGATGCTGAGGCCTCTCCCCAAGCTCACACCTTCCCCAGGCCTCCTTGGGTTCACGTTCTCTCGCGGGAAAGAGTTCCAAGGTCACCGTCCACCTGTGACTGCGAGTGAGTTGAACACACACAAAGCAGTGTTGCTCACAACATAGGAAACAGTCATCAGGGATAAAAAAGAGAAAACCTGTTCCTTAGAGAGCAGGAAGGAAGCCAGCAGTCTTTTTCATACTTTGTTGTTTGTGGAAAGCTGCATTTTTTTTTTTTTTTTTTGAGTGAAAGCAGATTTGGAGCCTGAAACAAATAGGACCTAGACGGTGTTGTTTTCTTTTATTGGATCTACAAATAGTTTAGCTGAAGTGAGCTTTTCAGCTATTGATTCTAAATGATAAACTTGATTAGTCATCAAGGAAGCCAGAAATACAATGTTCGGAGCAGATTCAAGGTTAAGGTTAAAGTAGGTCCAAAAACTAGCACACTGGCTGTATTTAATATGGAGTATAAATGAAAAACCAAACAAACGAAAAACACAGAAACCCCAAACATTTTCCCCTGTAGTTACAGAAATGAGGAAGTTATCCTATGTACATCTTTCCCTCTCGATTATTCCTGAGATTTTTGAATTTTATAATTTATACTAATGTGTCACTATACCGGATATAGTCTTTTGACGCTTTCTTGTGATGAAAAGCAGATGAAATGAATTTTCAGTTGACATGTGCTTTGCAGTTAGCTATTCCATGTTGGTGGGGTTTTTCAGAGAAGGCCTTTGCAATTAGACTTGAGCAGTTTAGGCTTCATCAGAGGGTGAATCAGGGTGCTAGGTCTACTGGGAATGTCGTCTTCTCATAAGAACACATGGAGACCAAATGATTCTTGCTTCCAAATACACTTTTAACAATATTCAGGCATTTGACAAGGAATAATTGAAAGCTTTTATATGTTAGGTGCTAGGGAATACAACAGTAGTAATGAAATGACACTGTTTCTGCCCTTAGGAATTTACAGTCTGGGGAGGGAGGAAGAATGTAAACAAACAAACAAACTGATAAACAGTTACAAATTGTGCCGAGGGCCATGATAGAGAAGAAACAGATAGGCATTATCTGCACATTCCGTGTTAGAAGGCAGGCCCTGGCCCATCAGAAAGGCCATGAAGTCCACCCATCAGTCTTCCCGTTGGACCAAGGGACATTGGATTTAAGGTCAGATGACCTGAATTCAAGCCCCTGCCATTTACTAGCGGGGTGTTTCTGGGCTTCTGTCTCTGTATATACGATAAAGGAATGTAATTGGCCACCCTGCAAGGCCCTTTGCGGCTTCTGCCATTATTACGATGTGTCAGCACCTTTCTAGAACCCCATCTTGGAGAGCCATGTGAAGATTTGGATAAAGGTGAGAAGACAGCAGCTTGGTGTGTGATGCACAGTGTCTTTTCAACTTGTGCAATGTCGTTTTTCAGGCTGCCTTTTTTTTTCCCCCCTTTTTTTGGAGACCTAAGATTCTCGAGAGATGCAGGCAAGGCTGTGGCAGAGCTGTGGAGAGGAGACAGGGAGAGAGCGGGGAGGAGGTGGGGTTGGAGGCTCGGGGCACCTCCTATTCCAGTTTCTCTTAGACGTGCTCTGCCTTTATTTGTACATTACACCAGGCTTCCGAGGAAGGTTTCATCTAAAGAATTCATCTGCTAAAAGAACAAAGCATTCTAAAATTACCGTTGTGGTCCAGATAGTCTTTGGAACGAGACGATTCTAGATTCCAAATACAGTCATGTGTCCCTTAAGGACGGGGACACATTCTGAGAGATGTAGCCTTAGGCAGTTTCACCAGTGTGTGAGCATTGTAGAGTGAACTGACAAAGACTCAGATGGTGTAGCCTGCAATGCACCCAGGCTGTGTGCTCTATAGCCTGTTACTTACAAACCTGTGTGGCATTGTCACTGTACTGAAGGGGTGGGGAACCTTCTGATTTCAAGATCGTTCTTTTTTAAGCACCAAAGGAGGCGAGAAAATCTTCATCATTCTTTGTTGCACCCCTTTGAATAAATGGATTTGTTTTGTAAAACTGGAATTCAGTAAAAGGGTGCACTGTACACGTAGACTACACTCAATTCATTACAAAATGTCTTTATTCAATAAGTCAACCTGAGCTTATTGTAACTTTTTTACTTTATAAACTTTAATTTTTTTTTTTTTAACTTTTTGACTCTTTTGCAGTAACACTGAGTTTGAACACAGATTGTATAGCTGGTCAAAAATATTTTCTTTATATCTTCCTTCTAGAAGCTCTTTTCTGTTTTTAAATTTATTTTTTACCTTTTAAATTTTTTTTGTTGAAAACTAGGACACAAGCACACACATTAGCCTAGGCCTGCACAGGATCGGGATCATCGGTATCACTGTCTTCTGCCTCCACGTCTTGTCCCACTGAAAGGTCACCAGGGGCAGTGGGGCTGTCATCTCCTAAGATAGCAATTCCTTCTTCTGGAATACCTCCTGAGGGACCCGACGGAGGCTATTTGAAAGTTAACTTTATTTTGTACGTAAGTCGGAGTACGCACAATTCACAACTGCAAAGATGTGTAATCAACCCAAGTGCCCATCAATCCATGAGTGGATCAATAAAATGTGGTATATGTGTACTATGGAATACTACTCAACTGCAAAAAACAATAGTGAACTAGCATCTCTTATATTATCCTGGACAGAGCTTGAGCCCATCCTTGGAAGTGAGGTATGGCAAGAATGGAAAAAACAAGCACCACATGTACTTGCCATCAAATTGGTACTAACTGATCAACACTAAGGTGCTCACATGGAAGTAATATTTCCTGGGTGCTGGTCAGGTGGGAGGGGGGTGGTGGGGGTGAGTAAACTTACAACTAATGGGTGCAGAGCGCACTGTATGGGGGAAGGGTAAGCTTGTGGCCATTGCTCGGGCGAGGCACAGGCATTATATGTAACCAAAATGTTTGTATCCCTATAAGAGTCTAAAATTAAATAAATAAATAAAATAATGATACAAGTATAGTAAACCCATAAGCCATTAACAGAAGGTGTTTATTATCATTACCAAGTATTATGTATTGTACATAATTATAGGTGCTGGAATTTTTTTTTTCTTTTAGTGTAGGCTTATACAATGGTCTAAAAGTTCTAGACTTTCAAATAAACCTGGCAGCGTAGTAGGTTTGTTTACATCAGCATCACCATACACATGTGAGTTATGTACTACAACATTATCATGGCTAAGGTGTCAATAGGCAATAGGAATTTTTCAGCTCCTTAATAATCTTATTGGATCACTGCTGTATACGTGGTCCACCAGTGACTGAACATCATTATGCAATGCACTTGAGTAGTGTGTTTTTTCTTTAAATCCCTGAGTCTTTATCTCATTATCTGTAAAATGGAATTCAAACCTATCCTATGGGTTTTTTGCAAGACTTATAAAATATTGCCTGGGAGAGAGGAGGTTACTAAGGAATGCAACTCAATGTTCTTGTTTATATTTATAATTAATGTGCACAAATTATAAATGTATTATCATTAATATTTCTTTTTGAAAAAGTGCTGTGATGATAAAATCAAACCCTTGGGTGAATTGAAACATGGCCACTTTGTATTACAAATTCTGTGCTGCTATTTCTGTCCCACCCAGGATTTCTCTTGAATAGTGGAAATTCATCTGGAAACTTAATCTGCTTCCTCTACACAGAGCAGTTCTTGATGTGCTACTAATTCTGCCAAATGGACTGGCTTGACTGCTCTCTTAGGATACAGAATTATGTAAAGAGAAGTAGAGTTGAGAAAGGAAAGGCAAAAAGTTGTGTGTACATATGGCGATCGGATAACTGCTTTAGACATATTTGGTCTGTAAACACCTGTGGAAACTTGCATATATCTCTTTTGTTTTTCCAGATTTTGCTCATGGGAGAGAGACACAATTTGTTCTTTGAGTTTTGCTGTTACATTTTAACATACATGCTGATTTAATCATACTGGTCAGAATTTTCTTCTTATAGCATCCAGACAGCTTGTGCATATAACTACATGCAGTTTTCTTTTGTGGCCAACTGGCTACCATATGGAAGTCAGTTGAAATGTATTTTGATTATATAACTCTCTGCACATAGGCACATCCTCTCAGAGAGGCTCAGGGCAGCATAGTGGCAAGTGAATTCAGCTTGAGACTACAGTAAAGACATGAATCTGATAGTCTGGCATTTTTCAACCCACAATGACTTGTCTAAGAAAGGCCCATAAAGTTGCAATCAGTGCATTGAAATTACCTTTTTATATGATTGGTTTATAAAAATATGTGTTCTCCAACCTTCTTTAGGTGTGATAGTCAGTGTTACAGAGATCTCTTTAGTAATTTGACGACTTTAATAATAAATTCACAATAAAAAAATAAAAGACAAAGGAAGATGAGAATTAGTGGTTAGAGTTGTTGAAATGCATATGTAATTTGCTCCCTTTTTTAAATAAAATGGAATTGGATTATTTTATTACACCTAGACTGCAGTCAGAAAAATTAAGAATAAAAGCTGCTTTTTTTCTTTCTTTTTTATCCCTGTAAATATTATTTTAAAGACCATTTAAAATAATTGTTGTATTACAACTTAATTACAAGTTGTATTTAAAATGTTAAAATTTATAGTAGAAATAAATGAGGATTTATTTTTAGTCTCAAATTTAGGCATGTAAGACAATAACATATGGTAGTTTTCTAGGTGCTACTAGATGTTTGTTTCCCATTTTGGCATTTGCTTTAAGTTGACCTGACATGAAGATAAAAATGACAGCTATTTCTCCCTTGGCATTTAAAAGACAAGAGCAATAAGAAACCCAGCAAAACTCCTGGAGAATTTTCATAGGGAAAATAAGCATATTGGCATTTTTTGACTTTTGTATATTGATTTTTTTTGGCTCCAGCTGCTCCAAAGCCATTAAGAGTTAGAGTTAATCATTCTTGAGTTTTTATTGTTAGTCCCCTTATTCATAATGCTGAATATTAGCAATACTAGTTTTATTTCTGCTCACATTCAGTGTCATGGTAAAAAAAATTCACAAGGTAGTATACTGAAATTCTTGCAGGTAACTGATAAAATACGTGGTCTAAAAGTAGGCTGTTGATGGATGTTTTAGAAAGAGTCAATTTTGTTAATTTCACAGGTGGCCCCAGAATGATCGTAAACAACCCTACTGTGTTAAAACTATCAGTGTCTCTTTCCTATAAAGACAACCTGAAGGCTCTTTTGAAATATGTACAAGTCTTTATTTTTTTTTAACTCACTGATGAAGTCAGCTTACTTAGCTATGAAAGGAATGACTCTTCACCCCTATGTTAATGTCTGCTTTGACTATGAGTTTATGAAAGCTTCTTGATAGAGATTGATGCATTATCTAATAAGCACTCCCACTACTGATTCATAAAGTATTATGATTATAAAACTATATAAACACATATATGTAGATCAGATGAATATAGATTTATATCAAAATTTTAAGCCCAGGGAAAAAAAAATGGACAGTGTGGTAGGCAGAACGGTGACCCCACCACAAAAGATGTCCATGCTGTAATTCCCAAAACCTGTAAACATATTATGTTACATGACAAAGAGGAATTACAGATGGACTTAAGGTTCCTGCTTTAGTCTGTTTGTGCTGCAACAATGAAATACTCGAGACCGGGTTGTTTCTAAAGAACAGAAATTTATTTCCTCACAGTTCTGGGGGCTGGGAAGTCCAACATCAAAGCATTAGAAGGTTCCATTGTTCAGGGAGGCCTCCATCCTCTGGAGGGGAGAGGAGGAACACCATGCCCTTACCTGGCAGAAGAACAGAAGTTTCCAAAGCTACCAAATGCTGTGAAGCTAATTTTATAAGAGCCATAATCCCATTCACGAGGGAGCAGCCCTCAAGGCTAATCACCTCTTAAAGGCACCTCTTAATACTATCACATTAGCAGCACCTGAATTTTGCAGGGAACTTAGGCAAACCATAGCAGTTACTAATCAGTTAACCTTGGAATAGATAATCCTGGATTATCCAAGTGGGCCCAGTGTAACTAAAAGTTTTTTTTTTAAAGAGAAAGAGGGTGACAGAGAGAAGGGAGAGTAAGGAAATACAAGAAGTACTCAACATGCCACCACTGGCTCTGAAGATGGAGGAAGTAATTTCACCAGCCAAGGAATGGTGACAACTCCTAGAAGATGGAAAAGGCAATAATCAGATACTCCCCTAAAGCCTTACAAAAGGAACACAGCCCTGACAACATCTTGATTTTAGCCCTGTGCAACTCATTCCACACTTACAACCCCGCAGAACTGTAAGATAAATTCGTATTGTTTGAAGGCACTGAGTTTGTGATAATTTGTCACAGCAGCCGTAAAAAACTAATACAGCAAAAGACAATAATGTCTATTAAATCACACAGTCATGGCACATCTATTAAATAGCAGTTTATTAAATAGGGCTTACTTTCTCCTGCCATATCTTAGGGGTAATTAAAATATCCTCCATGAATCAGAGAGGCAATTATACTTAAGTGTCTGTCGATTGCTGTGATAATAGCAAGACTTATGATTCCTCTACTGATTGCATTAGCAAGATGGAGGGTGGGGGCGGGGCGCTAATGAATCAGCAGTATGGTGGGACCCCACCCATTTTTCCACCGATGTGCACACGGATCATTCATTCTCCTTGTTCCCAGAGTTCTCCATTAGCATACACGGACACTGGATCATGACTAGCCCTGGGCACAAGCACAGTTTAGCTGCCTAAATAGGTTGGCTTGGGAGTCCAGGAAAAGCTTGTTAAACACAGAGTATGAGAACTAGAGGGTGGTTTTGATACCATCTAGTCCAAAACTTGGGGTTTACTGGTGAGCAAATTCAGACCCAGCTCACTCAGCTGGTAGGTGGTAAACTGAGATGAGAATGCAGGTGTTCCGTTTCTTCCTGGTTCTGTGTTGTTTCCACCACATCCTGAATTCCAGCCAGAACCACACATTCAGTCCCTGACTGATCCACAATTAGAATCACCATCAAGTTAGACGCCAGTGAGGCATGACACCCAAGAAGCCGTAATTAGTATCTGTGTATGTTCTGTAGATAGATTCCCTAAGCTTTCCCATTAACACCAAGAAACTCAAGGGGAAAATGAAAGTTCCATATTCAAGAGTAATTGAGACCAGCACCATTCATAGATATTAATAATATGACCTTTTTATGGTAAGAATCACCAAATCATCAAGTCATCAAGAACAGGGAGCTTATATTTTAACTTGTTTATTAGGTACAATCTGAGCTACTGAATTATTAAAAAGCTTTGAGCTTTGGATGTGAACATGGCCAAATCTTTTTTAACTTTGTAGTTATGGTGCTTTATATTAATTATTCAACTGCTCTGAGTCTAGGATTCCGCCTCTGTACAATGGAACCGAGTATACTATGTCAGAGAGCTATTGGAAAGATTAAAGGGACTAACATTTGCAAGCTCCATATGGAGCTTGGAATATAATAGGTGCTGAATAAATGGTATACAGAGAGATGCTTGAGTAAGTTCAAGGGCCCAAGAGTCAAAAAAGAGGCTAGAAAAAGTGTCAGGGAAGAAAGGGCTGAGAGAAGGTCAAAGGAAAGGAGAGGAGGGAAGAATGGAAGGAGAGAAGGGAAACCAGCAGTGTTTTATAAAGGTGATAATTGAGGAAGGTGAGACGATGAAAAAAGAACACCGTGAGCGATTGAAATCACCAGTTATTTTCTTCTGATTCATCTCTTAAAAAAATTACCTTCTAAGAGAGATCTTTGCTCTTTTGTGTGCCAGCGAATACCAGGTGAGAATCTCTCCTTTCTTTCTCTAATGGTGACCCTGAACAAGGGCATGCTCTCCTTTTAAAAATCCTTTCTGTCTGAAGCTCTTTTACAATATCATCAAATAGGGTCTCCCTGGTTTACATGACTGATCTGAAGTTGAATGATGTACCCGACAAATGATTTGAACTTCCCCATCTGGGACTTCAACCGAAGACTCTGTGATACCAAATCACTGTACTTACAAGTGCTTTTCCCTTTCCTCGCAGTCCCCACCCTCCCTGCCCAAAAGAATAAAATCCCTCTAATAAAATGTGATGAAGTAGAATAACGCAGTTTCCCAAAGTTGCCTGATCATACCCCAGAAGCATGGCTGTATGGAGATTCTGATTCTTACCGTAAGGTGATTCTTATAATTAGGAACTGACACGTGCAGAGATGAAGAAACTTGAGGGTAAAGCAACTTACCCCAGGGACTGAGCCATTCTGAATATGATACCATCATTCTCCCAACAGAAAGTTGACACTTTGACGGATAGGTTTAGGATCCGTGTTCTTACATAAGTTGCTCTGCTTGGCTGAGCCATCTCATTGTCACTAGTGATGATAATTTTATGGATGACTCTCTGGCCTGTGTCATCAGTACTCAAGTGGCACCTCTCCTCTGAACATCTTCATTATGCTCTTGTAGCAGGCTTGCTAGTCATTCCTGTCCTGTTGTATGTCATACCTGGAAATAGGAATTGCAATGACACTGTGTGACAGCTAGTTGCCCCATATTTCTCAAGACTCCATGCCCTTTAAGGTAGAGATAATTTCTTACTCTTCTTTGAGTCCTCAGTCTTTTGCTTACCTGGGACGTGGTAAACAGTCAATGTGTTTTGAGTTAATACCCAATGTGGACTCTTATGAAGATGTATATAGGAGATGGGAAAATTGAGCTTATCCCAGGAAAAGAACAGGAAATGGTGGTAAGAGTTTTGCCTAATATCACCATTATAAACAGTCATATCTCCAGACACCAGTTTCCTTATCTGTCTAGAACTGGTATAGCATTGATCTCCGGGTCTGTTTGCATTTTATCACTCTACATACGAGCCTCTGATACTTAAAATGTTATTTTGTGCTCAAATTGCAAGGAATTCTGTAGAAATGAAATGGGGGGGGAGGTGGTGATGATGATGATGAAGTGGTAGTATCTTATTTTGTGACATGAAGTTGAACAGTAATACATTGTCGTATCTAATACTGCAGCATCAAGCTGCCACCTCCAGTGTTCTAGGCAGTTTATAAGACAAAGACCTTGTGAGGTCCTCTACGTAACAGCAAAGGATCGCTGAAATATTAAGATACAGAATTTACAGTAATTGCATTAGGCCTTCCTTTGAATTAATTAATATTCCCTCGGAGATGACTCTTGCCAAATTGTTTGGCTTCATTTCCTATTTAATTGTGTGTGAAACCAGAACTGTCCCAGGAAGTGAGGCTGTGAAGGTTTTACTGTAGGAAAATCTTGTGTCTGAAATCGTTGACAGTGGACCACAGACAAGAGAAGTGAGTTGGATGCTGTGATGGAGAAGCAGAAGTCCGCCCGCACCAGCACCTTCGATCCATTTGAAGTTCAGAGTTGATAAGGGAATAGACCCAGGAAGTCAGGTCTGCACGCATTTTCTTATTTCCTCCCCTACACCCATCTTGCAAAGCCAATTTGGAAGAGGAAACGAGTGCTGCATTCTCGATGGTGATGGTGAATTACTCTGCTTCTTGAGCAAGAGAAGCGGGTAGATCCTGTGTGCATCCTTTCAGCTGCTCTAAATAAGCCCCCAAGGACTGAGTTAATGTTTGTGGCCTGGGGTGGCCAAAAGGCAATAGCAGGAATTATCCTCTGCATGCAGTTGGTGGAGAACGTGAGTCCCTTCCTTCCCCTATGAACCAGAAGAGATTCACCTGCGGGATTCTCCTCTCTGCTTTTTAGAGCTGTTTGCGGGATGGAAGGGATCCCTGGACTTTGACCTCAGACACACCAGGCTGGTTTCCAATTCCACTTAAACTCCCTGAGCCATGATATTCTCCTCTGTACAAATGGAATAACAACACTGCAAGCTGGGACAGCTACGTAATTGGCAGGCTCGGCGCTAAATGAAAATTGGGACCCTTTGTTTAAAATATATGAAGATCTTCAGGACAGGGAGGGCAGAGCATTAAATCAAGTGGAGGGACCCTTCCAAGGGCAGGGCCTGTGAGACTGGCAGGTCACAGACTCATGAAGCTGCCCCCACCCAGCTGTGCAGGTGGATTGCCTGCTGCCTCTTGATATCTTCCCTTGTTTATGTCTCTATCTCAGGGAGCTGAAAACTACATTTCCATTGGCTGCTAGCTAGATTTAACCAATGGTTGGCAGGGATAGGAGGGTGGAGGGTGGGAGGGAAGGAGAAGCCCAGTTATTTCCTTCTTTCCCTCCCTCTTCCCCCCCTCCCCACCTCACTGTTTCCCTTTGAAATAATGACAGATCTACTTCACTCCTCTTCCAGTTCCAGCTTCTCTTGGACGGCCCTCCTTCTGGGCTCCCGCCTTCCCTGATCCTGCTTCCTGCTAGCCAGTTCCCTGCAGGTGGCCCAGCTTCTCTGCTCTGATAACACTACCCTTTCCCTGGAGTCCTCCAGCCTCTCAGGTGCTAGCTGCTTCCTGATATTGCCGATGCCTTGTGCACCTCCTTGTTCCCTGTTGGACATTTCAGCTCCTCCAAGCCTTTTTAAACTAGTTAGTTCCCCTTCCTAAATATTCTCTATTCTGCACGGAATCTGATACAGATGTCTTCCTTGAAAGGTTATGTATGGCAAGGAACAAATTTGTCTAAGGCAGTTGTTCTCAACTGTAGATTGCAATTTATTTGTGAGTATTGAAATCCATGTAATGGGTCAAAACCAGTATTTTAGAACACAGAGTAACTTAAAATAGAATAAAAAAATGTTGCAGTGCAGTGCATGTGTTAAGAGTCAGCACAGTTTCATAAAACTTTGAGTTATCTGTGCCTATTTATGTGGCATGTACCAGTTCATGACATAAAAATGCATTACTTTCTAGCAACTGGGAAAAAAAAAATTGAAAGCCAAGGGTCTGAAGTTTCTGGCACAAAATAAGCACTTAACATAATATCAAAGCAACTACTGTAGCCATCCAAGACCATGTCATGTAAACAAAATCTGATCAGACAGCCCAAAGAGCTTATCATTCCAACTCACTTTAGTTCATTAGAGTAGTTCCATGTAGTTGGGCCAGGATGTTCTGAAGTGGCCAAAACGTTCACTTACATTTGTTTGATTACACCTAGACAGGCCCAGCCTGAGTCACCAGCCTTGGCTGAAAGAGAAGCCAGGCGAGGTTGAAAGAACAGAAACAGTTTTAAAATAACTTTATTTTTCTCTGAGTCATCGCAAATCTGTCCCCGCGACATCTTTCTCCTCCAGCTGAGTGCTTTCAGATCGGCAGGTCTCACCCAGGAGAGTGGGAATGGAGAGAAAGGGACGGGACAAATCAGCTCCCCAATCAGTGTATTAGTAGGAGTGTCACCTCTGGCATTCCTCTGTGTCAAAAGTATCAAAAGACTCCGTGGAGGTGACTATGCTCCCAGACAGCCAGGAGACTGGTAAATGACAAATATTATCAACCATCTGGCACCTGGGGATGGAACAACTAAAAAAAAATCACGGGTTACTTTATACTGCCATGGCCACCCCCGCTGTAATGGGTCCCGTTAGCTATGTGTTGGGACCACACATGGGAAAAGGACAAGCAGAAAAACAATCAAAAGAATTTTTAACCCCTTGCCTATGTCTTGTCTACTTCATCAGGCAAGGAGACTCAACTTTAATCCATCCAACTCCAAAGAATAAAGGATCTGAGAAATATCAAAGAGCCATAGGTCGTATGGATTTCTCTGCTCCATCAGACAGCGCAGGACTCTGCGACTTACCCAGGACTCTCACTGGGGGTGAGGCTGCCCTTCTGAGCTCTCTCATGCTGCTTTCATAGCATGGTGGGTTCACTCATCTTGGTGCTGGTGTTGCATAACTGTATTTACAAGACAAAGGTCTGTTTCTACAGCTGCAGGGGACAGTGTTTGCCAAAGTCAAGTGACAGAGGGGAAGAGCAGAAATTGCTAACATTTCTTTAGTATTAATACTTCTGTTGTGCCTGATGCTATCTTGATTCATTTATGTATATAAATTTATTTAATCCTCACAACAACCCTGTGGGGTGAGCACTATTGTTACCCTCATTTCCCAGCTGGGGAACCAGATAGGGAAGGCAAATACTTGCTCAAATTTGTACAGCCAGTTTGTAGTATAGACGTCGTTCAAACAGGGTAGCGTGGCGGCCATGTCAATGCACTTAACCTCCACCCAGACTGGGAGCTAGAGGGTCTGCGTTCTAATTGTGCCATTAACCAGTTTATCTGATTGGAGGGAAAAGCCACCCTCTGCAATATCCTCTTCTCATCTCTAAAATTTTAAAAAAAATTGCTTGATGTTTTAAAGTCCCTTCTAGTGTCACCTGTCATGTTTCTTTGAGATTTAGTGTTCAGAAGGGTGATATGAATTCCTCTCGTGTATTCTGTTGCCCTAAAATATTTCAGACAGATCAGTTGCTACTTTCCCAAACAAACCAAGTGGGGATATTTCTCTGTTCTTCCAATTGCTAATTAAAAGTGAAGGGGCCCCATGTTTTGCTGCAGAGTCTCTGTCTCCTACCTTCTCTTCCTCCTGTCCAACCTCAAACTGCCTTTTGTCTTTTAGCACTTGGAGAAAAACTGTAGGAAGTTTTCTAAATCCTTGAGTTTGTCACACCCACACTTAAAACAGAGCTGAGTTAAAGGGTGTGAGTGGTCTAACCGATTTATATGTTACAGTGACACACGGAGGAGACGTTTGAGGGAGAAGGGGGTAGCGGGTTGAGGGGACCCAACACTAAACAGTGTGTCCAATTAAGAGAAGCGTGAGGTCAGGGAGAACCTCCCTCCTGGATGAAGCTTTCCACCAGCTGACGAGCTAACTAAATATCACCGAGCAAAAAGTAAATGTTTACTCCAAGCCAGGTGCTTGGACTCCACTGTATTAGGCATGAGTAAGTGGTTTAATTGACTCACCTTTATTCAACTGTTTGTATGTTCCTCATAAGTGCCTGTCAGAGAGGATCGTTTGTGTTTCCCTTTTAACATCTGGCTCATGAAAACGTAAACTCATCTTAACAGTGTTAAGTAAGGATCTTGCTTTAGATTCTGACATCCTTTCCTCCAATTTGTATTAAAATGAGAGAGGAATGGAGTTAAAGCATGGCACTCTGGCTGGCTACTTAATCAAAATTCATGGAGTTGTATTTTGTCATGTGTCCTATATATTAAGTGTTGTTTGTTTTTACCTCTTCACGATGAAATCCTAGCTAAACACTGTGGACTCAATCTCACCTGTGAAATCACACAACTGCACTGTTTATCAGAATGTCTCCAAGGGAAATCCATAGTGATGTGTGACTATCTAGTGTAGATATTTCTTAATAAAGAAATTTGTGGTCAGCATGACATGTTAGCCACGGTTGACTCCATTCGTCTTTTCATTGTGTGGTTTTGTTGTTGTCAAATCTACTTTCCAGGCATTTTTTTTTCCGAAACATGTACCCATTAATTCATCTGCTTAGAATAGTTTAGATAGAAAAATATCTGATGGAGATCTCAGAAATTCTCTCCATCAAAATGACTTGTGGCCATGCCTTTGAACCCCACCATTGGTTTCCTTTGTCTTTCTCCATTTCTGATTCTCTCTCTCTGTGGTTACCTTGGAAATACAACTTACCTGACTTTGAAATTCATGGTTAACTCAGAAGTCATTGTAGCTAGTGATTCACAGTCTTTGTTTTGAAGACACCATGAGGAATATAGAAGCACAGTTTTTAATTATAATAAATATGAATTAGTATTTTTTTACTCAGGTGGCACACACATAAGTATAGGGTGCTCATGTGTAATAATCTCAGCCTAGTTCTCTGAGAATTTTTTCAAATTCATTCTCTAGCAAAATATTTCCCAAAAGTGTGTCCACAGAACATTGTACCTTCGGTGTTTCTTGAGAAAAAAGTGCCACAATCTAATATGTTTAGAAAACCCTGCGCACTCTTTCTCTTTCCTTGGGAGTAATCATTGGCATTAGCAAATGTAGCACTAGGAAACTCTACAGTGGTGGAAGAACTTGTTTACTTTTAACTCAAAATTATTTGACCTATGCACTCAAATCCCTGCTTTTACTTGTTCCTCCTTCTTTCCTTGGAACATATTCATACTTGAGAAATGGACTCCAGATATATGATCCTTATGAATAGTGATAGTAATTGCTATGGTTGGTTTGACCACCTCCAAATCTGCTGTTGAAATTTGATCTCCAATGTTGGAGGTGGGGTTTAATGGGAGGTGTTTGGGTTAAGGGGGTGGATCCTCCATGAATAGATTAGTGCCTTCCTTGGGAGGGAGGGACTGAGTGACTACTGGTTCCATTAGTTCCTGAGAGAATTCTCAAGGGAGCTGATTGTTAAATCCCCCCCTTTCCTTCCTCTTTCGCGGTGTGATCTCTGCACACGACAGGTCCCCTTCCCCTTCCTTATGAGTGGAAGCAGCTTGAGCTCCTCACCAGATGGAAATGCCAGCACCATGCTTCTTATACAGCCTGCAGAACAGTGAGCCAAATAAGCCTCTTTTCTTTATGAATTTCCCAGCCCCAGGTAGCAATACAAAGGGGCTGAGACAGTAATTATCATTTGTTGAGCTTCTACTATGTGCCTGGAACTGTTCTAGGTACTTCAGGTGTTGTGATGGGTAGGTATTTGGGTGCCTTAACAGAGACTAAAATTGCTGCTTTAGTTTAATCTATCATTTGAACAGGGTAGATTTTTTTTTCTCTCTCACATAACAATCTAAAATGGCAAACAGTATAGGAACTTAGGGCAACAATCTTTTACTGGGTCATCCAAGAGTTCTGTTACTTTCTATGGTGTTGCTTCACCATCCTTCAAAGGGTCCCTTCTCTGTAGGATTGAAACTGTCTCATCACCCCTCATCCACATCACATTCTTTCGAAAAGAGACAAAAGAGAAAATATAGAGCAAAGAGTTTTCTTTTTAAAAAAAAATTATTTTTAATTATTATGGGTACATAATAGTTGTATATATTTATAGGGTACATGTGATATTTTGATATAGGCATATGATGTATATTAATCAAATAGGGTAATTGAAGTACTCATCACCTCAAGCATTTAACATTTCTTTGTATTAGAAACATTCCAATTCTATTGTTTTAGTTATTTTACATTATACCCTAACTTACTGATTAGAGTCACTTTGTTGTGCTATCAAATATTGTTTGTTCTATATAACTATATTTTTGCCCCCATTAACCATCCCTGCTTCATCCCTTCCTCCCTGCTGCCCTTCCCAGCCTCTGGTAACTGTCATCCTACTCTGTGGCTCCATGAGATCAGTTGTTTCAATATTTAGCTCCCATGTATGAGTGAGAACATGTAGATTTGTCTTTCTGTGCTTGGCTTATTTCCCTTATTAATAGCTAATTAATAACATAATGTTCTCCAGTTCCATCCATGTCATTCCACATGGCAGGATTTCATTCTTTTTGTGGCCATATATTATTCCATTGTGTATATGTACCCCAATTTATTTGCCCATTCATCCATTGATGGTCACTTAGGTTGATTCCAAATGTTTGCTATTGTGAGTAGTGCTGGAATAAACATGGGAGTGCAGATATCTTTTCAGTATGCTGAATTCCTTTCTTTTGGACATAGACCTTGCAGTGGGATTGCTGGGTCATATGGTAGTTCTATTTTCAGTTTTTTGAGGAATCTCCATACTGTTCTCCATAGCGGTTGCGTAAATTTACGTTCCCAGCCATAGTGTACGAAGGTTCCCCTTTCTCCACATCCTCGTCAGCATTTGTTATTGCTTTCTCCACATCCTCGTCAGCATTTGTTATATGTCTTTTTGATAGAAGCCATTTTAACTGGGGTGAGATGATATCTTATCACTTTGATTTGCATTTCTCTGATGACTAATGATATTGAGCATTTTTTCATATGCCTGTTGGCCATTTTTATGTCTTCTTTTGAAAAATGTCTATTCAGATCTTTGAGGGTTAACAGCTTTTTCTGTTAAAGATCTGGTCTGGATTAGGCCCATAGCTCATTGCCCATAATTTTATTGTCATAGGCACACCCAGTTTACAAAGAAGTCTGGGATATACAGTCTCTTCCTGGGGAACATATGTCTACCACAAACTTAGGAGTTTCTAGTATTTAATCGGAAGAAGGAAAAAATGAATCTTACAAGACAGCCTTCTCTGCTGTGAGTTTACCTCCTTAGATCCTATGATCAACCTCATGAAATAAGCACTTTTGTCTCCATTTTAATAATGAGAAAACTAAGCTTCAGACAGGGTAAAACTAAAGTCATATGGTGATTAGTGGTTTTAGGCGTTGATACCCAATTCCACATCCTGGGTTCTTAACTAATACACACAGTTGCAATGCTTTTCCAGAAAATTTCTAGTATTTTTCACCATTCCTGGGCCTATCCTTTCCTAAACCTAAAAGCTATCCATTTTCCAAGACCGTGTGGCAGAGACTGTAGTTTCTTCACCCAAACCATTCCTCCTTTCTTTCTGAGCATGTGTCTGAACTGTATTTCTCAACTTCTCTTACGTAAGGCCATAGGACTAAGGTCTAGCCAATGAAATATGAGAAGATCCTACGTGCACCACCTCTAGGCCCAGCCTGTAAAGACCTCCTATTCATGCTCCTCCGTGCCCCTTCCCTGCAGCTAGCTGCATTGGAAATGACACCCAGGACAACTGGCAGGCCACATGTCAGATAGCTGGGCCTTTCTCAGCCTGAGTCTTTGAATGGCTGTGGATTAGAACCACCCTCAGGATGTGTTTTCTCTCCTGGTATTGTTATGTGAGCAGAACATGAACTTCTGCTGCACTTGATTCATTTTAAACTTTTTGATCTATTTGTTCTAGTGGTTAGCCTCCTCTAATATTCTCTGACCGATTAGCATGATGCCATGGATGACAAGTTGACAACCTGAGTTAAATTCCTGTGCTTACTATTTTCTAGTGATGTGATCTTGGGCAATTTACGAATCTCTGTGAGCCTCAGTTTTTCTCAGCTTTAAAAATAATACTCAATCATAGAGTTGTCATAAAAAGCAAGTTAATCTCCCAAAAAAGTCCTATTTCTTGTTACTTATTCCATTCCAGTGATCCATTTGTGCTTATTCTAATGGCTCCACTGTTTAAAATATACATGCCTTAGATTATGAAAACATTTGAAAAGAAAATGTCTTAGGTTTCCACATTTACATTAGAGAACTTCCAGCTTTATTCAAAAAAAATTTTAAAAAGGCATGTCAATAAAATGAGACAATATCAGTTTTGGAATCATTTGATCAACTTGGATAAAAATACCTGTTTGACCGCATACTACTCTGTCACCTTTCTGAGGCTTGGATTAAGCATCAGTGATTTTGGAATAATAGTAGTCCCACTTCGGGGATCGCTAGGATTAAATAAAATTCTAAAAGTCTGTGAAATCTGGTTGTACATTTGATGATTTCCCTTCTCTCCCCAAGTAGATTTCCATATGAGGCACTTTTAGTCATTTTGGCTGGACCACAGTCAGTTTTATTTCTTCAAATATTAGAACTGAATGGTAGTAACTAGTAATTTGGAACCTCTAGAAAGCAGATTTGTTTTTCTGATGGTAATGCTGAATCATAGCTCATTCTCCAACAAGCCTGTGGATGTGGGGTGCTTTGTAAAAGAGGACGTTGGTCTACTGCTGTAGTACCAGAGACAGAGGACAAATGATGGTGGTCCTGCCTCACTGGGCAAGTGATGGTCACAGAGTGTCCATCTCACAACAAAACAAGGCTAATTTTGTAGAGGAATAGAAATGTTGTAGGTGATCTAGTTGTCTCTAGTATGTGCCTTTGAATGTTTCTTCTCAAGTAGAACATGGTACACCCTCTGCAAGAGAGGATTTCCATTTTGAAGGTACGTGGGAAAACGATATTCAGACTCTACACCCACTTTACCTGCTGAGATCTATCTTGTTATGGCATTACAGATGTTGATCCATTAGCTTCTCCTACCAAGTTATGCCGTAAAACAGATGCAATGGTTGTAGATTGCACTAATCATGTACACCTTGGCTTAACTTGTTGCCTAAAAATAGGCAAACCATATTAGTCCTTGTATAGTCTTTTTAGTAGAAAGGCAAAATCATTGGGAAACAGTAAGTAAAATTGTGTTTACAGTTAATTTTTTTTTTTTTGCTTCCACTCAATGCAGTGTCTATATGAAGTTAATGCATTTTGACTCAATTCATTAGCAACCAACAACTTCACACTTGAGTGCATGAAAAACTTTGGGGCTTAAGTGTTGATTTGTTGCTAAATATTCCCTTCAGGAATCTGTGTAGACTGATCATTTGACTGGGAAATTGTGTGTATGTGTGTGTGTTTTAACTTTACCTTTGTATGGGAAATCAGAAAATCTCAATTTATTGGTATTTCTCATTTAATCTTCTGCTTTATTGACTGTCATTCTGAATTCCCTATTGCATTTAATTTTGGGAGTGAAAAATCATTCTAGATGGTATTGAGCCACTTTTCCTCTTTATTAAGAAAATATTGGGTTAAATTTAATTCTTGATAGCTGAAAATTTGGAGCACTGTAATATATTTAAATATTATATAATATTAAACTAATATTTAAGTATTAATTTCTATTTTGGAACAGAAACTATTTTGAGAATATAATAAGAGCCATGGATAATCTTCTCAGAAATGAGAGAGAGAGAGAATTTGTATACAATTTATGGATCTCAACAGCCCACCTTTTGAGCTCATGGCAGTAGACTCCAGATTAAGAGTCTCTGGCATAGAGGTTTTGACATTATCATTCTGGACATTTGTTCTCATAGTAGTAAAAATATAGGTAGAGAAAGGGGGATTTGGCAAAACTCTTCATTTACTCTTTAAAAATTCAGAGTACATTAAAATCATGACAATCTTTGTTCATTCGTAGGCCGGGGAAGTTGCATGTTAATTTTTACTTTTATTAGAATTTGTGTCTTATTGTTTTGCCTTTTTCTCTTAAAAGCAGAGTGTCCAAAGGGTAAGTCTGATTAACCAAGGGTTTTGGGAAGTTGATTCTAAATAAGTGAGCTGTATTTTAAGTGCCCTTCTTAGTATCCCTTGAACTCAGCATATGGAAATAAATTCCAGAAGTTTTCCTTAATTTCAAAAAAATAAATATAAATAGTTAAAGGGCATTTGGTGTTGGATTTTTTTTTTTTTTAATTTCCAGCCAGCTCAAAGCACAGTCTCTGTTCTTGTTCTCTTTGCCACTGGTTCTCAGTGGGAGTGGAACAGCTCCCCAACTGGGGGTGGGTTTGGGAATCTGTGGGTCTGTTTTTTGTTGTCACAATGTCAAAAGGGACCATAATAGCTGTTTAGATGGCAGAGCCAGGGTTGCCAAGAAGACTTTTACTTTTTCTTTTCTGCAGTTGTCATGACTTTGTAATCTCCCCAAAGACATTCATGTAGGCTAAAATCTTATTCGTAATGATCAAGCTAGATTATAACTCCTAAACTACAGATAATCACACACACACAAGATTTTATGGTTTTAATACACTCTGAATTCTTTCAAGAGTGCTTGAAACTGCCATATATATTGAGAGAAGGTTGTTGTTTGATTTGGTTAAGAACTTTACTATGAGTTGTTTTCCATTTTGGAAAGTCATGCCAGAAACAATAATACTGTTCATGGTATTGAAGTCACCAAGAGAACATACTTGTATCAATGTATACTTGTAATTATCAGGTTCATGATTCCATGTATAGCTGCAAGCTTTTCACTAATTTATTATGTGTTCTAGTATAGTTATCTCAAACATTTACATACTTAAATATTTATTATCATTTTATTCTATTTTATCCTGTAATTTAAACTGTAAATTATAATTTATTAAATAAGTCAAAATTTCTTTGAAAAAAGTGCTCTCGGGCAGAGTTTTAATATTCTTGGTCTTTCCTTGCTAAAGAGAATTCTCTCACACTAATTCTGGATTTTTGTGCTCACTCAGAGCCATGTTGTTAAAGAGACAAGTGAATTATTACCTTTTCAGAGCACAACTCCAGGGAGAAGTTTGACTAGTGACTGGCAATGTAGTGGAAATTTATTTCCTTTGTTCTCAATACAATCACTTGTGAAATACCTTAAACTAAAGCAATGAAATCATTTATGAAGAGAAGTTGGAACGTTTGAGTTCATTTTCCCTCTTTGCTCTTCATTTCAGAAACCCTCCATAATGCAAACTGGAATAAAATGGAAATTTTGCATAAATGACATGTGGCAACCTAATTTAGTGTAAGCCAGGGAACCTGGGAATACTTTTAACTTCAAAGCTCTTGCATTTTATTCCTTCCTTACTTTTCCTCCTTTCAAAGCATTCTTTACCCATGCACCAGGTTTGAACAATGACAAATCAAATGCCCAGAGCCAAAAATAGTATTCCTAATATTTCCACACAGTTAATTCCTGCTCCCTGATCAGCGCTGGGGTACTCCGTGCTCTCGCAGAAGAGTCTCGAAGCCTGACACCGGGCTGAAGTCTGTGTTTGTCCAGGACTCCCTTGACACCCCCTTGTGATCTGTGCCGAATTCTGATGTCCTGGGCCATTCAACATGTCTGTAAAGTGAATTTGTACCCCTGTTTTCAATCAGTCATCCTATCCTAGTAACTGTCCCATTCCACCATTCCAGTAAACTACTCTAAATCCTTCTTCTATGTTTCAAAGGCAACAGTCTTTACTACAACAAAAGTAGCTGGTGTTTCTTGGATGCTCACATGTGCTGGAACCAGCAAAGTGCCCTACCTGCATTGCCTCATGTAACTTGCTTAATTACCTATGACATAATCTCTGTTATTATCCCCATTATGCAGATGAGAACATGGACACTGCTCTGATTTACATGTGCCCCCTCCAAGATTCATGTTGAAAGTGAGTCCCCACTGTGACTGGGGGAGTGACTGAGTCAGGAGGGCTCTGCCTTCAGGAATGGATTAGTGCCTTGTATTATAAAAGACCTGGAAGGAAATAGCTTAGCTCTTTCTGCTCTTTGCTCTCCCGCCTTCTGCCGTGTGAGAGCACAGCAAGAAGGCCTTCTCCAGACACCAAACCTGCTGGCACCTTGATCTTGGACATCCCAGCATGCAGAACACTGGGAAATAAACTTACGTTATTTGTAGTTAACCAGTCTGTGGTATTTGTCATAGCAGCGCAAAGTGACTAAGTCGGACTGTCAAGAATGGTCACAGTCTCACATGGCAAAGGTCACACAAGAAGTCTGTTTGATTCCAAAGGTCTCTTTACCCTCATGTTTTCCTGGATTTTATCTGTATATCCTTAGATGGCTGAGCTATCTTTCCATGAGGCATTGCTGCCTCGAATATCAGTCTTTAGGAATCGCTTCTATTCTGTTGATGAATGAAGCATAGATCATGATATCCAGTCTAACCCCTCTCCAGAGTTGACATCTGTCCCCTACTCAAAAATCTATGACAAATCAAGTCCAAACTCCTTAGTCTGACATGATAATTTGATCCAATCCAGCCTCTCTATTTCCACCTATCTTGTTTGCCTATGTGTTGATTTTCATTTAGTTGTTGCCTTGATAGAATGGTCTCCCCACCCACCCACTGCCACTCGTTGTTTCTGTCTGTGCATGTGTTCCCATCCCCCAAGTCCTTTGATGACAGGAAACTCCCTTTTACTACTGTTGATCTATTTTTCACCTCCTCCCCATGCCCTCCTGGCATGCGATTGTATGATGACTTAGTTTCTACATTTTCTTGAAAAATCTTGTCACAATAAGGTTTTTTGGGCCCCATAAATATTTTGCAATGTTTTATTAATAATTAAGTGGTTCTATTTAGTTTTCACGTTGAGTTCTCCATTTCTTGGGAAGATCCAATCCCTCTTTTTTCCATGCTTCCATTGTGCCTTGGACATATTTCTGCTACAGCCCTTCCTAATTCTCTGAATGTTCATATTTACTGAACTGCAAACTCCAACACAGGGTCCATGCCTCGTTCATCTTTGTGTCTGTTTAGTTACTCCATAATTGTTTGTTGAGTAAGTGAAGAATATAGTGGGAAACAAACTCCAGGGATCTTGTGGGTTTTATACCTTTGTTCTGGGTTTTGCAAAAGATATAATGGCTGTTAATGAATTAGTACCTTCCTCCCCATCCTCCACCCCCGTTGAGATGGTTCACCCTGTCCAGATGGTACAATAAGAGTGTGTAACCACTTGATCCACCTTAAAATGCTATCGGGTAACAACGTCTTCTTGACATCAGAGGCTGGAAATCAAACAGTGTATGATGTACGGTTGCTCTTGCTTGGGGCAGAGAGGGCAGATTTAAGAAAGAACAATACACTAAGATGAAATTTGGCTGTAATACAAGGTTAATGTCTCCTCACCTCCTAAAGAGTACCCAGGGATCGTTTATCATCCCAGCTGTTGGGGTTTAGAGCTTATTTCTTATCCAAGTGACAGTGCCTTCCACAGGAAGCTCTTCCCTAGAGATGCCCTAATAAGCCAATGTCCCATGTAGGTGAGATTTTCCCTGGCTGTCCTTATGCAAGCGGTGACTTGAGCCCATCTGAAGTCCTTCATTAATGCAAACAATGACCCAGCCTGTGGTGGCACTGACTCTTGAAGCTGAAGACTTGGAGAAGGAACCTGATTTTCCATCACAGTGATTGTTGTTTTCAATGAGATGTTTACCTTTTCAGATTTCTCTCTGCCAAGTACAAATCAGTGTATTTCCAACATCCCAGTGTCTTTGCTGTATATTGCTGGCTTGCACTGCCTCTCTTTAATAAACAAGCAACTGCAGAATAGCCTTTCAACCGACGTGGGGGGAAGATCTCTAAGCAGGAGATGGGCTGTCCCACACCTCCAAATCCTCTGCCAGCCATCTCCTGTTAGGTAGCCAAGGAGCTGCCCAGAGGGGACACTTGAGATCCGTGAATAGTCTATGACTAATTGGGTTTGGTCTCAAACATGTATGCAGTTTCCTATGCCAGGGGGCAGGGCAAGACCACATAAGCTCTATTTAGGATTCCTTTTCCTCTTTAGTCCAAAGCTCACCATGTAGGACAGGTGACTAACTTGTTTCTTAGACCCTTCTTCCTAGGCTAACACATTGACCTTGGCCTCCTGGATTTTACCTCTTAAATTGCAACAAGAAACATGGGCACAAAAGGTTTATGGCAGCTTTGGCCTCATCTGAGCCCTCCATATCTTCCTTTATTGTATCCAAACCATACAATAAAAGGTCTTCCAAGGGACCTTCCAAGAGAAAGGTGACTACAGACCTTTCTCACCACACTGTGAGCCTGAGGAGGAAAGAAAATACAGAAAGTTTACACCAAAGGGAAGACAAGACATAGCTCTACTTCTTTCCTTTGCCTGTCCCCTCCATAGACTGTAGGTCCTTCATGCATTTCTGAACTTCTCCCCTTTGGGTGGAATGCGTGTGTGTGTTTACAAATTCACAAACATGAGATCTTGGGCTTCCCTGGAGGTCAGAGTGTATCGTCAAGTCTTCCTTTGCAGAGGATGAAGGCTTCTGTAGTGTCAAATCTGCCCATTTATGCACAAATCCACAAACATAAAAAGAAACCCTGATTAGGATGAAAGCAAGGGGACACTCTCTTTTTTCTGCTTAGTGGCTGCATCGAGAGCTAATAACACCATCAGTGGGATGGTGAGACATGGTTTGAGAATATACCCTCTCCCTTTCCGCATCCACCAGCAACTTTTGATGGTGCCTCGAATAAAGTTCATATTGTAGAAATATACTCAGAGGTAATGAATGACATGATTAGATTATTCGTTTTCCCCAATCCCTGCCCTGTAACCTTTTTGGCTGAGTAGAACTGGGTGTCTTCCCCTCTGAGCCCAGAAGCTAACAGGAGGTGTTTCCTTCCACTTGGTGGAGCTGTGCACATACGTGCTTGAGGGGAAAGAGGAGCCGGCCCCAGCAGGCTCTCTGCTCCAGCTGCTCGGGCTTCAGTGATCTCTCCAGTGCACCATCCTAGCTCTACGCAGTGATGCCTTCCCCCTGATGGCAGTAAAATTTTAATTAGTGGGCACTGTGCATTCCTCTGGAATGGAATGCACACATGGCAGGAAGTTAAGAGGCCACGTCCACAGTCCCAGTTTCATTGTCAACCAGCTGCATGGTTCTGGGCAAATGGCTTTATTTTGCTGTGTCACAGTTGTGGACTGGGTTAAGTTGGGAGCAATGCCTGGTCTACTTTTCCCTCGAGTTTGGTGGAAGTGTAAAGTAAAATTATACGTGAAAGTGCTTGGGGAATTGAAGAGTGGGCAAATGCATATCAGAATACTCGTTGAATTCTATTCATTTCCCAAGGTGCAGGCCACCCGTATTCAGTCTTTCTCGCTTACCAATCCGTTTTCCACACTGCAGCCAGAATGGTTGTTCTCAGTGCAAATCTGATCATATCGATCCCCTGCTTCAAACCCTAAGTATCTTCTCCCTCCCACAGAATAAAAGTCACAACTCCTTAAGAGGCTTACAGACCTTTACCAGCTCTACTCTTGATCTTTGAAGCCGGTGATGTCTTTGTGCTGCTATTAAAATAATAACAGTGCTTTGAATGTTCAAGCATTTTCTCTCGCTGTTCAGATCTCGGCCATGTGGTTGTCCCAGCCTGGGATGAGCTTCCCGCTTCCTTTCTCGGCTGACTCCTACTCACTGTCCAGATTGCAGCATCGAGTCGCTTCCAGTGGGAACGTTTCCCTGGTCCTCTGTTAGCAGCTCTGATTTATGCTCCCACGATACTCGGTTCTGCCTCCAGATAATGTTTTATCTGATTATTTCTCCTCCATAAAAGCACAGTCATCATCTGTATAACTCAGTATTGTAACTCTGGCAGCAAGCACAATCTCAAGCTCATAAAAAATGCTCAAGACATATTTGTTGAATGACTAATTGGAGAGGGTATTCATTTCCTAGTGCTTCCATACCAAAGTCCCACAGGTCAGGTGCCTTAAAACAATAGAAATTTATTCTTTCCTACACCCAGAGGCTGGAAGTCTGAAATCAAGGTGTGGGCATGGACGTGTTACCTTCTCAGACTCGACATAGGATCTTTCCTCGTCTCTCCCTGGCTTCCAGAGGTGGCCATCAGTGCTTGGCATTTGATAGCTTGTTTCTGTGTCACTCCGATGTCTGCCTCTGCTGTCACATACTGTCATCCCTGTGTGTCTTTGTTTTCACATGGCATTTTCCTCTCTTATACGGACACCAACTATATTGGGTTAGAGCCTACCATAATGACCTCACCTTAACTTGATGACATATACAAAGACCCTGTTTCTGAATAAAGCGACATTCATTCATAGATACTGAAGGTTAGGACTTCAACATTATCTGTTGGGTAAGACACAATCCAACCCGTAACAGATTGCTAAACCAGTTAATTAATTATTAATTAATATAAGTTATGGATAGAAAAAGTTTCCCCTGATTATGATAAAAACATGGATAGCTCTAATCCACATACTTGCTTAAATAATGAATATGTATAATGTATATGTGTGTATATGTTTGTGTGTGTGTGTGTGTGTATATATATATATATATATACATGTACACATGCATTAATTATGTTGTGCAAAAACCCCAAAGGCTAATTATCCCAAAGAGGAAAGATTGTGTGATTTGTCTAAAGCATTTTAAAGACATTGACCTTTTTCAGATATAAATTTGGGGGATGACAAGAAATTAATTTCTTTGCCGACTTTCAGGATACTAAATCAACTGCATATAGTTGAAAAATTTAAGAATTGTGAGGTTAGTGGCAGCTTTAGTTACCATTGAAAGACAGCAGTTTAATACCGTCATCTCTGGTTGGATGTTTCCTTCTTTGTCACCTTCCTTTTCTTCAGGTCTGTCATCTGTCCTTGGGTGTCTTTTCCTTCCAAAGGATTCATATATGCTCTAGGTTTTTTTTCCTTAAGCCTCAGATTATGAAAAGCAAGGTTAGATGACAAAAGCAAATGATCTGCTACATTATGCCCCGATTTATAGCATTCAGCGGTGCTGAAATCAAGCAGAAACTTTCACGAGATAAAGTATATCTTTAGTGACCAACATTGAGTAAAAGGGACTGAGATAGGAATTTTTTGTGATTTAACTAAAAACTTTGAAAATGGTGCCTTTGGGAAACTAGCAAATTGCCTCTCTTTGCTAATGTTCATTGTAACTAGTGGTAATATTGGGGTCAGATACTGACCCAAAAGTGCACGTTTGCCTTGTTTCCAGCTTTAGAGCTGCTAAAGCCTTCCCTGCAAGAAGCCAGGAGTGAGTAATCCTTCAGATTGGTAGGAGCAAGAATCTATGCTGTAAACTGGCTTTGCTGAAACACACATTTCAGAGACTGTGCGTGTCTGGCTCAGGCAAAGCGGATTATAGGTTAGTAACTGACCGATGCACTTTTGCAGCTCCCATCCTCTGGGGTTTTCTTACTTAGAGGTTCAGATGAATTTAGCCAAATACCAACCTTATCCCTTCCCTACTTTTCCTAAACATCATGGCTGAATATACTTTTAGTTTTAGCAATGCAAAAGATGGTGAGAGAGAGAAAGAAGTGTTGAAAAAGAACGGGCTTTAGGTCATTGCATTTTTTCAAGACATTTTGCAGATTGTATTCATATTTTAAAAGTCTAAATCAGAGCCCTGTAGCACTGACTATCTTGGGTGTGCAAGCATACCACCATATGGCAAAGGGCAGAGTTGCTAAAACCATAAATAACAAAGAGGAAGGTTAAATAGCAAATTAATTGAATCCTATACAAGGTACTAACAGTATCTTAATTTTGAGAGACATCTGTTATCAAAAATTGCTGCCTTGATAAAGCTATTGGGACTTACAAGTATATTTGCTGGGCATGCTTCAGAGTTATAAAATATTAGTACCTTACGAAGTAAAGCATGCTTATGAAAATGCAGTTATGCTCCCATTTTCAAAGGAATATGTAAGTGAGGAATAAACATAGAAATCCTTAGCTAAATAACGGGAAATTGGAGCTAAATAGAAATAGCCTGTATTTTTGTCTGTGCATGTTCTATTCATGCTAATGCACCTATTCTCCCACTTTACCCTCCATAAACTGCAGGGCAGCAAGCTACATTTTTCGTCTTCATGTTCAGCAAAGTATCCATAAAATCTAATGCCCAGTTACCACTCAAGTGTGATGAAAAGAAAGAAGCTTCAGAAAAGAATCTCCAGTTCTATTGAATCTCTCTAATTATTAATACATCAATTTCCATGTTGGGGGTTGTACAAACCTGTGGCTGATTATGTTTTTGTTTCTTCTAAGGCTAGGTACACTAATGTGTGAAAAGCACTTAAAATCCTCAGTAGACAGGTGTGAAAGTAAATAAAAAGTGTGTGCTATTTTTATTAATGCCTTTGTTGTTATCACTATTATTGTCTTATTCCCATGGGTATTGGAGGGTTGAATTTCAATGTTCGTAAAACACCTAATGAGCATCCTGTGTGATAGGAATAGTATTCAATGATAATTATTTCCTTCCTTGTGCATTATTACTGAGGTTGTCACTAATCAGGAACTGTGTGAACTCTAAACTTTTCTCCTGCAGCCATCTCATTAAAAAGGCTTCTGGATTTTTTTCCCCCTAGGCTAGAAACTAACAAAAACAATGATAAAAGGGCACTCAAAGGAAATTTAAAAAGGCAAGGTTTTTAGTTTTGTGTGTGTATTCTGTATATGTGTGTTTTAAAAATAACCAGCTCAACATTGAGTCATAAATAAGTTTCAAATTAAATTCCCCTTTTTGGCTTTTTTTTCTTTTACTTTTCTTTGTTTTCTTTTTTCTTTTCTTTTCTTTTCTTTTCTTTTCTTTTTTTGGCAATTGGACTGACTGCAGCCATTAATTATTTGTTTGTCTTAACAAGTCAAGGATTGCTCTTTCACTTTTTAGAAGAAATAATGATATGGAAAGAGAGAAGTGAAGGACTATTATGTAGGGATTTTTATGGACTGTGCATGCCTCTTTCATGGGTGTTGTTTCCAAGATACCCTGGTGAGGCTGGTATTAGGACTCTCTTTTGAAGGATGAGAACAAGTTTCAGGGTAAGTGCCTGACTTTCTACTGTCCTACAACTACTGAAATAGGCAACATTTTAGCACAACATTTGAACTGCCTGGTTCTTAAGGAGAAGCTCGTTCCTGTACACAATAGGAATTATTAAAAAGGTGTGAGATCACCATATATGAAGCTTACACCTTAGCGTAAATGAAATGCAGCAGAGTAAAGAATGTTCTCCAGCCCTGGGAAGGGACAGAAGAAACACAAAGTGACAGATCTACTGTGGCCCTGGACTTTAGGGTGCTGTAATTTTTAAATAATTACAAATATTTAGACGTGCTTTTTTGTTTCCTATTCACTAAGTCCTGTCCTGATTCTCTGGCTGTAGGAAAGAGGCTCTCTGTGATAAATTATTGTGTTTGTGTGTGAATGGATGGAAGAACACATCCGAGATAATGTAGTGTTTACTGCTTTGCTATTAGCACAATGGGCTGTCTTTATGGAGTGTAATATTTAAATCTGTGCACCAGTGCATTTTTAAATAGAGAATTCGCTTCCTATTTTCACTTAAAACTATCTTTTATTTTAATTAACAGGAAAGCAGTTTAATCATCCATCTTTATAGCTAAGGGAATTTTACAGGCTTATAATACTGTCAGATTCCAGGGTATATAAGTGAGAAAGAAACAATTTTAAGGAGGAAATGGGCCTTTCTTCTTTTTTTTGCTTGCTTGCTTCCTTCCTCCCTCCCTCTCTTACCCTCTCCCTTCCCCCCTCGCTTCCCCTGTCCCTGCCTCCCTCCCCGTCCCGCCCCCCCCCCCCTTTTCCCATGAAGAGGTTGTTCTACAAGCTAGGAAGTTTCATTGATGGTGTGTGATTTCACAGGCTGGATTCCATCTCAGAACATCTGTCAAATTCAGACCCTTCTTAAGCTTCATTCCAATATCATTACCCCAGGGTTCCCAGTTATATGCACATATGTTTTCATAGTGATAGGAAAAAGGATTTGTATAAGCATGTGTGGGTTAGAATCAGTGGTGTGCTGGCTTAACAACCAGCTCTTAGGGGACAGGGTGGGGGGAGGTGTATGGAAAGAGCAGGTATAGGGAAGGCCCTGATGTCTGGTGTTTGCCAAACTCTGTAGTGTAAATACTCCCACCATGGCCAACTTCAAGGTTATTTTTTCCCATTA
>CM052451.1:7481569-7504564 GCA_028533085.1 Varecia variegata | reverse complement strand
ACACAGATACTGAAGCAGAGTCAGGATTTGAACTCATACAGTCAGGCCCCAGGGACTGAGCACTAGCCATTGTACCACCATAATAGCACATTGAGGATGTGGCAGAGATAGAACTTAGCTCCAAGGAACAGACTCTCTCCACTATGAAGCCCCTGAAAGGAATTTCATACAGATTACTTTACCACGCTCAGTTAATTTAGAAAGATTTGCAGGCACTGCTGAATGATTTCGGGAGTAAGAGCAAGCCATTGCAACCACTGTTGAAAGTAATTTAATAGATTATGCATTTAAGTATTAGAGGTGGATGATGTGGTGGAGAAAAGAGGATCTAACATTTGGGAAGCATTTAATATCCTCTAGCAATATAGAGACATCATTTTGTTGAATCCCCAAGACACCCCAGGAGGTAACTTTTATTAGTTTCAAATGTAAGTTGCAGTCATAGATAAGGAAACTCAGATGTGGAGTTACTGAGTAATTTTCCCAGATCTTTATAGATACGAAGTTGTAGAGTTGGGAACTCATCCAGATTCCCAAGATAAGTGTCTAGATCACCTCTATTTTTTACTATCATGCAGCTCTTGCCCAGGGCCTGTGTGTTGTACCATAGTAAGAAAGAAGAAAGCCTTTCAGAAGATAAATATTGGGGAGCTTGAAGCCTGATCACATAGTTTAGTAGTTAAGTGGACTTAGGCAAGCACCATCATAAGGCTCAATGTTTTCATCCTCAAAGTGGGAATACTGAAATTGTCACTGCTTCTCAGGGAGAGAATTTTTAGTCACTCTGTTCAGTTTTGCAAAAGCATGGTAGTATAAGCCTTTACAAGGGATTACAAAGAATAAGATAAGGCTTAGCTTTTAAGGATCCTGGACTGCACATGTCTCAAAACTATTTTATGCTTAATTTCCAAAGTTATAAGAAACGCAGACAATTTCCTCTACTTGAAATTTCTTTTCCATCTTAGTTGGCCTCTTTTCTGTCTTCTGAATAAAGCATGCACACTTGGTGTCTGGCCTTTGCTCGTGCATGTGTCCTGGTCTAGGATGCCTTTCCCTTCCTCAGGACCTGAATCAGCTTCAAGGTGAAACTTTCCTGATCACTCCAACCTGAAGGGACGCCCTTCTGTTCTTAATGTAGCCGATCGGGTCATTTAATACAAATTCCCTTGGACTTTATATATAGGATTTATGTATATGGATTTCTGTGTTTTCTTTAGAAATAGGTTATAAAGTTTTTGATGCTAGAGCGTTGCTTTATATCTCCAGGAGACACTCAGTATATGTTTGTTGATCGTTTTGATTTTACAGAAAAGGCAGGAAGAACAAGGTAAAGTGGCCACCATGTGCCAGAAACATCATATAATTATCTCAGTCCAAACATAAATTAAAACAGTTTTCTTCAGTCAATTGCAATAGCTTATAGAAAAAGCTTTCTTCACCTACTTCTCAGTGTCCCAATTCAGAAAATACAGTTTGGTCATATGTTTTGTCCACCAGGGTTGATGTACAGAAACACGATGAACACTCATAATCTCTTTGGAAACATAACATTCAAAGGGAATCCTAAATAAAAGGACCGATCAATACAGAGTGCAGCTTTAAAATTCTTTCATCTAATAAAGCTAGTTTTCTTGGCAGCATCCGCAAGAGCTGGAATTTTTCAAAAATGATCCTTATATATGTATTGATTGAATTTATTAAAATGCTTTATTACCATATTCATTCGCTTATAAGATGGCATGCTTCCATGTCAAATGTAAGACTCCAAAGACAATCAAATAAATCAAAACAGTGTAGAGCAAAAAAGGCTACATAGCATTTACAAACTCTGTTTTTGTTCATTTTTATATACCCGAAGGCTGAAAGATTTCTAGAGCCATGAAAGCCACAGTTCAGTGGAAAATACACATCACAATTTGAGAACATCTCCCACTGAGAATTAAGTGTGACAAGGGGGTAAAGAACCCTGGTAGGGTCGGGTGAGAATTTTGGTGTCCTTTGAAAATTGTTATGTCGGTACCTAATACACTAGGTGATGGTATTAACAGGTGGGGCCTTTGGGGAAATGATTAAGTCATGAAGGTTCCATATGCATGAATGGATTCTTGATCTTATGGCAGAGGTTGAAGGGAACATCCTAGAGCCTCTTTCCATTCTGCCATGGGAGGTCATAGCAAGAGCTGCCATCTATGAAACAGAGTTAGCCTTCACCAGACATTGTGTCTGCTGGCGCCATGATCTTGGACTTCCCAGCCTCCAGAACTTTGAGAATTAAATTTCTTTTCTCTTTTCTTTTTTTCCCTTTTCTTTCCTTTTCTTTTGTCTCTTTTGCCATGTAAAATATCTTAGACTTACCCAGTCTAAAATATCTTACCCAGTCTAAGATATTTGGTATAGCAGCTGAAATGGACTAAGACACCTGTCCTGCAGACTCTGTGGCATCTCAGTGTCTTTGAGGCTGTAAAGGACTTAGACCTTCAGTTTCACTACATGTTTGAGTAAAACAGAAAAGTGTGTATAAGGAAGTGTTTTATTTCCATGTTTATGGCAAATTATCTTTTAACTTATTTCCTGGTGGTCAAAAACAAAGTTATAAATTTTTAGTGTACTTTTAATATTTCACTATTTGTCAACCTGTCAACATCTGCATCAATAGAGAAGATGGGATGTATTTTATTATCTTTGTCATCTTTTCAGCTGTAGAGTGGAATGGGGGCCAGACATAGAAAAAAATTACACTGGGAATGTCTTAGGGAGAGATGTAATAGCTAAGGTGTCTCGATATGAAATAGACTGAGTATCGACAAGAGGCAAGACAGCTGGTGAGGAATCAAATTATACCTAACATGGGCTGTATGGGACTCATGTACCAAGAAAAAAGTGGCATTTTCCTAGCCCAGGGAGAGTTCTAGGAATTAGAGATGGGGAAATATTATTTCTTGACATGTCTAGAGGCTGTCTGAATGGAAGTCCTAGGAAATGTTCGATAGAAAGGCCACGAGAAAGCAAAAAGACCTGAGAACTTGTTTCCTCACTGAAGAGAGAAGCTAAGAATCACACTCTCCTTTGGACAAAAGTAATCACCATGGTAATAAATAAAACAGAACAGCCTTCCAGAGAACAGGGCTATTAGCACAGAATTTCTGCAAGTCAAAGGCAAGTCTGGATCAGGAAAGCAAGGCTGGGGTTGGAACCAGGTAGGGTCAGGGGTAGAGCAGTTCTGATGAGGCCAGGCCAGCAAAAGGCAGCAGAGCCCAGTTGGTTAGATCCTGGGAAGTGTGGCTTGCAGGGAAAGCATAGACAGTGGACAGGAAGATCCATCAAGATCAGAAACTGTGGTATCTCTACTTGCTGGGAAAGTGGGCAAGAAATGAAAGGCAGAGAGCCAGGTTGAGCAGCTGGAAACAGAAATCTGGGCACGGGGTCCTGGCAAGAGCTGGGAGGCAGAAGAACAAGGGCAGATCTTGATCCAAGTCATTTTCCTCTAGGCCCCAAACTTGAATATTCCACCTGTGACGGCCCAATGCCTTTGGGTGGTGTTCATAGAATTTCAGTGTCAGAAAGGGTTTCAGAGATGGTCAGGGATGCTCCTATGTATCCATCAAGCTCTCTGCAGTACTCCCAGAGAGGAAAGTGAGAGCATTTGAGAAAGAGGAGAGAAACAGAAATTCCTAACCCAATCTACAAATGCCTTATCAGTGAGTTGGGCTAAATAAACAAAATTTTAAAATTAGACTCCAGTTGTTTGTAATTTAGCTATTCATTTTGTATCGAGAAGACTTACAGCTGAATTCAAATAATTTCTTGCACCTTAATCTTAGCTGTACATGTATGGTTCAGATATTGCATTAGATAAATAGCTAGATAGAAGTAAGAAGGAAATGCTGTTTTCTGAATGTTGTGGTCTATAAGCAGATAGCTCTTCGCATGTTAGTGGTGGAGATTTGCAATCTGTAAAGAACACTTGCGGTCCTTCTATTTGAAGAAACCCTGATGGCTTTGTCACACATTCCAAGTTTAACTTTTATTTTTAAAGGGAAGTTTATAGATCATATTTTAAAAAGAAACATGTCTAAAGTTATACGTTAGACTCCAAACATTCGAAAAAGATTCAAAACTCTGGTTTCAGTCATATGTAAATATTCTTTTAAAGACGGCGAATTCACACTCCTAACTCAGATAGAGTAAGGATGATCAATGATTATGAAATAATTTCCCATAACATATCTTTAAATAGTAAACTCCTCTGCTGCATGGAATCCACACATCAGTTTATACAGAACTATTTCCAGGAATATAGTCAATCTCCAGTGTATGAGAGGTATATGTTTCACAAGTTGATTGTAAAGGAGTTATTTGGAATCCAGAAGCAGTTGTCTCAAAGAGTGAGTGCTGAGCTGGTGTTAAACCCACAGGTCATCTCGCAAAACACATGTCACACTAATTAATCTGTGAGGCAAGTTTGCTTATTCATTTTAAAATCAAAAATAATTTTAAAATTAGATAAAAAAAAACTATGAATCCCCTGTCCAAATAAATTTGCTGCTGAACATATACACATGCACACAAAAATTGGCATGCAGTTTTAAAGGATACAGAAACCCTCTGAAACTTGTCCAAAAACTCAAGGTAAGAAGCCCAAAGGTAGAGAATACCTATGGTTATATATTATATCACCATATATAATAGTAACTCTTTGGGAAAATGCATACTGTATTTTGGTCTAGTCCATAAAAGGAGAGAGGATTCTCCATCTCCCCTGTGGCTGAGAATGAGGAGAGTTCCCATAAAACTAAAATTTCAGCAATTCACCAGAACCTACAATAGGCCGGAAATGCTTTTTTGCGAGGGTTTTGTTTGTTTGTTTGTTTTTAGAGCTATGGGAGGGTGAGATAAGAGCGTTCCCAAAACAGTGTGATATGTGTGAAGCTCCCTGGTCTTCTAACACATGTCCAAGGCCATCGCCTTTTGAAATGTTAGTCCCAACAAGGACCAGCCTGCTTTTGAATCATCTGCTTCAATTTAGCTGTCCAGATCATTTCTTTCTATTTTTAGTAGAGATGGGGTCTCGTGCTTGCTCAGGCTGGTCTCGAACTCCTGACCTCGAGCGATCCACCCGCTTCGGCCTTCCAGAGTGCTAGGATTACAGGCGTGAGCCACCGCGCCCGGCCAACCAGCCACTTTTAAACCACGGTTTCTCTTCATTGCCCGCTGGGCAAGAGCTGCTTTTCTGGTCTTCCGAATACATGGACAGATCTGTTAGCAACAATGAGAAGCCAGTGAGGTGTGAAGCAGGCTCTGCGATGTTGTCTTTTCTCCTTTCTTAGACTCTGCGGGGAAAGGGGGAAGGGCAGGGAGAGGCTCATGCTGTGTGCACAGAGGTCTAAAGTGAGACTCAGATGGGGCTGGGATTCAGGGGATTTCATCACAGTAGGGCAGAGGTAGAGGTGGAAGAATGTATGAGGCCTGAAAAGCGAGGAGGAGAGAGATGGGCGTGAGTAGGGACAGGGCAGGGACCAGCTCACAGCCAGCGCCATCAGCAGAGGAAGAAGGAACAACCCCAGGATGTGCCCAACCTTGTTTCCTCTCCTCTCGCTGTTGACAGCCATCCCTTTGGGATCTGTCCTAGACAGACTCTTTGATAAAGAGAAGGAAGGCTGAGTACAGAAAGGAAGGAGAGAAAGAAAAGAGGTAGATGCCCAGTTGTGCTCTTGCAGAAGACAATGAGGGAAAGGGGAGTTCTTGCCACCATGGTCTACCGCCATGGTCTACCAGCTGGCATTGCTACTCCTGATTCACAGTGATCACTGATGTGCAAAGAAAGTATGTGTTGTGTATATGCCAACCAGGAACTCCCTGAAATCCTCTCACTCATGGAAGGCATAATTTTGCGCACCATTTATTTTGTAAATCTTGTAAATCAAGAATTCTAATAAGCTATGAAAGAATATTCTTACTCGGGTCTGAATTTCTACGTATTTTGGTATCTCAAAAGGTCTTAAAATTGAAAGACTTGAGAACCCATGAATACATTAGAGAAGGAAGTTGATCATAGTGTCCTTTGTTGGATATCAAAAGAAATCTAAGCCCAAGAACCAGAAGACCATCGGTGGGTCTGAAAAGTCAGGTGGGAGGATTTAATAGCTTAGTTCCAGGGATCTAGTTACCACCCTGGCTGTTGAGCTTCTTTCTGATACAACATGACAGAAATTATATTCTTTGATCCAGGTGTTGGGAACAAGTCCTACTGAACATTTGCTTCTGGGAGAGCAGCGAGCAACGGCTTTGCTGGAGCTTTGTTTACCCCAAAACTCTTCTCTCTTGTTCTCTCTTGGCTGCTTCATCTTTCTGATGAGGAGAATGTCAAGTGTGTAGAAAGTAGAGTGCTCAAGGAGCAGACAGCGGAAGAGTCAAGACTTCCAAGTAGATCAGCAAGCTCAGAACCAAGTGGCCCATTTCTCGGCCATACTGAGGAAGGTCAATGCAATTCTGCAATCTCCCTCCTTCCCTCTCTGCTTTCCTTCATTCCTTCTTCCCTCCCTCCCTCTCTCTCCGCCTTACCAGCTTCCACCCATTTTCTTATGTAAAGCACTTTTGAATTCTAGCCATCTGTTAATACAAGGCAGTGAAAAATGTTGAAGTCACATCAAATTCCACTTGCTCTGCCAGTTAAAAATACAGATGCTTCCTGTTTTATGCTTTCCTCTCACTTTCTCTGGAGTTAAAACATGAAAATATGTTCCAGGATAAAAACCAGCTCATATCCCCTTTCATCAGGAAACATGTTCCAAACAATGAAAGAAAGGGGAAGGGGGATTCTTTTCCCAAGTCCAGCAAGGATGCTCAGATGTTAGGGGAATCGTACGTAGAACAATAATTTCATAGAGCAAGAACATAATGATTCACAACTATCACATTTTATAGATGAAGAAACTGAGATCGCAGGGAATGGTAATTATTGTCATATGGGCTGCATGCATGTGGACTTGCCAAAATTCACATCAGCTTGTGTTTGCACCCAACAGGCTTGGCCCTCAATGGCTCCATAGTCGTCTTTGCTATCCACTGCTTTCAGGAAGGGCTCTTTTGACCACTGGGAGAGGCCAACTCATTGAGTGATGGAGAATTAGCTTGAAACTCAGTAAATGTGCTGGAGCAAAAAAAAAAAAAAAAAACAATGCAGGGCTACGAGTCAAGACACCTGGGTTCTAGTCACAAATCTCTTACTAATGACCCATTGGCCTTGGGACAAAAATTTCTACTCTTGCTCCACAAAGGGACTAGGCCAAATGATCTCCAAATTTCCTTCCTGCTCTTTGAATCTTGAGGGTTCTTTTTACCTTCAATTTTTTGCTGACTCAGAGTATATAACCTTGGCCAAGTTATTAACCACCATAAATCTCCATTTTTCCAAGTGCAAAGGGAGAATAACACATTCCTCTGTTTTCCTAGCCTGCACATACTCTATGATCTTGCATTAAATTGGCTATCCTTAGAAATCACATTAAATCTGTTGTATCTATAGACACTTGGTTAGACACTAAAGGTAGAATAAGACATGGGCCATGCCACTAGGCAGTGTTCCTGATGCTGGTTGCGTTATAAAACAGTGTATTAACTCTCATCCCTCCTTGTTTCCATGAAATCTTTTTATATAATTTGCTGTAATATAACTCTTATGTTACTATAGTATAGAGCATTGCATGTCACTGCGTCTAGCTCAATGCCTAGTCCTTCACCCATATTACTAAAGCAAGATAGGAACTTTCTTATTGCGTTTTTATTTCTTTCATATTCAATGATTCAGTAAGTTCTTATCAATTTTATCTCCCTGATGTTTTTCAAATTCACCCACTTCTCTCTCTCTGCCATGATGTCCTAGTCCAAGCTACCATCACCTCTCACCTGAACTACTGAACTCCACAGAGCAGAAAGGGCTCTTTCAGATGCCACATCTGTCCTTGTCACCCCACTGTCTAAACTCCCTGCTGGCTTTCCTCTAGTCTGAAAGACCAGAATCTGTAGCAAGACTACAGGGCAGGCAGTTCCTGGGACTCGGCTGTTTGCAGTCTTGTAGCACGTCCTCCTGATACTTTGCCTTCTTCAGACTCTTCCTCCTCACCATCCTCTCTTTGGAAACTCACACTCTGCAGTTCCCTGCGGTTGGAATCCTCCTTCAGCAGTCACCTAGTTAATCCTTATTCTTCTGGTTTCGTAGTAAACACCATGTCCCCAGAGAAGCTTTCCCTGACCTCCCTAGGTCAGTTTCCTCTGTTGTATGTCCCCATTGTGGATTGGATCCTTGTTTTTATTGCGCTCATCAGAGTTGTCATTTTACATTTGTTCATGTGATGCTTTCTAAATTATTTTTTGCTATCTTCTCCCTCACTCGATTGCAAACTCTGGGATACTGTGTCCGTTTTTCTGTCACCATTGTAATCCCAGCACATAGCATGACATCGTACACAGAGTAGGTGCACACTAAAATTCTATTGAACAGATGAATACATGAGTGGGTGAAAAGAAAGAATCCAGGCCTGAGTTCAGGGCCTGTCTCCCCAACCCTCACGTCCAGAGTTGGAACCACAGAAGAAACAACGTAGCAATAAAGTAATAAAGCTGGTGAGCATTGATTTGCCTACCGGGCTAGAAAGCTCAGAATTTTTTTTTTTTAAGTACTGAGATACAGAGATAATAATGTTTGTAAGGATCAATGCTGTTATATATAAAATAACCACTGATCAATGTAGCCTCCAACCAAGCCACAATAGACTTCAAAAAGAAATAGTTCAAATGTCAAATGAAAACTCTATTTCTTTATCTGTATAAAGAGAGATACCAAGACAAGCTTACAGGTGCTATAAATTCAAATAAGGGAAAAGTCAGTAAAACCTAGAGTCACCGGGAAATGCTCCCAAGAGGCCAGATTTGAGCTGTGCTTTATAAAGGTAAATATGGTTTGAATGGGGAACTGATGGCTTCTTTCTGAAAGATTTGTTTATCTGCCAATTATTTTCCATTCACTCTTCCTCGTGCACTCTCCACCTGGCTCCCCCAAACTCTGTGTCATGGGATGCTGATGTGGACCACACCACCAGGTGTCCCTCAAGCTGGGTTTGCCAGAGAGAGCCCTGGCAGGAAATATGGCGGATGGAAAGCTGAGGTTCTCAGTGGGTCACCCCTTCAGAACCAAGGGTGGTCCTGGCCTTCCGATGCGGTGACTACCAGGGAACTTTTAAACTCTTTATTTGTCCATGCTGGGGATGTCATGTATTTTCTTGCCAAAAATGAGGGAACGGGGTAAAAAAAAAAGTTAAAAAAAAGTTATAAAAACGTAAAAAAAAAAATCCTCTGTCAATGGGAATTTTCGCAAACAAAATACAGTCATATTTTCTTCTTCTTGTTTGTTTGGTTCACACGATGCATGTGTTTGACCTCAGAACAGACCACAAAGCAGGGGTGACTGTCAACTGGTTGTTACAAGCTTGCTGGCAAAATTAAACTTGTTTCCCTAAGTAAAATACAATAATGCAGCCAGGAGAAAATAGAACAGCTCCTACCTGCCCCAAACATACACATACACAGTACACTGAATGGATCCTCGGAGAAAGTAAGTTGCTTACCTCCCTAGGTGCACACACATAGAAAATCCGGTTATTTCTGACTTAACACACTTGGGAAAGAGGAAATGTCAGAGGCCAGCCCTGTTGGAAGCGTTGCGAGCTAAGGGTAGTGGAGAGGAGGATATCAAAATGAGGGTACTGGAGTTTGGACCCAGATAAACATTGCTCCGGCGTATCATCTTGATTGTGGAATCCGTGCATCTGAGAGGTGACACCCAAGGGACTGCACACAAGCGCATGCACACATAGACACATGTGCGCTCACACACTCCTTCTTCTACCAGAGTTTGGCTGGGATCCATGCTGCTTTACTGCGGATAACAGGGTGTCATTGTCACATCATCCACCATCAGCCACACCTATTGTGAGGAAAAGAATACCTAGCGGGCTCAGAAGCCTTTCTTGGGGACCGACTTTCGAGTTGAGTAAGTACTGAAAGCACAACTGACCAAGCTACTAATCAGTGTTACCAACAGCAGTAGCAAAACCAGTAGCTTAGCCAGGATTGTGTAGCACCATAACCTTTGTTTAACTTCTAAAGTGCATTGATTGGTTTTTGTTTTTGTTTTTTTTTAGGCCTTTCTGTGGCAATTGGGAATAGGATTATTTCCTCTACTATTAGTCCCCAGTATTTTAAAAATAAAGAAACATTCGGTTGGTGAAAAATATAGAAAATGTGGGATGATTATAACAATTGAATACATTACATAATGTCCTTTCTCAAAAAGGCTTACATTATTATAATGGTTAGGAGGTAAATGAATCTGAGTAATATTAGTATAATTGTCCAAGTAATCATAATGGAATGAATCACCCTATGTTACAATTATGATTCAAACAATATATATCTTTAGAGATCAGCCATCTTCATGATGTGTTGGAATGGAATGTGGTAATAGGAGAGCAGTGATTTTGGCTAGCACATTCGATATTCTGAGTCAAGTTGGCACAAAAGCAGAATTCATTTTCTTTACTGTCTTATTGAGAAGAAATGTCCTAAGAAGTGTCTTGGGGAAGATAAATAAGTATACGAGTCTGGCATAAGAAGAGAGTGTGTTTCTTCCCCTACGAGGCGTCGTGTGAAAGCCAACGGGGGAGAAATAGTGGGACAATGAAGGCTGGCCTGGGAAAATTCTCAAAGCAAAGCACAGACACCCAGAGCAGCGTTACTGAGGCCTCTGCTCCCCTCTGTGGGTTTGCTGCGTTCACCGAAAGGGGCAAGAATCCAGCAGACCCATCCAAAGATGCAGAATTTAGGATAATAAAAAGAGGTTGTGTTTCATGAGCACTTACTCTGTGCCCAGGAGCTACAGTAAGTGCTTCCCCAGAGATCATTCCCATTCATCCTCACACCACTCAGGAGGTCAATCATTGTTGTTATCCTTGTTGTTAATAACATTGTTGTTATCCTTGTTCTTCAGATGAAGAAACTGAGAGTCAAGGATGCTACGAAACTTGATCAAGGTCACACCAGTACTTATTTTATTGCGGGGCCAGAGTTTGAACTCAGCCTGACCCCAGAGTCCATGACCTTAACCATTAAGTGAAATAAGTTCATAGTTCACGTTCAGGATTTTATATATATATATTTTTTTTTTTGAGGCAGTGGGGGCCCTAAGTCTGGGTTTGTGGTAATGTCAAAGTACCGATGGACACCCCCTTTGTGAACCAGAGATTTTAATATTGCCAGCTTTTGATTGTAATTAAATTTCTCATGTCCATGTTATTAAAATGTATTAAAACCAAGTTAAAGCATGCAAGACATTTTCTCCCTGGATTTTATAGGAGCCCTCTATTTATAAGCTCTAGTGCAGCCCGATGAATCTTCATCTTGCCCCTGGTGAGGGATTTATGAATTCCTATAGAAAAGCCTTAAAAAATAGAAACAAATCATCTTGCTCTATTTGTGGACTCGAATGCCTACATTTTACTGTAATTATTGCCTTGTCTTAGTGGTGTCCCTGATTCACCTTGAAAGTTGATACGTAAGGTGACGCCCACTTTACAGATGGGGACAGTTGTGGGCACCAGTGAGGAAGGCTAAAAAGAGTCAAAGGTATGGAAATCCACATTTCGTTTCCCTTACTGAGATCACGCTGATGTCTTTCAGCAGCATCAGAGGGGAGAAGTTAGCATTCCAGGTCTTTGATTTCTTACCATTAAGTAAAACCTAAGAGAGTAAGTGTACATAGTGTCACCTCATGCCTCACCGGACCAGAATTTCTGGAGCTCTGAATTCTAATCTAGCTCCACCCCTCATTCCCTCATCAAACATTTTCTTAGAAAGGGTTAAAACCATTAATATATTTGTAATCAAATAGCTGGCGTGTCTTAAAATTGGTAAATCCCTAGATGAATTACGATCTCAGATTCCGAGTGAGTAAACAGTGGGAAATTGGAAAGTCTTTGGCAGAGGCTTGCTGAATCAGTTAATTAATTAATAATGGATGGAGAAAGAGCTGTAGTACACGCTAGCAATATAGTCTAAATGAGTCAGGAGCCCATCCTTATGTATATAATAAAAGGACCACTTGTAAACCTGAAATTATACGATTAAGTGTCGGAGATATATAGTATTAGAACATCTTCAAATGAAAAATAATTCACTGTTCATATTAAAAAAGAGTGTGCAACATGACACATTTGGGGTACATCTAGGCATTTTGTTGCTGTGCTAGTATGTGTGCCCTTTATTGTTTTCATGATTTAGCCAGAGCATGCTAGCTGCTGTACCATGTCACCCCAAATCGCAGTGATTTATGACAACAAAAACTTGTACCTTGTTAGCTCAAATTCCAGTGTACTTGTTCTTGGTTGGGTTGTTCCTTTAAGAGGTGACTCAGGAATCCGTTCTCCTTCTATGCTGTCACAGAGGAAGATGACTCCTCTGGCTTTAACACATGGCTTCAAGGTCACTCTGACATTGTGCAGCCAGTATACTGTGGGAAGAATGAGAATGTCAAAAAGACACACACGTGCGTACCCTCCTCCACCACATACATTCTTAACTGCCTTGGTTGGGAAGTGACATACATCCTCTGCTCACATTCCAATGCCCAGAATTACTCACGTAGTCCCCACCTGGGTTCAAAGAGGTTGGGAAATATAGGTTGGCTCTGGGCTCAGGAAGAGGAACTAACCTAGTTAGTGTCTACAACAGGACTGGTTCAAAAACTGTACCAGTAAAGATAAATGTAATTCTGTTCCTGACATTCCAGGACATGAACTGATTAAAAGTAAAATATACAAGCATCCCTTCCGCCTTTACTTTGCACGGTGAAGCAATGTGCAAAGCATTAATTGAGCTATTCACGGTAAGACTTGTCTTTACAAACTTCATGTGTGTGTCACTAAATTGATATGAAAGAAACACTGGATCTCAGAAAATATTTTATCCATCACTATGGAATGCTGGCAGCCTAATGTATACCTGAACATTGCCACGATATTGGACCAAAAGGAAACAGATCAGTCATCTTAATTTTGTGAGAAGGTGTGTACATTTTCCACCTCGGATTCAGTTGTGTTGGTATTTCATAAGCACAGGTATAAATTTGCCTGAAATACAGAATGGCTTTCCAGCAAAACTCAAGCTCATGGTGTAATCATTGTATTTTCAGACTGAAAACAAAGTGAAAAAAATTTTCTAAGAACAAAATGACTCCAGGTAAATGAAGTCTTTGCCAGTCAGTCCCTTTCATCTTCAGCAAACTTGAGTTATAATATAAACTCGAGACTCTCGAGTTTTGATTAATCGTATATGCCTTGAGAATTTAAGAGTGGCTTAGCAAATCTAGCAGTCTAAAAATTTGTGGTATCTCCTACTGTGTTCTTGTGGATTGTAAACTTGAAGGAAATTTGCTGCCTTGAGAATATGAGCTGTGTGTAATTACTCCCACCTGCTGGGTAGAATCTTTATTACATGGGCACTAAACTTCACTCCCATGGAGGGGTTAGGAGAAATGCAATATGACCCAACCGCATGACAGAGCTTGTGACATGCTCCTTCTGTCGTAGTGGCTCCTGACTCTTGTTTCCAGCCTCTAAATAAGGCACAGCTTAGACTGAGAACTGTGAGGCAGTGCTTATCCTGTGAACCAAAGGAGATTTATTCTCTTAAAATTTATTTTTCCCACAAGAACATGCCATGGAGAGGGCCCTGGAAGGACCAATGGATCCGCCATGTTTATCCAGTAGGTTGTTCAGCACTTAGGACAGCGAGACGGGAAGGGATCCCTTCCAGGCAGAGTGGTCCTCAGCTCTGGTTTTCTAGCCTGTGGGCCCAAGTAGGAGGGATTTGTCCTTGGTCACTGAATACCCTGCATGTCCCCTTCCTCACACCTCCTTGGTGTATACTAGAGCTCTGACTTCAGAAACAGAGATGAACTTTCAGCTCCCAAGGGAACAACTTGCTAAAGGTCGGCAGGAACCCACAAGACTTGGGTGAGCTGGCTCTGCAAGCTTGGGAAGAATTTCATTTCTAAGTTACTGGGCATTTTTCTGTGGGTATAAAACCTGTAAAAACATAAGCATCAGTGCTACCGTGTTAACAACTGCTTTCATCTTTGGCAGGCAGTAAAAGAAGAGGGGGGAAAAGCCTTAGAAGCAAACGTGGTTTGAGTTTTGTTTTCTTTTGCTTTGCTCACTGACTCCACCTCCCACCAGTAGTTTTGGGAGGCGAGTTCCAGAAATGTCTTATTTTTCTGTTCCTAAGAATGGGGTCATAGTACTCAGTTATGTCTGCAGTATGTAAGGATTCCTCCTTAATTTACGCCCTCTGCCTGGGAAGGAGACAGACATAGCTAACAAAGGTGAAAACACTGATATGTCAGAAATCTGATTCATTTAGGATTCCCAGCCACTGAGTTTGGCTTTTACTTAATTGACAGCTCTGAGCTGTTTCCTTTCGTGCTAAGAAGTCTTTGATTAAATTACAGGCGTGGTTTCTGTCCTTTGGCAAAAGAAGTAAAGAGAGATCAGGGGCAAACAAAGAGTTTATAATCTACTGTCTCTTCTAGTCTTTATGGCTTCAAATCCTGGTAATGTCAATTACGGTCTGTGTGTGTCAATGTACACATATGTGTTACATGTATGAATGTGTGTGTCTGTGTGTGAACATTCAGTTTCTTTCTTACTTTTATTTTCTCACTTCTCCCCACCTCATCCTTTTAATCCTTCTTTATTCTATGTCCTGTTGCTTTGTCTCCCAATTCTGTGTCCCTTTTTTCTCTACTTTTTTAATCTGACCTACAATCATGTCATCAGCTCTAAGCACCACGGAAAATGCTAGGTTCGTTGTCTACTTGAACAAAAAATCTTAACCAAGGGAGAAGCTAAATATATCTGTCTTCAGGATCTATCTTTGAATTTGGAGGGCTTCCTGCCAAGAAAATTATCTTCTGAAACTGCTTGGATCCCGCTGTCTTCATGAAGCACACCAGCCAATAAGCTGCCTCCTGATATTAGTTCGTATATCTGGGTTGACTTTTGCCGCTAGCTCTCCCAGCCAATGAAAGCAGATACCCTCGGCCAGTGTTTGCCAGATAGTTAGATTTTACAAGACAGTACAATCTCCAAAAGAAAAAAAAAAGAAGAGACTGATAGAGATGGCTTTTTCTTTAAATTGTAACACTTTTAAAAAATGACCATCTAAAACCCACCATCTAAAACTACCACTTTTAAATGTTAACACTTTGTAAAAACTAGTATACATTGTCACCATGATTTCATGAAAAGGGACATCTTAGGAAGGCTACTCTCAGGGTAAGTTGAATAAATTTAGCCAATGAAGAAGCCACTACTTTGCGTTTATTTTCTTCTTTGATCAAAGACAGGCTGTGGATATCAACCAGCATTGATCCCACTTTAGACCCATAGGTCCAATAAAATTGTTTCTTTTCCCACACAAATGGTTATGCCTGGGCTGATGGCGCTGCCTTTGAGAGGTTATGATATCCTGTTCCCTTTATACTGAGCATTGCTGGTTCATCTTTGGAGTTACAGTGTTTCAAAGGGTCCACTGGTAAGTTCTTAACTTCGAGTTAGAGGCACTAAGAAATAAAATGAAATGGATATGACTCCTCCCCTCCCGCACAAACACACAAACAGTAAATGGGTTATCTTGTATTTCCATAATGGCATGCGATCGTGAGAAACAGTGGGAGGGTGCGGGGTAGCACAAATAAGATGTGACCCTTATTCTTGAGTAGACTGGAGGTTAATGAAACATACATGTAGCCAGTTCGTATCATAAGACAGACAGAAGTAAATACTGAAGACAGAAACAAGAAAGGTGCTGTTGGAGGGCAGAGAAAGGACTAATTCATTTCACTAAAGGGATAGAGGAAGAGATCACAGAGGTTTTAACGTGTAATTGTGTGTTTCTGTGATTACTTGCTCATTGTTCTTCTTCATGGCTGCACTGTAAACTCCGTGGGGGCATTGTCTCTATCAGATGTGTGAACTGCTCTATCTCAGCACTTAGCTTAGTGCCTGGTGTCTGGTCTATAACCCCAAATACCTCCTGAATAACTAAATGAGTGCCTGCAGGGATAGGTGATGTGAAAGACGCCAAAAAATTCAAGTTTCATTCACTGCCCTTATAAAGCACCTGCAAGCAGATAGGTTTGCAAGCATGGCAGGTGTGTTTGGTCAGCTTATTGTTTGTGTGTACACAATCACAGATGGTCATAGTGACTTAACTTCATTCTGAAATGAATAATTTCATCCTTAGGCATAGATTTTGATGTCATATTTATTAAGACATCTACTTGGAAGTGGATGTCATGCTGTGAAGAACCATTACAGACAAATGTTATAGCCGCTTGCCAAGTAATGACTTATGCCGAGCAGTTGCTTAAAAGACTGGTTTTATTCATTTTATTTGCCATACTCATGTACTGCTTAGGGAAGGGGAAAGAGTGAGAGGGCAGCAATCTGTTTTTTCCTTTTTTTTTTTTTTTGTAAACCACTAATTATTTGCAGAGCTTTGTGGGCAAAGTGCTCAGCTCACACCTGGAAAGCGAGCCTTGGGTTAGCCAGTGGCCATGGTGATATTTATACACGTCCAGATTTTAGTTTGCCAACTGAAATGTGGACATGTGCAGAAATGGCCTCATTGTCATTCCTTGCTTTGGTAATATTATCCTTGGCTCTACAGATTCATTTTTTTCTTCTTCTTCTGTCAACACCGTTTCAGCAGTGAGTTAAATTATCCGGTGACATCAGAGGAAGTGAAGTTACACGTGTTGGCTTGGAAAGAATTGTCCACTTCCAGCAAATTTGTGACAAGTTGCATTTTTCTACCATTTTCACCTTGAGTGATGAAGTAGCCACAGCTTGGGGAGACAACGTGGGGACTTCCCTTGCTGGAACAGTGGTATGTCTAATTGAGCTGCTATTACCTCGGTACCGAAGGAGAAGGAGCTCATGATCTTTGAATAATCCTTCCCCTCTGAGCAGGGGGGCTGGATCCCCAGAGTCGATTGTCTGTATCTGTAGGTAATGGAGGCTTAACTGGCATTAAAGTCATAGACCAGTTTCAGACCCATTAAGTTTAATGGTTTGTGTAATGATAGGCTGGACTGATGAAATAACCGAAAGAACAATTCATGGACTGTTGATGGAAGAAAACCTTCACCATTCAGAATGGACGTTAAACTATGGCTGGTTTCATTGCAAGGCAAAGTTCTCCTCTTCGTTTCCCAGTTAGGTCTCTGTGCAGCCCACGGGGTATTGTAAATGCCGTACTTAAGGGGAAAGTTTGAATCGAAGCTCGTAAGCTAATGAGTTTGAACTTTACATGCCTTCTGTTATTATTTTCTTAAATCAGTAGCCATATAGAATGAGGAGCTAATAAATGAATCTAAATATAAGTCAAATTAATGTAAGTTAAGTCAAAATTCAGCTTGGGGAAGCCAGATATTTACATTAAAATGGCGGCTCCCACCCCCATTCTTGATGATCCCTTGGAAGTAGTAAGTTTGGGTTAGGATGACACCTTATGTTACGTAAATCAGAATGGGAGTGCCATGAGATTAAGAATTTTCATCTGTTTTATTCAGTCCTATATCCTCCGGGTTTAGGACAATGCCTAGTATGTTTATCGGAACTCAACAAATATTAAAGATGAATGGCTGTTGAACCTGTAACCCGTCTAGGGTGAGGTAGTTTTATTTCATTTCTTAGTGGGTAAAAATTCTCTCTTTCAGAAAAAGAGGATAAGAAAACATCATCTCTACAAAAGAATTCAGGACTGGTTGATATTCTTCCCAGATCTACCTCTGTTCACATTGATCTTTTACTGAGCAAAAACCACAGGGATTTGTGGCTATTGCAATCAATGATAGGTTTGGGAGATGACAGAATGTAGGAAATGGGTAAATAGGAGAGTACATGCTTTAGAAAACAGAATTTAAAATCATAGCTCTCAGCAAGCACATCTTTGACAGAAGCACACGACAGGGAAATATAAAGCCCATTCTGGTGATGGCGTCTGGTACAAATTGAGAAGTGAATTGGGCTGCAAAACAGAGTGTGTCTTCAGCAGCCCTTAAGATCAAACCACCGGTGATAAGCAAGGATCATGCTTTGGAGCCTCTACCTTCCTCTTTTTTTCAGAACAGCTAAAATCAGGAGGGAAATGAAAAGGAAATGGCTTCATTATCTGTGAGCACCTTGTCCCTCCCTCTGGATATCCAACCCTCCAAGCATACATTTTGATATCCATTGGGAGTTCCCTTTATCTAGTAATTTCATTTACAGAAAAAAAGGTACCTCTCCCTGCTCACACCCTGCCCTGTTAAGTCACTGATCCCTTGTCATTCAGACACAGCCGATAATCTGACACATAACTCAGCTGAAAGAACTATTATAGCCAGTGACGTGCTGGCGTCTTGGAGGGTAAAGACAAATGGAAACTATAATAATCCTGAAAGAGGCAGATCTCAAGTGGGACAGTCAATCCCCATGATCAGTGAAAACTCTAGCAGAAGGGGATGAGCTCAAGAAATTCAATTTGACCAAAACTTACTGAGCAGCTACTATGTGCCAGGCGCTGGGATAGGGTACTGAGCAACACACTGCTCTTTACTCCCTGTGTCTGTGTTCTAACATCTGATCAGCATGTTCTCAACAGTATTGCAACTTGCATTAGGCTGCAATTGTGAAACAATGCAAGAAGGTTTCCTTTAGATTAAATTAGCACCATTCCTGTAGAAATCCAGTGCTGGCATATGCGTGGAAGTGAGGGTCCTGTCCCCTGTGTCCTGTTGCTGGTTGAATTTAGCCTTCTGCTATGAAAGCCGAGAGTCCCAACTTTTGTCTGTGTCCAGGGGGAGCTTTGTGCAACAGAGTAGATTTTGACAATTAACCAAGAACGTAAGTTCTTGGAGAGTGAAATGTTTTAAAACATGAAATCCATGAAGAGAGAATTCTAAAAATCAAAGGGTTCTTTTTGGAGGAACAAGAAAGCCACTAGCTTACCCCACTTCACTTTCATGTTTCTGCTCAGATCTTACCTTATCAGCAACACCTCCCTTGAAGACTTATCCCCTCCCCTGCCCCCTTATCTCTGCGTCTGCCTTGTATCCTCTGACACATTGTAAATGTCCTTACTTCTTTGCTTATTGTGGGTCTCTTCACTCTGGAATATAAACTCCATCAGATTAGGGACTTTTTCACAGTTGTCCCAGATGATGTTGGAGCCGCCCATCTAAGGCTGGGAGGCATCCACTTAGTGGACCTGTGATCACTTCTCTACTATCATCTTTGGGAAATGGAAGTACTCTAACCTTCTGAAATGGGTAAATCAGATGTTAGAGTTGATTAGGATATCACATAACCACTTATCAGGGAGCATCTCAGGTTGATACCTGAAATTGGATAGACTCAGTCTCAAGTCATAAGGCCCGGTGATGTGCAACTGATTCAAGGCACCTACTTTCTCTTTCCACAGTTCTGGTTGGTGGTGGTCTTCAGATACCTGTCATGGAAGAGTTGATCTTTGTAAAACCGATTCTCTCATTCTGCTATTCCTACAGCCATTGGTGAAGGAATGTTGAGAGTTTGCACCACATAGGCGTTTGAGATTTGTGGAGATGAAGACAGGACGATTTGAGAATAGGGTCAAAATGACCAAAAGAAAAGAAATTTCCATGTTATTAACAATTGTTAGGGATTCAGTTGGATCAGGAATTCTGGGGTTGAGCTTCTGGAAGGTACTGATTTGATGATAAATTGCCTGGGTCATTGGTGACAATTAAGTCCATGTAGTTGAGAAGGTGGCTGACATTGGAGGGTTGGTTGTGGTTGGTAAATGTGGAGAATTGGAACACAGTGGAAACTTAATAAATGATGACCTCCATACAATTCTAAATAAAGGACAATTTTCTAGTCCAACGATGGAAGTAGGAAAAAAATTCTTTTCCTTCAAAGTAAGAAGAGATTTGCACAGGAAACACAAACATAAAAACCATGAATAACACAAAAGCAAACTAGGATGATTTCTTTTATCCTTCTGTTATGGGTTCAATTGTGTCCTCCCAAGAGATACAAAGTCTTAACCCCTGGTACCACTGAGTGCGACCTTATTTCGAAATAGTCTTTTCAGGGGAATTAGTTAAGATATGGTCTTCCTGGAATAAGGTGGACCCTTAATCCAGCATAACTGGTGTCCCTATAAAAAGAGGAGAGACAGTGTGAGACATAGACCCACAGGAAGAGTGCACGTGCAGACAGGCAGAGGTTGGAGGGCTGAATTTACAAGCCCAGGAATGCCTGTGGCTACCTGGAAGCTGGAAGAGGCAAGGAAGGAGCGTCCCCTGGAGGGTTTGGAGGGATCATGGCCCCGACAACACTTTGAATTCAGACTTCTCTCCTCCCCAACTGTTAGACGATGCATTTCTGTTGTTTAAGCCACCACTTCCACGAGACTTTGTTACAGCAGTGCTAGGAAATTAAGCACCTTCCTAGATGCAGTGGGGGGAAAAAGGAAAGACGTGGCATGTTCTGGAAGTCTGCGGGTCCCCTTGCTTCAGGGGAGGAATAGTGAGAGAGTCCAGCAGATCAAGTAGCCACAGCCAGGACCAGGTGGCTGTCCTGCTGCCTCCGGTTGCACAGAGGAAGAGTCACCAGGCTGAAGTTATCCATGGGCCCAACTGGAATTAGTCCTGACTCTGCAGCAGATGAACCTGCTGGCAAAAATGACCCTGGAATGATTGTAAAATGCATCGCTTAAAGCCACTCTCTTATTTTTCACACGACATTGATGCTATAAAACCAAGCTACTACATTTTCATCAAGTTGCATCAGCCAGTTTTATATTGAAGGTTTATAGGCTTCAACTAATTTAGGGATAGGATGATGGCCAAAGAAGGCTTCATTAAAGATGGAAATGATTCAGAGCATCTAGGTCCCAAAAGTGATTGCCCTAGAGACACTTACTAATCCACCTGTGACCTCTGGACTCTATTTGTTTGTAATATTCCCTACGTCCTTCTCTGCTTTCCTCTCATTGGTAACCAGAGCAGGCTGAGAACTGGTTACCTGTCTCCCGTGTGCTACATTCCTCACCCTGACCCCACGGGGTCTCCTCCAGTGTCATTTACTATTGACCATCACTGGATTGTCTTTACTTCCTGTGTGTCTAGCTTCTGGGGGATGGGAAGACGAAAGGGAGAGTAGATTTATTTGCATGTAAAAGTTATCCGAAGTCTTCATCACTTGCTTTCTGCATTTAAGAAGGGGGAAAAAAAACAGCAATAAATATCTTACAAAGCGATATTTTTAAAAATTAAATTATTCAGTAGATAATACTTAAATATTTAAAATGGAAGGCTTTATACATCTACATCTATCAAAATAAGCCACTTCACATGAAAAAATTATGGAAGTATTTCAGAATTTTCTTTTTTCTTTTCCTTTTTTTTTTTCAAGACAGAATTTTGCTCTGTTGCCCAGGCTAGGGTGGTGTGGCATCATCATAGCTCACTGTAACCTCAAACTCCTGGGTCCAAGCAATCCTCCTGCCTCAGCCTCCTGAGCATCTGGGACTACAGGCATGCACCAACATGCTCAGCTAATTCTTCTCTTTTTTGTGGAGATGGGGTCTTGGTCATGCTCAGGCTAGTCTTGAAGTCCTGGCCTCAAGCAGTCCTCCTGCCTCAGCCTCCCAAAGTGTTAGGAATACAGGCGTGAGCCACCATGTCCAGCCTATTTCAGCATTTTTTATAGGCTGGCTGCTTCAAATGATTTCCTTATACATCTCCCTCTGCTTGTGCTGTTGAACAGTTGGGAGGCATGTGGAGAACATGATGCCCTGCACAGACTGGGAAGGAGGAGAAAGGAAGCCACATCTGTAGAAGGACTTTGTTGTGTCAGGTACAGCAGTCTACCTTTGCTACTCTTTTAATCAGGAGGCATCAATTAATATTTGGTGATTATGCAAATAGCAAGACTGTGACATTTCATTTGACATTTTAAAAGAAACATAGTTGTAGAAATATCGTCTGGAAAACATTATTATGCTATCTATATTATTTATTTTAAAGAGTAGACCGTATTATAAATGCATCTTATTCATCTACCCATTTAAGAAATATTTATTGAGTGTATATACCAGGTGCCGGAAATGCGATGAGACCAAGAAGGACATATTTCTAGTTCCTGACCTCATGGGCCTCATCTAGCAGGCACACACCCCCACCAACAGGTGGGACAGGGGCACCTGGCTCAGAACTGCTGCAGGAGGGGAGGACTCTCTAGATTAGTAATTGAAGGGTGAGGGATATTCATTGGGAAAAGAGGGCAGGGGAAAGGGAGGAGGATAACTGCATTGGAGAAGAAGTAGCACATTAAAAGGCCTAGAATTCTGCATGTCGGCAGAGCTGAAAGTAATTAGGTAGGATGGTTGCTTAGATTGAGAGGGAAGGAATAGTGTGAAATGAAGCTAGCGATAGCGTCAGAGGTCGCGTTAATGACCTTGTGTTTGAGGGTGAGGAATTCCCATTTCATTCTGAAGGTCACAGAGCACTTAGATGTAGGGCAGTGATCAAGGAAAATCCCTCTGGCTTTTGCGTGGTGGGCAAGGCCAGCATCAGAGAGGCCACGTGGGAAGCTGCTGCTGCACCTCAGGCAAGACCTACGTGGCAGTGGCATTGGTCGTAGGTGTGGAGATAAGTATGGGTTAAAGATACATTTAGGAGGTAGGATAGATAGGGCTTGGTGATTTATTAAATTTGGAAGGGAAGAAGAGGGAGGAGTCCAAGACAGCTTACACATGAGACACAGGGGGACTTCTTTCTCTCCTAGAAAAAAAAAAAATACCACCATTATAGAACATGGTAGAAATTGGTAGACATAAGAAAGCAATCAA
>CM052451.1:7461322-7481069 GCA_028533085.1 Varecia variegata | reverse complement strand
ATCCCCCCAAGTCAGAACTTCAAGCGTGCCCATTCCCCAGACAGTGCACATTGCGTGTCTATTTATGGAATTTTTGGTGCTGGGAACATATTAAGAGTAATTGCTACAAAAGCATTAGATATCATAATATTGGATAAGTTACTTAGCAAAATATCCTGAAGCTTTAGGCTCCTTGTGTCCGTTCCCTTCCCACTCTTACTGGCCTTCTATAGCGTGGGAGGGGTTTTTCAACTTACATGTATGTTAGAGCATGTCTTTTCTCTGTAACCAAATCTCAGCCGAACAGCCTGCCTTTCATATTCAGAAAATGTTTGCTGCCCTTTAGCCAAGACTGTCCAGTTTGAACAATGACACTGACCGTGGATCTTGATTTTCTTTCCCTTCAAACACAAATGCCTTGTACCACTGTGCTTTTTCCTCTATTAGAGATCCCTCCTGTTTTTATATTTAGTTCCTATTTTTTGCATTTAATCTTCCGCATTTTTGTAATTTGTAATTTGATCATTTTTTTTTTTCAAGGAACACACATGAAGCTTTGAAGACAAACAGGCCACTAAAGATGTGTACAAGCCCCACATAAATTGGCCTCCATGCTACAGGGTGTCCCAAAAGTCACGGTACATAGAGAAAAAGGGAAATTGTGGCTGAATGTGCCTTTATTCATTACACAATTTTACAAAGTTTTTCCTTTGTATGGAGACTTTTGGGATACCCTGAAATGCTGTGTATACTCTTATATTTTAAACCTGAACATACATTTTTTGTTTTGAGTCTTTTTTTTTTTTTTTACTCTTTTGTTAGTATTGTCTGTTAAGTTTTTTTTTTTTTTTCCCCCCCAGGTAAATTTGTGTTTTGCTTTGCTAAAGCACGTACAATTCCTTTTCAGGTCTTTTTGATTCATTGCTTCTGCATTTTTTTGGATTGGGGATTTCTGATATTCTCTCTAAGGGAATTTTCGCTTTTCTTACGCATTTCGCTCTCTCTGCTTCTGCACATGTTTGCAGGTGTGGATGTAACTGCAAAAATTAACCTTCCTATTCTCTCCAGCTGTTAAACCATCTAACACTGGGTCCTCAACGTTTTCAGTGCCATAGGCCCCTTTGGCATTCAGTGGTGCCCAGGGACCCTTTCTCAAGGATAATGTCTTTAAATGTATATGTCAAATACATCAGATTACAAAGAATGTCAGTGAAACTGAAAGACAGTTAAATATTTTAAAAAGTGATACAGTAATAAATGAACTTCTTTATTAGTAAAGTAAGTAACAAGGGCTAATAACTAATATCTCAGAAATTCTGTGATGTCTATTGGTGACAGAAATCACTGGAACTGTAAATAATTTTTTTTGTTTTGTTTTAAATTATTTAATTTTTAATTTCCCAATAAAAATTGTATATATTTATGGTATAAAACATGATGTTTTGATATGTGTATGTTGTAGAATGGCTAAATCAAGCTAATTAAGGTGTACATTACCTCACATACTTATCATTTTTTGTGGTGAGAACACTTAAAATCTACTCTCTTGGCAATTTTTAAGTATATAATACATTTTCTTTTCTGTTTTTTTTTTTTTTTTTTTTTTTTGAGACAGCGTCTCACTTTGCTGCCAAGGCTAGATAGAGTGCAGTGATGTCATCATAGCTTACTGCAGCCTCAAACACTTGGACTCAATCAATCTTCCTGCTTCAAGCTCCTAAGTAGCTAGGACTACAGGTGCCAACACCACCACGCCTGGCTAAGTTTTCTATTTTTCTTTTGCCTTGTAGAGACAGGGTCTCTGTATGTTGCTCAGACTGGTCTTGAACTCGTGTCCACAAGCGATCCTCCCACCTTGGCCTCCCAAAGTGCTAGGATTACAGGCATAAGCCACCATGCTTGGCTGATCCATTGGTTTTCTGTAACTATAGTTACCATGTTGTAAAACAGATCTCTTAAATTTATTCCTCCTGTTTCACTAAAAGTTTGTATCCTTTGACCAACATCTCCCCAATCCCCAACCCCGCCGAACCTCTCAGCCCCTGGTAACCACCATCCTACTCCGTACTTACATGAGTTTGATTTGTTTAGATTCCCCCTAAAAGTGAGATTATGTGGTATTTGTCTTTCTGGGTCTAGCTTATTTCAGTTAACATTGTGGTATTGCTAATATTACTGTGGTTTGTTGCCTACATCCAAAATCAGTGGAAATGCTAATTTTCAGTTAGAGTTCAGGGAAAAGAAATAGGTGAACAATTTTCTTACCATCCAAGTTCATGGGTCCTGACCTGTGTTCTTGAGGGGATGTGTGGACCCCAAGTTAAGAACTGTTGCTTGTTAGTAGTCCTTTGTGCATTGAGACACAGATCAAATACTCATCTCTTCTGTAAAACTTTCCTTAAATTAACAAGGTCCACTTATCTAACTTGTTCCTGTAATGTCGTGTGCATGCTCTATGATGAAATAGTCAGTTATTATTATTATTAGTTTGTCTGCATCTCTGTCTTCTTTGTAAGTATCTCCATGTTTTATTCCCTTTTATTTCCTTTGTATCCAGGACAGGAACTCAATAAATGTTTGTTTAATAAGTAAATAAAACTCTAGACAGCATCTGGTAAATTTTTCCAGGTTACCAGTAATACAAGGACCTGAATGTAATTTATTCACTCCTACAAGGGGCACACTGTCCAAGCATTGACCTTTAATAAGAGGTGTGCTTCTAGCAGTGACTTCTTGGCATATTATTAACCTTTTACTCTGCCTTGGTACACATTTAATCTCTCACGAAGTCACAGTTCTTGATTTATAACTGAATCCTCAAGGTACCTTAATACTTTCTAAGCATACAATTGGAAAAATTAATTGCATTGTTAGATAAAAATGTATTACAAAGATTACCAGCAAACAAGTAAGTATTTCTATTTATAACTAGAAAAAAAACCTGACAGTGGAATATTAGTTGTTTACAAGGCAATTATTCCAAAAAATGTAGTACGAGATTATAATAACCTTACTATCAATAAAAAAAAGTGCTTATAGAAAAGATTATTCTAATTAGTATAAATTTATTAAACTTAGCAGTAAGTAGCATGAATTTGCTATAAGTATAAGCTTTTACTTCCATGTTGCCCACTTCAGTTCTATAGAAAGTTGGCCATCAAAGATCAGCTGAGGTTGGCTGTCGTGATGTTTTAGCCATTTCGAGAAAGAGGAGGAGGGGGCACAGTCTCTGATAAATAATAACGTGACATGAGTTATGATAATCATGAAGAATCAGAAAGAGGAAAGACAAAGAGGGGTATGGAAAGCTGAAACCAATGGAAAAGTGATCCACAAGCATCTTATATATTCCATTCCCAGCAGCCCTCACCTCAGAACGTCTGGTGTGGCCAGTCTAGAAGCTTCCACGTTCACCTGCTCTTACGCTTTCTCTTTTTCTCTCTCCTTCCACCTATCCTTCTTCCCTTCTATGTTGTTGGGGGAAAGATAATTTTCTAAGTAACTGCAAAATCTTTTAATTATATATTTTAATTAATATAAAATATTTTACAAAAACAATACCAGCCCACAGTGGGTTGTGTCTCTGAGAAAAATTTTTCCTCTGCTTTATAAATATTTTTTAATGTAGAGAATCATCAAGATAAAAGACTCGCACTCTTGGTGAAGTCATTCCTGCTTCACTTTAAAAAATTTCAAAGTGGCCAGGCATGGCGGCTCACGCCTATAATCCTAGCACTCTGGGAGGCTGAGGCAGGAGGATTGCTTGAGCTTAGGGGTTCAAGACCAGCCTGAGCAAGAGCCAGACCCTGTCTCTACTAAAAGTAGTAAAAATTAGCTGGGCAACTTAAAAAAAATAAAATAGAAACAAAAAAAAATTAGCTGGGCATGTTGGTGAGCACCTGTAGTCCCAGCTACTCTGGAGGCTGAGGTAGGAGGATCGCTTGAGCCCAGGAGTTTGAGGTTACACTGAGCTAGGCTGACGCCATGGCACTCTAGCCCCAGCAACAGAGCAAGACTTTGTCTCAAAATAAAATAAATAAATAACTTCAAAGTGTTTTTTTTTTAATTTGTTTGTACCAAGTAGATGGGAATTCTCTTCATTGTAATTTGTTCTCAAATTACAATAAAAAAACTGTGAGGATAAATGATCGCGTATGATTATGAAATACGTGGAAAACAATTATAATCACTAATCTCTTTTTTTTCATACCATGATTAGATTTCCCATTTCAAGAGAGAAAGGAAAGATCCCACATTACACGATAGGGAGACCAGAGAAGATAAAGTTTCCATCACAATCGGGGGACGGTGGAGCTATGATGGTATTATCGCCCCCTTTCCCTTTGGAGAAAGTTCTAGCTGGGGGAGAATGTTCTATCCCAAACCCGCGTTGAGATGATGGGCAGGTGTGAGTCACACATCCAAGATTTCTGACCTTGCTGCATGGGGGACAGGGCTTTTCCATGCTGCCCAGAACGTCATCCATGTCACTTTCTTCTTCTTTCCATCTCCTTCTGACTTCTTCTCTTTTTTGGTTCTAACCAGAGGATGTATTCCAATTTTTATTTTTTATTTTTTTCTGTCCGAGCCCTGCAGCTGTGCCCGAGGCAGAATGCTGCAGGGATTAGAAGGATGGAGCGGCCAAGTCCAATCGATACTGACAGCCAGCGAACGTGTATAAATTTCAACAAGCACATGTTCAGCGTTGTCTCTTGGGCCTCCCACCGACGTTAACATCACTAAATTTCCTGATTTCACATCCTCCCAAAACAGAAATCAAATAGCTAACCCAATGCCAGCCGCTAATAGCCTTCAGGTTAATGAATTGGGTCTTCATTAATCTCAAATTAGGGTTCTTGGGTAGACTTACGTCGGGGGTAGAACACGCCCTGCGAGGAACTTACTACCCATAAATCAGATGAAAGATAAGAAAACACTCTTCTCGCTCTCATTAGTCTCTTCAGATTTGCTAGGCAGCTCTTGAATGTTTAATGGCCTGCACGGAGAAGATGAGCTTGCGGTCGAAGCTCCTGATGCAGGAAGCAACCTAATTCATCCGTGTCTCCTCTCTGGCCATTCACGATTGCTTCCTTTAAACCTTGTGTTACTTTGGTAGCGTTTATTCAAGTAATGAGTCTCTTAGACCACTAGGGTGTATAGTTTAGAACATGGTGGGATCTTGAAAAAATTATTTAGCAACTTCCCAATTATACATTGCATTCATACATATATATGCACGCACGCATACATACACACACATAGTATATGCACATGTATCTATATATTGTATTTTTCATTTTCCTTTTATTCATCTTAATAATTTTAGGCACTGGTATGGAAATAACATATAAGTACCTTACACAATATCTGCTGTAAGAGTTTCTTTGGAAACTTATAACTTATTGAAGGTAATAAAATTTTCCCGTTTTCTGGAAGGTACATTTAGATCCAATCTCAGAGCTTAATAGTTTAATGTTCTATTTTTGCTGAGGCCAAACAAAATCAAGGCCCAATATACACCCGCAATGCATTTTCACTTAGCATATATTTATGAACTGGTATTGTGTTGATAAGAGTTTTTTTTTTTTCCCTATAACATTTTGGGGATTTTGATGAGCACACACATGCTCAGCAGTTGGGGCACCAAGTGGCACAATCATAACACAGTGGAGACAGCAGTAAAGGCATTTATTTCTATGAACAGGTAATAGGACATGTTGATACTAGTCTATTACCTCGGAATCCTTTCTTCCTTTGGTGAGCGATTGGGGCATCTATTCATGCCAGAGCCACCTTTCTGTGTAATATGATTGAATAAGTATTAATAGGTCTTCTGTACATCATGCCTCTGTTGCAAACTAGGTTCCAATGGCCATTAGAGGCCAAACCAAAGCTAACCTGGGAGTAAGGTTAAAACAGCACAGTTGTTCATAAGTGGTCGCTCCAGGTTACAGCATTGCAAAGTAAAGAAAGAAGAAGGAGTTATTGTTATGCCTTATTTTACCTATGGGAAAACCTTGTGGCCCATGTAGTCTAAATGTTCTGTCCACTATCACAAAATAATAGAAGCTGAAGCTGGAAGTATAATTCAGGTTGACTTTGGGTCCAGTGGACCGTTCATTCAACCTTTGTTCATCTTTCCCCACGAGTCACATTCTTTGTCACATTGACTTCTTAGCCTGCTCTCACCAGTGAAAACCCCTGGGAACAATTAATGATTTAATGTCCAAGGCAATTATGATTCTGGAGCTACAGTTTCTCCAGTGGTAGAATAAAAATCCCTTCATGGGTATATTAAGAAAGCTAGTGAGTTAATGGTAAACCAATTTGAATTTCTCATAAAAGTGACTCTTTCTAATCATAAGCAAATTCTTCCTTTGATAGCTTCACAAAATGTTCCTGTCTCTGCAATTACTGTTCTGAGATTAGTTCCTACCGAAGTTACTGCATAACAACCCAAAAATGTTCCTCACATTATGGTTAATGGCCATGGTTTTAACAAAAGCTATAAGGGAAATCCTCTGGCTACCGCATCTAGTTCCGGGGCCATCCTCCCTAGCTGTTCAGTAAACTTTACTTGAGAAATGGATTTTTCTGTTTTAAGATGAAAAATGAGATGGTCAGCATTGTGGGGGACACACATATATAACAATTCAGCCTCAGGTCAGCTTCTGGTGGTACAATGGAGATACGGAAATATTGACCCCCACCATTCAAAGTGTGGCCCCTCCTAGGAGCTTGTTAGAAATGTCTAATCTCAAGCTGCACCTAGAGCCTACTGAATCAGAATGTGCATTTTAACAAGATCTCCTGGAGATTCCTGTGGATGGTGAAGTTTGACAAGCGCTGCTGGGAAACAGTCTGAAGTCTGTGATGATCGTCTTAGTCTTGGTAGTTGGCTTTGCACGGTCTTGTCTTACCTCTCCTAGCCCCAGCCTCTCTGTTCTAGTTAGGCTACTTCTGGCAGGCTCCCAAGTGGGAACCTGAGCTGCCCCTGTGCCTGGTCCATGCCACACACAGGTCCAAGGATGCTCAGGAAACCTAAATCTTAGACTCCCCTCTGCTGGCCATGCTGGGCTCCCTGGGTTCCTTCCCTTTGTCATAAGCTGGTGCTCTCTCCCTTTCTCCTCTGCCCTGCTGCCTTGAATGATCGAATGTGCAAATTGTTGCAATGTTTTTGTTGCTTCACAGAACATGTGTGGCTGTAATTGTTCAGTGAAGCATGGAGTGTGTTTATTCAAATGGCAGTTGAATCTGAACAGGTTGAATATTAAATGAATCACTTCCATTGTGCAAACCATCATGCTCTTAACATTTTTATTTTGTTTTCATTAATACTTACTGGGTTAAAGGTGGGCGCATTAGTGAACTGGTATTTGTCTGCCTACCAACACTGTCTGTGATTTCGGTGACATAGTCCTCTAAGGTCATACTTCTGGTGTGTTAAATATTGCCAGGGACCCCAGAAATAGGAGAGCTCTTTCCGCGTGACACTTTATCTTGAATTATTTATCTAAATAATAAGGGCAAGCATTTTTAACTTTGTTAACCTGTATTTTGCTAATAAAAGAGTTATTGAGAACTCTAACTCAAGGACAAATGACAAAAGATGATCCCTGGTGTCAGGGCATCACCCTCCGTAAGTCTCACTTAAGGTTTGATCCTGCACAATAAGACATGTCTGTGATTTCTGAGGCATTCATCTTGTTTCAAAAGGTTGTGTGCTGTGCTTAGGCCAAAGTCACTGCAGAAGAATAAGTGACTTCACTGTCAGGAAAGAAAGGGATGGTTTTTCTGGGGAGGGGAGGCATGCTACGGTGGAGGAGGGTGGTTCAAAGCAGTCCAGCCAAGAGAAAAGGAATATTTTATCTACTGACATGGCTTAGAATTGCCAGCATGTGTTGATAGTAGAAAGGAGATTGGCTTGTAGCCAGTTTTGTTCTTGTTTTTAAATCTCTAAAGACAATGCACCCGCTTAGTGCGTGCACTGGGGGCAATATGCTTCCACTGTTGCCCTGTCCCCCTCGGTACGCCCCAGCAGAGAAGCGTGTTCGCAAGTTTTAAGATGTTACATACAATCAGTCTCTGAACGTCAACACAGTAGGGCAAGAGCAAGAAACCACTGGAGCATTTTAGCCACAAGCTGATGTCTTATTCTGATGCCTTTACTTTGGTATTAGACGTTTTGACATTGAGATGACTTTGGCTGGTGTAGGAGGCAAAATAATGACAGCACACACTCCTGCCAAAAATGTCCACAACCTAATCTCCTGAACCTGTGACAATATGCTATGTTACATGGAGAAGGGGAATAAAGTCTGCAGATGGAATGAAAGTAACTAATCAGCAAGTGGGGAAGATCATCGTGGTTTATCCACATGGGCCCAGTGTATGCAGAAGAGTCTTTAGAAGTGGAAGAAGGAGGCAGAAGAAGAGAGAATGAAGTAGGACTGAGGAAGAATGGGTAGAGAGATGTCGCTGTCACTAGAAATGAAAAAACAGGGCAGTGAGCTTCCTCTTCCTCTGGGCTGCCTCCAGGAGCTAGAAAGGTCAAAGAAATGGATCACAGCATCCAAAAAGTAAAACAACCCAGCTGACACCTTGATAGTTGGCCATTGAGACCCATGTCAGATTCTGTCCTAGAGAACTGCAAGATAATCAGCTTGTGTTTTTTAAGCCTCTAAGACGTGGTAATTTGGTACAGCAGCAATAGAAAACTATTATATATATTATACACTCTGCAGATAAGGAAAACAAGGCTAAGGAAATTTACCAAGGGCACACTACTAGTTAGACGTGAGCCAGAACTTCGTAAGGCTCTACCTACTATATCAATTTTTACTTTACCAATTGTGTTATTAGTAATAATTTTTACCTTAAAGGATTTTTGAGAGATTTAAATAAAAAGGCAAATGTAAAATGTCTGGGATAAGGGCTGTCATGTTGGGGCTGCTTAAACATACTCATTTTGTGCAATTTTGTGGTCCTCTTAGTGACTGGCCTCATTTCTTTAAGGTTCTCTGCTTACTGGCTGCACTGACAACAGGCAGAGTCCTTAGAAGCATCACTGCACTTACTTGACACTTCACCGTGGTCCTCTGTGAACCTTGGTTGGCTATACAGTCATCTACCAGTCACTGGGGTTTCCATTAGAGTCCTCCTGGTTTACCATTAGAGTCCTCCTGGTTTTAGAAGGATCTAGTAGATCATTGTTTAGTAGGAGACATCATTAACGCTCGTGTTAAATGAGTAATATGTTTTAATGAATGATAAACTGCCTCTCATATACCTTTGCTTCTATACATACACTCCTCTATTCCAAACTGACCAAGCAAATAAGGGTACAGTAATTTATTGGAATAGATATTTGTCATTATTTTTCAGAAAAAATAAGATGCCAGCTGATTGTATCATTATGTGCCTTCCCTAACAAAAAGCACTGGGAATGTGTCTAAATCCTTTTATCAAAATGTATTATTATAAAGAAATAATTTTTTCTATTTACCCTTAAAAAAAAACAACTCTGCAGATATTTCCTTTGAAACTCTTCATTATAAAGGAAAAAATATTTCTAACTGCCCAGCAGACTTCGAGATGATCTTGACAGCCTCTATGGCCAAATTATCATATTAATTTGATCTTAACGACATTTCTGGTTCACTCTGTTCTGTTCTGAAATCCAAACCCTGGACTCCTTCTTGAGCAAACAAAGGCAACAGCCGTGGGGTCCCAGCTCATCTTTTCAGTTTCACCCCGACAACAGCCAGCTGTGCAGAGTTGAGAGCAATTCACATACAGTGCTCCCAACTCTGTTTTTCTTAAGTGCCCTGAAGAGCCACCAAATCTCCAGACCCTGTAGAATTTCATGACCAAAACAGCTATTGGGATGGTGTTCCTCTTGAAATGTCTCTGTGGGTGCAAACATTTATCATTCCTGATTTTCTAAGAATCCTTTGTTAGTGAATATAGGAACTGTGGTTTTACCCTACTTGTGACCTAACAAGTTAGTCTGTTACATGAATCCTGGCAGAAGACACAAGACTCCTGGGTCAGAGAAGAAGGATGGTTTATGACTACAGGAATAGCAGTAGCAGAATTTCAGCATTTATGCCCGTTCCCTAGAACTTAATTCCATGGGGTGAAGGGAAGAGAGCCTGCTACATATATAGCAGGCAAGGGAGAGCTGAGTTTAGGGAATCCAAAAATTTTATAATGAGCAGTAAGCTTATTGCTTATCTTTGGTACAGAGAAAGACTTTATTGTTTTAAACTGGACAGTGAAAAAAAATTCCTTTATTCCACATGGTGACAATATCTCTGTCTTCCAATGGATGCTCACAATACAAACATTCTTGAAATAATAGCCTGGAACAAAGTTATTAGTTCTTCTGTGCACAAGATGTGCAGAAACATGAGAGGCCCAAGGGAATTATCTCCCTACAATGGGTTTCTTAGATGTAAATAAATAATTTCTTATGTTGGTAAGAATGGTGCAGTATGAAACGTTATCATAGGCATACGTCATGTTAAGCCTTTTTCCCATAAGAGAAGGATGTGCTTGGCATCTCTAGCAGAATACAGGTTTCAATTATGTGATCAGCCTGTTTGGATCAGCCTGGTGAAAATATAAAGCATTTTTAAACTATCCTGCAGAGGCCGGGCACGGTGGCTCACGCCTGTAATCCTAGCACTCTAGGAGACCAAGGTGGGAGGATCGCTCGAGGTCAGGAGTTTGAGACCAGCCTGAGCAAGAGTGAGACCCCGTCTCTACTAAAAATAGAAAGAAATTAGCCGGACAACTAAAAATATATAAAAAAAATTAGCCGGAAATGGTGGCGCATGCCTGTAGTCCCAGCTACTTGGGAGGCTGAGGCAGGAGGATCACTTGAGTCCAGGAGTTTGAGGTTGCTGTGAGCTAGGCTGATGCCACGGCACTCACTCTAGCCCGGACAACAGAGCGAGACTCTGTCTCAAAAAAAAAAAAAATATCCTGCAGATATTTTGCTGGGCAGATGATGGGGGTGGGGAAGGCAGAGGAGAGATTGTGTGGCCTCCTAAGAAAGCATTACTGTTTCTCTTGCACTTTGCTGCCCATTTTCATGTTGCTCAAACCTCGGGAAGGAGAGCCAGGGAAGGTCTAGAAGCTCTCAGACTTGGAGCCAGCAGAGCATCAAGGAAGCTCCCAGAGGCTGAAGTTGTCAAACTTAATCAGACCTGGCCCTGGAGCACAACATGATCAGGTCTTCAGCCTTCAGGTCATTGATGGCCACACTGGCCTCCTTCCTCCTTGCTCTTTCTGGAACATACCAGATGTGACTCCACTTCAGGTCCTTTGTGCTGGCTGTTGTCTCTGATACATACACTCTTCCTCCAGATCCCTCAGGGCAAATTTTCTCACTTCTTTCAAGCCTTTGTCAAATGTCACCTTGTCTGTGCCCCACCATGAATTGCAATTACCTACACATACATACGTACATACACACACACACACACACACACACATACACCCCAGGACATTCAACTCCCCCCTGCCCTGCTCTATTTTTCCATTTTCCAACATGCTATATCATTTATGAACAAGAACATAGGCTCCATGGGCAGAGATTATTCTCTGTTTTGTTCCCTGATATTTCCTAAGCACCCAGATCAGTGCCCGCTGCTTACATAAATAAATATTTGCTGAATAATGAAGGAAGGAATGTTAATATTGACATTTTTCGTTGTTATTTGCCTTTCTCCTAGGAAGATAGGCCTGGCTATTTGGGGCACCATTTCAGAATAGCAAGGGCTGGGTTGGATCCTTTATGTGCGGGTGTTAAATAGTAACGAATGAATGAGGCATAGCAGCAGTGACCCTGTTGATGACGATAATGAATCACGGTGATGTAGTGCTTCCCTCCTTCTACCTTTTTTGTGTGTGTGTCTGTGGAATTCCCCTCGGTGTCAGGGTGATGGATTGCCCCCATTCCTTCTAGGAAAATGGCTATTCCATCTTAATGTGGGCTTTTGGAAATGAAAAATAATGCCTGCTACAATCAGCTTTCAATTATCTACGCTAATGGAGTGCTGATACTAAAGAAATAATCCCTAAATCATTTACATTTGACTTTAGGATGCAACCAGGGGCTTGTATTCAGAAAAGCACATTAAAACATCGGAAGCAGCCTTTGATGGTAGACCGACCTCTGGCCTGGGAGTTGGGAAACTGGGTTTGGTCGAGGCTTGGTGTTATGGGTTGAATTGTGTCTCCCCCAAAAGATATGTTGGAATTCTAGCTAGAATTGGAATTCTAACTCGGAAGGTGACCTTATTTGGAGATCATGTTATGATGAAGGTAATTAAGTTAAGATGAGGATGTTTGGGTGGGACCTAATCCAATATGACTAGTATTTTTATAAAAAGAGGAAACTTAGTCTCAGAGACAGACGCACATACAGGGAAGAATGCCATATGAAGATTGGAGTTACGTTGCCATACAGCAAGGAACTCCCAGATGCTAGGAGAGGGGCCTGGAACGGACAGACTTTTCTAGTACCTTCAGAGGAAGCAGACCCTGTAGACACCTTGATCTTGGACTTCTAGCCCCCAGGGCAACAAGTTCTGTTGTTTAAGCCACGCCATTCATGGTGCTTTGTCATGACAGCCCTAGGAAACTAATACACTTGGGGACTCAACTCTTCTGTGCTCATTTTAGCATGCAGTTCCTTCTCATCTTCGAGCCTCTGTTTCCTGGTCTCTTAAATATTTAATAATAAAACAAGCCCCTTGCTGCTTTAGGGCTCTGTGATGAAAGCTTCTGACATGAAGTCCCCATCAGCTATGCTTTTCCCAGTTGAGCAGTAACCCCATCCCACCATGATGTCCTCTATATTAGGTACTGACCCCAAAAGAAAGTTCTGGATATCATCTGCGAAGCAGCTAACATGCATGTAGAAAATGAATTTATTCAAATTCAAGAGCTTACATTTTACCTATCTCTGAAAAACGCAAGGGTTTTTAACATTTCCACATTTACAAAATAGCAAGCATGGCATGCCATATTGTGATAATCCGGCTCTCATCTCGATTTCTCTCAGCAGAATCCATTCATGCCCCACTGAATCCCACCCTGCTTCCACGTACAACAAGCAAGCAGAGGTACCCCAGGCCTTGACATGGTAAATTCAGCCCAGTAGACATGGTTTGGACAACAGTGAAGACATGACTTTTATTCCCTAGTGCCATGTCATTCAAACCACTGCACCCACTCAATGTTCTTCATTGCTTTGTTGAATATTTGGAGTAGATGCAGGTGGTGCATGTAGGGTTTGCTCAAAAAAAAAAAAAAAAAAAAAACAAAAACAAAAAGTCAAACCAATGGAAAACATTGCTCCAAAGCACTCTTGTTTGGGTAACATTCTTAAAACAGACACTTCCCTTGTGATTTGTCCTGTCTCTGCACTTTGAATAAAGACATAATGCCCAACAGATGACTATTGCAAGTATGGAGGTTTTTCTCCAGAAGAAAAAAACACCCATAAAATAGATATTTACTTGAAGAAAAGGTTTCCAAGTGTTCTGATAAAGTCGCCAACATCTCAGTAAGTACAGCTCATTCCTAGGAAGTAACTGGAAGGATTGGTTTATCTAGGTATAAATTATTTAATACTATCTAATGCTACTTTAAAGGAATTTCATCAGCCTCATTCCTGTTATGAACACAGCGTTTTCAGTAACAGCTCAGACTTGTAGAGGCTGCTTCTTTGGGTACGAGCATTGTCTGGTACGAAAGCAAGGGTAGGCGTCAAAATCCCCTGAGCAGTTAAAATAGGGCAACGTTAAAGCTCGTGAGTTCTGGCTCTTAGTGCAAGCGTATTTATACCTGACATAATTCTAATATATTGACTTGTTTGGTTTACCAATTCACATTAGAAGCCAACAGTACAGAACAAGCATCAGAAAATCTATTAAAAGGAAGTGAAAGAAGAAAAAAGCATAGCAGTATCAGGCCATTAAGTGTGGGTACAAATAACCTCCAAAACCACAATCATCTCTGAGTGTATCACCAACAAAACTCAGTCCCCAGTGGTTAGAATTATGACCTTGAAATCCTAGGACAGACATTGAATACTATGTTTTAGAAGTTAGAGAATTGTATAATATATTTAAGGAAGATAGTCCATGTAAAGCAGTTGATTTGGTCTTACTATTGCCAGGTAAGTGGATTAGAAGATTCTGGAACAACTCAGTGATATGGAAGTCCTCGTTCCCTGGCAATGCCAGATGAGTAGGGTTACCATGTTACTGCCTGTACAAAGAATGTACAATAAATGTACAGTGAGTATGTGTGTGCGTGTTTGGGAAAGCGTTTGGACTGTATACATACTTCCAGTTCATTAAACAAATTTCGGGGTGCCTACTGTGTGCCTTGCATTGGCTGTGCTCTTAACAGTCACGATGACTGAGATGAGGTCCCTGGCATGGGGAGCTCCCAGTCCCGGCGCAGTCATGGAAGGAGAGTAGCGGCCATCGTGCAGGCCTATGGGTGTAGCCTGATGAGAGAGAAGTCACGCAGGGATGTATGCTGTAGGCTCTCTCCAGGTTAGTGGGAAAGCTTTCTGATTAAAGAAAATTTTCATAGTCTGTTCTTAAGAGTTTAGACTCATAATAACTGATGGTAAATGGAAAAGACTAAATCAATAAGGATGAGCAAGTGAGACTACCCAATTCATACAATGAATCCAGTCTCTGAATTAGTCTGTGTTAGCAAAAGCGAAAATGCATCCTGCAAAGCCCTGGGCACAAAGACGGAGGTAGTTTTTTATTAAAGTCTTAGTTTCCAAGTGATGGATGCCAACAAGCAAATAGTTTAAAATTCCAAGAGAATTCTTCATCTTTCATTCCATTTTAGAGTGGTAGCCTTTTTCAAAGACATTGAAATACAGCCGAGGACGTTAAACAGTACGTCTTAATAAACAGACTCAAAGTCTGTGAACCAAAGGCATGTTCATAGGCTTCCTCTTATTTTCTAGCATAATATTGTTTTATTTCCTCTTTTTTTTCATATGCTTGCTCCCTTGAGTGTTTTAGAATGAGATGGCTGGATTCTAAAGCTGGTTTTCTACTAGGCATGTTATCAGAACATTCTTCATTGGAGGGAAAAGAAACATCACAGCCTTCTACAAATTTTCTTGTTCACCTGCATGGACAAGGTGATCTGCTCTCAGCCTCCTCTGTCCTCACCCCTGGGAGGCTGCTCTGGGTGTCTTGCTTTCGCATCCATTGTTTCTCTCTCTGTTGAAGGCTGACTCAGAGACTGAATTCATCGTGTTATACCCGTGGGGCTAGCCTGGATATAATGTGCCTCTAAGTTTGCCTGACTCTATGCCTTGGACAAGGTTTACGACCTCTGAGGACTCAGTTTCTTTCCTTAGAAAGTGAGAACTTGTATCAGATCATCTCTAAGGTTCCTTTCAGTTTTAACCTTTCAGAAGTGTATAAAGCCACAGAGCCATCAACATCTGGGATACATAGATTGTTGGCTCATTGTCTAACTTTGGACCAGTCATTTCAGTTAAACAAACTATGCAATGGGTACTGGCCCAGAATCATAGAAAACTTCTTTCCTACTATTTGGTGCTTCTTAAATTGTTCTTTTTGTTTCCCTCAATTGCCTCCCTCCTCTGCATTTTCTTGAACGTGCAGAGCCCTCTGACATTTTGAGCAGAAGGTTGCAAATATTTGTCCCAATGCTTGGCCAAGTCCCAGGAAAATATCCTCACCTTGCCACATCTAGGAACATTTCCCCTGAACTTGGAGATCACTAAGCAAGTGTGCATGCACATACAAAGACACCATCCAGGATTCTCCCGAGCATGAATGAATATTCTCAGGCCAAATATAGCATGAGGATTTGGGCAATATTTTGGCAGATGGAACAATGCTCATATTTATACTTTTTGGCAAGACCATTGCTTGATCATCCTGTACTTAGTGAAGGGCATTGTTTTCTAATCAAGATAACTAAGCTATCCTTAGGGTGATATTTAACACAGCAATTGCCTGAAAATGTCAAGTTATTGTAATGGATCTTTTTCCAGCATCATGAAATTTAGGTAAAGTTAAAAGAAGGGACAGGAAACATTTATTGTGCATCTGTTTTCTCCTGGAGATTGTACACATTATGTCATTCGATGTTTACACAAATTTTCTGAGGTCAATATTATAAACAATGCTCTAGCTAATTAAGTAACTCGAAATTAGTGAATGACAGATCTCTCTTATTCTTAAACCTGTTATTGCCCCTAAATCACGTGGCTTTCCTAAAGAGAGATTGAACATTTGAAAACAAAGGAAGAAAAGCATAAAGTCATTGTTTATTGACTATGCTTCTGAAAGTTTGTAGGTATATCTTATTAAATACTTATAAAAACCCAGCTTCCCTTTCTTTTCTCCTTTCAACATTATATCACAACTTCTGTTAGTATTTACATTGTAATGATTGAAAATAATGTCTATGCCAAGCCAAGTGGGCTGCACTTACATTGAACAGTCCCTCATTGTTTTCTAGAATTAATGATTGCTTCAGATTTTTGTCTGGTTTTCTATAAACCTATTGATATTTTCCTGTTTATTCCAATTTCTTTTTCATTTGCCTATCCACATAGTCAACTTAGTTTTCCTTCATTTTTTTGTGGTCATATCTTTCCCTCTCATCTCCTTCCAGCTTCTGCTCTGATTTCAACTAGATACTTCTTAAGTCTGTGGCGAAGCTGTGGCCCTGCTAATTTCCTTATTTATTATGTTGAGAATTAATTTCACAACTTGCCTGTTTTCCAAACCTCCTGCCTTCCTCTTCCTTTAGCACATTCTCCAGGAGCTTCCAAATAAGCACACCCAAGATATAAATTTTTAGACCTTGCTTGTCTGAAAATGTCTTTCATACTTGACTGATATTTGGGCTAAATATAAAATAGAGATTGAAAATCCTTTCCCCTCAGAATTCTGAAAACTTTCCTCTACTGTCCTTTTCTTTCTACTGTTGTTTTTGACAAGTCGGATGACACACTCCAACCTAATCTTTTGTATTTGTTTTCCTCTCTGAAAATTTTGGATGTTCTTTTATCCCAAGTGCTGTGAAATTTAATAATATTTTTATTCTTTTGTTGTTTTAAGCATTTAGTGGGCTCATTAGGGAATTTTCTTGTCTTTTTCATATAATTTCCTCCATATCATTTTCTGTTATTTTCATTTTCTGGGATTCCTATGAGTTTGGCGTTGGGTATTATGAACGAATCTTTTTGCTCCTATTTCTCTAAAATGTCTTTTTGGATTCAATTCTAGAAAACCATCTCCACTTTATATTTCACTGCTTCTCTTGATATTTTTACTTCAGATATTTAATTTTGAAGAGTACTTTGTGTTGTCCTCTCAGTGTTCATTTCATATAGCACACTGTTCTTAAGAGGTCATGTCTTCTAACTCTGAGGATTTTTTGATAATGTTTTGTCTGTTCTTTATATAGTTTTTGTTTTCTATCAGTTGCTTTTCTCCCATTTATTTTTGTCTCTCCCTGTCATGATGAAAGCCCTTCTCAATTCATTGACAATCTCAGCCATTTGTTTATATTTGAGAAAAAGACACCGAGAAGCACGTTGGAAACTCTGTGTACATGATCAGAACTTACCAAAGTCTGGGGCTTACCACAAGGTGATCAGGTAGGAAGTTGTCTTTTCAATAAGATGCATTTGCAGTGTTAGTGTCTGCAATGTTTCTCTGGACCATTCAATGTGCCAGTTTCCTACCTGAGGGTTCTCAGGCTGGTTGCAGGCATTCTAGAACCAGGGAGCTGTCGGTCTCCCTTTTAGCATGCAGATTTTCAATAAATCCCCTGTTTTCATCCCCTCCCCTCCTCTCCTTGCCTTTGCACTTGCTGTGCCTGTTGTGTGTGGAGTATGATGCTTCATTGACTCACTCTCTTCAGAGGCAAAACCTCCAGTCTCCTGCAGGGAAGGTGAAACTATAAATCACCTGGCTGTGCAGTAACAGAGAGGAACCAGGTAGTCTATGCCTTATGTAGACTTTCAACTCTTCTTGTTTTCTCCCTGCAACTTATTCCATACCTTCTGGGAGAATTGCTGTGGTTGAATTCTGAGCCTTTCTTGGATATGTTTAGGCAAACTTGCTTGGACCTTGTCTATACATCTGTCTGCTGGGACCCAAGTTCAGGTGTTCTTTATTTGTAATTAATCAGCTGCCACTCAGCCACCTTTCATTTATCTTCCAAAAAGATTGTTAAAATTCTTATGCAGTAGTAAGTTTCCTTTTGTTTTCTTAGTCCTGGTGGGTTTCTAATCATTTCAGTCTTTTACTGTCATTTCCCTGGCATTTCAGGAGGGGTAGTAAATAGAAACGTGTGGTCCATGCAGCATGTTCAACCAGAATCCAGCCTGAATTGCACCTGTCCCAGAACAGGTCTGAGATTCTGCAGTTACAGCTCTAGATAGTAGAAAATTTCCTCTTTCTGATGGAAAGTATGAAGCAATTGACAACGGTTGCTTTTCCTAAAAAATTCCTTGGACTCTGAGTCAAAAGAATTTGGCAATCATTTACCTCAACCCTCTCCTTGTTGCCTAAATTATACCCTAATAGATGATTTTACAACCCTGAATTGAATCTCTTCAGTGATGAGGGACTTACTTCCATATGAAATGGTCCAGTGCATTTTTGAATCCTGTGGTTGTCCAAGTTAGAGGGCTTCTAAGGATACTTGTTAACTCCTGAGATCTGAGTGTTACAAATAATTATTTACCAGATGGTGCTGTAAACAGTAAGGGGAAAATTCCAATTCCTCCTAATTTCAATAGACCACAGAAAATGATGATGTCTGAATTTGTCACATATGTCAAATTCAGCCACTTACATGGACCACTGGTATAGTTATCTCCAACGTAGTTCCAACTCAACCCTGTGGCATCAGTTGATGGGACCTGAAGAAGTCAACCTGAATGTCACAGTGGCAAGGCTGATTGCTCTAGTCTGGCTGCAAGTTCTGCTCGTTTGATGAGAAATACTTATATAATATTTTCAGACTCTCGCATATAGACACTGTCAGATTTGAACAAGGATTTATTTGGTGCATATTGATTAACGTGTTGAGTGTTAATTTCTCCTGGTTGTGGTCTGCATTAGAAAAATGCAATTAGCTAGAATCAAAGCAAAGATGAAAGCTCCCACCAGATCAATATTATTTTCTTTTTTATTTATAATGTGGAATACCAATGCAAAAGGATCTTTGTCTATTTCTACTTTGTAATTAAAAAAACAAAAACAAAAAAAGCTTGGAGGGCCCTTCAAGGTACTTTAAACCTTTTTTTTCCTTAGTAATCCAAAATGTCCTAGGAAGGCCAATGATGCCACTGATCTTTTTAAAACTTGTGTGACTCTCAAGTTGCAAGAGATAATTATAGTTCGGTGTGTCAGATACTGGAATCTGGCTTCTGTCATTGGCTCTGCTGCTGGCTTCGTGGTCCTGGATGCACCCCTGATGTCACATGTATTGGAACTCTTGGGCAACTGCAAGCAAGCCTCCTTTTTTTAAAGGACTACGTGGAAGGAAGGAGAAACTTGAGACAATAAAACTGGCAACCAGACAGAGAGAGGAAGAAAGGAAGAGAGAAAGGGAGGTTGGGAGTATTGAGCTTTTAGGGGTGAATTTCTGTATAATTAGCATAATTTCAGTAATTCTTTAGTTCTTTCCTATTCCATTCTTTTTTTTTTTTTTTTTTTTT
>CM052451.1:7407068-7460822 GCA_028533085.1 Varecia variegata | reverse complement strand
CACCTCTTGTATTATCCTGGATAGAGCTGGAGCCCGTTCTACTAAGTGAAGTATCCCAACAATGGAAAAACAAACACCACATATACTCACCATCAAATTGGTATTAACTGATCAACACTTAAGTGCACATATAGTAGTAATATTCATCAGGTGTCTAGCAGGTGGGAGGGGGAAGGAGCGGTTGGGTGTATTCATCGCTAATGGGTGGGGTGCACACAGTCTAGGGGATGGACATGCTTGAAGCTCTGACTCAGGTGGGGCAAAGGCAATATATGTAACCTAAACATTTATACCCCGTAATATGCTGAAATAAAAAAACTTACACTGGTCAAGTTTTAGGAATTCACATCTGAGTTATTTGCAAGATGCTATAGTTGCCAACATGATACTTATTGGCACCATCACAAATAGAGTTCAGAAATGTTACCCATGTCAAAGTAAATGCCATCTCTGGGCACCTAAAACCACTCTTTTCTCACCTTTATGTGATGGGGTTTTATTGAGCTTTAGCAGGAAAAGGGAGAAATCTGCATTCAGGTGTTAGGAGTAAAGAGAATGCTCATTAAAAAAGTCATTTAAAAATCTACTGAAATGTTCCACGAAGAATTTATACCCTGTTGCTAAAAGCGTCATCATTTCTATTCTTCTCTTCTCCCTTCGATCACACATCACCCAGTTTTCAGTTCCTATAATTGTTAAAAGCCATTCAGGAGTCTGCCTTTTTGTATGGGAGCATCTATTTTCCTGCTCTGTTCATACACATTTGGAAGCCCCTTAAGATGGTGCTGAAACACTGGCAAATGTTTAATATGTTTCATTTGAAAGAATTATGATCCAAACCTTTTTTTTTTTTTTTTTTTCGTTAAGAAACAGCAAAGTGCAGTTTCTGCTGCTTGGTCATTGTGGTTCATCCGTGAAATTACATTTGGGTTGCGTGGAATGCAGTGATCAGATCTTATAAAGTTGTATAATTGAGGTATTTCTGGTAGTCACAAGCATCTCTAAAATCTTGTTTGTGTAATTCATTAGTAATATCAACATTCCTAAATTTCACTTAGCCTGAGGGATTTTTCCACTTGCTTCAAATCTGAGCTTTGCCGCCAATCACTCTTGGTGTCCTTTGTTGGGAATGTGCAGTGAGGCGTTCCTAGATCTGGAAGATATAGGAGAGACACACCCCTGGGTCATTGGAAGTTTAACCTTGAAGAATGCCCTGAAGGGCAATTCTGGAAGAAAACAGAAGAGGGTTTAAGATGAGAAGGTGGAGAAGGTGGGGTTGCTCTTATATGTATCAGCTCCACTACTGGCTTGCAGAAGGCATTATTAGCACGGGATGTATTTCCTGCACTTATTCAACCTTGCAGTGGTACAAGTTGCTCAGTGACTTAAGCAGGTGACGATTGGTGCTGTTTTTTAAAATGTATCTTTTATTTTAACTCCAAGGACTTGGCTTGCTTTGAAGCTATGGCTCAGGAGTCTTTAAATGCAAATGAGGGGAACCCCAGGTTATGAAGCATCTGCTTCTGCCGGCGGGTTTTCAGTCCTGTTACCTTAGCAACATTTGCCCTTGGATTCCCCGGGCCACCTTGACAGCCAGCACCATGTAACTGACGAGGCGGGGCGGGGCGTTGGGAGGGGGGATGGAAAGAAAAGTGGAGTGCATGTAGGTTTCACATTCTTGGAAGCCTAAGGATTATGTCCCTGCAATGAAAATTTTAAAATCCCATTTCCAGAAATAAAAGAACTTGGGGAGAAATAAACACGCTGGTTAAAAGGAAAGAGAGAGAGAGAGAGAACTAACTAGCCAGACCTAAGAGAGCAGATATTTCCAAAAATATCCTTCCCACCAGCCGTGCTGCAGATGTGTCACCGAGGCTCGGAGAGGCAGGCCATCTGCTGCAGTGTTTCCCTGGAAACCCCCAGCAACGCCCCTCCCGGAGCTCCTCGCTGCTCCGCGGCCTCCCGGGCTCCAGCCCTGCGCAGCGAAGGAGCTCGCCCGTGATGTCACTGCTGCTAGCTGGGAGGGAATCCCAGGGCCTGCGTCCCTCTGTGGAGCCAATCCTGGTCGCTTCTGGCTGCTGGAAACCTGGGGCTTCTAACCAGCAAGAATGGCAAAGGCAAAATGCAATTTATCACAGTCCACAAAAGCACAGTTCCTAACAGATTCTGAAATCGTTGATTTAGAAACAAACAAACAAAAAAGATGAGATTAATCTGCAACAGAGTGCTAGCCTACAGTGGCAGGGTAGCAGTCAGCCTTCCTATGGTGTTTTAACCTACGCTCAAAGGATGCATGAAAAAAGAAAAATGATTTTTTAACCACTTTAGAAAATAAAGGTAATGAATACTTCATCTATATATTTCATATAGAGAGAGCTCATTGTATTGCCTCGGCAGAAAATTGGGATAGAAATTTCAGATGACTTGTGGTTTCACGGAGACCACCAGCAATGCAATGTTTAGCTAGCACGCATTTTGTCATCCACGGCTGGTAGGTGAATCTTTGCTTCATTGGTCTTGACTCACAGTGGAGACATGGGACCTGCTTCCTCTTCCCTCTACTATAAAGGGTTAAACCTCTGGGTAGGGTTGCAGATATGGACGAAGAGCTGCCTTTGGAAGATTGTGTTGCCTCTAGTGTGATTTAACTCACATGTTCAGAATCTTGGCAGAAAAATTTAAAAAAGAGTTGGTAATGTTGTGGTAAGGCAAATATACAGAAATAGCTATTCTGTTTATCTATTTTGGAGATCTTATCCCTTATTCAAGGACTATAGATAATGACACCTTTGTTGTCATATTGTTTCCAGGCAGTAAATCACAGTCAAAATAATGATTTCTTGGGGAATAAATTAATACCCTTTTTGTTTTATTTTCCCTAGGAAAACAAAACGAAAAATGAGGGTGTGTGATTACAGCATATATTGATTGGGTACTGATTATTGGATATTCATTCATTTTATTTGTTGTTGTCATGGTAGACTAAATGTCGAACCCATGAATCTCTATTGTGTCCACAGTGTGAGAAGAAAACCGTATTATATTTTAAAAATTGCTCCAAAAGGAAAAAATATTGAACATACACTTTCATATTTTTTGTTCTCTTCTTAACAATGTGTAGTGTTTTGTTTATAGTTAGAGGATGGTATTTTTACATTTACAAATCTTTACTTTTCTGTCATTCAAATCTTCGTTACCCAAACACATTTGTCCTTTTTTTCCCATTCACTAAGCATTCGTTTCACAGCTAAGCTAAAGTGTCTGCAGGGAAACACACATGCACCCTTCTTCCAGTCCACAAACAAGAAGATATGCACAAGTGTATACGTCTTTTCAGTAGTATAAACACACCATAGTTTTCAGTAAGATTTTTCTGGAAATAAAGGCCAATGCTACTTGACTCCACATTCATTATTGCAAAGTGCTGACTCTCTGTAAAAATAGACCAAAAATAAGATTAAAATAAAGATGAATACAAGAGTGGGCTCTCACAAAGTTTTTGTTTAACTTAATCCCTTGGTTTCTTAACTCCTTCCCTCCTGGCCTCTCATCCATGACACTAGGAAGGGTTATCGCAAACAATTAGAGTTTATAAAATTCTACATAACTGTTAGTTTTTTAATGATGTGCATGGTTTAAATTGTGAAATGAATCTTTGAAACAGTTAACCACTTGACACAAAAAGAAAGAAACATAAAGAAATCTTGGCCCCTTATAAATCCTGTTCCCTTTGCTGTATCTCTCAGTTACATCCAGGGCAATTCCATCTTCTTCCAAGCCATTCAGTGAGCCCACAGCATTTGTCTTTGCAAAGCTTTAATTGCACCATTAGCTACAGAACTTTCATTTCCTTCTCTCTTCTCCCACCATCGCTACAACTGTCACACTTGGCTCTCAAATTTTCTGGTTCCCTGGAAACAGAATTCCCATCTGCCATTCCCAGATCCAGGTGCCATTGCTTGAAGGAATATGCCTTGTCAAAAATGAGGAGGTACATACCAATCAAAATGGCTCAAGAAGGCTGTCAGCCAAAACACATCTTGACAGTCTTGCCTGTTTTAAATAGATTCTGTTTCCATTTTGCCGGTGACAGCACCAAGCAAATAAATGTTGCCGATCTGAGAACAGCCTGCATTCAGTGTATTCCATCAATTACAGAGAGACAATGGCATTCTCTCAAAGATCAGATTTTCATAATAGGAAACTATATGGTCATCTGTTTGTCTTTATTTCAAATGCCAGATGGACAGGAGAAAATGGGACAAAACAGCAATGCATTTATTTTGCCAAAGAAATCATATTAAAGAAAAGATAAGAATAACTAGAAAACACCAGACAATTCCAGAAAGCATAACCAAATTTCTGATTACCGAGCAAGCTATTAATAAAGAGCATTTATAAAACGTTTTAAGTAGATCCCTTCCCTTAAAATGACACAAACAACTTCCCTCTAACTGGAAATTACTGTGTAGCTGATACTTTGTCTTTTAATTGTATGAAATAACTTTAGGGTTCTGTTCGATTGCATTACAAAGATAGAATACTTTGCCACAATTAGGTTTAAACCTTGGAAAAATAGAAACCTGCATTTTCAAGTTTTATGCTACAATTTTCTAGGGGATGCTTATTCAGTGGGAGGATATAATTTGCTGTTTCTTTGACCTTGGGTGAGTCACTTAAACTTTCTGAACCTTAGTTTCCATCTTTTGTTGAAAATGGAGGCAATCATGCTTGACCTGTCTCTCCAGATTTTGGTGAGGTTAAAAGGGCCAATAGAAATGAACCTGCCTTTGTAAGTAGTGATACACACATCTGATTCATTGTTATATATTTTTGCATCTTCTCAGCAGTGTTCAGCTAGTCTGTCCTTGTCCTTGTCAACTGTGTGTGATTGTGATGCCCTCTAGTGACTGTACTTCGCAGAGGCTGCAGGCCCCAAGGAAGCCTTCAGAGAAAAAAAAGAATTAATGGAGTTAGAGAAGGGAAAAGGAGGCTTTTAGAAAATTACGGGTATAAAACACCCCAAGCAGCAGGAAAAATAAGCAGCAGCTTACTATGAATAAGAGGGCAGGCTGCACAGAGTTGGAGAAACAAAACGAAGCAGAAGAGAGAGAAAAACGAGATGTCCCTGACTCTGGCCTGGGAAGCACAGGGACAGGAATCTATGCTCAGCTTTGTTCATGCCCAGCTATATGTCCTTCAGCTCAGCTGTGGCCTCTGTGACCAGCCCTTGGACTGTGAAATGAGATAGGTATAATAAAGGTTCACCAAAGTTCCTTGCAGATCCAGAAGTCTTTGAGTCAATGTAAGAAGATGAGAGCAAAGTAGAACAATAAAAACAAGACCTGAAGGAGGAGTGAGGAAAGGTCTGCGGGAACAATTTCCCGAAGTCTTTTTTAATGTGTCTGAAGTCACCTTCAAGATATTGCAGGATCGTGAAAATAATCAAGTGGCTAAATGAGGCAAAGCACATGTGGGAATTTGCTGTAGTCGTAGGTGTATGGTAATCGGAGTGTGTCCTGCATGCAGTCCCATCCTTCACGAGGACGTAGCCTATATGAGATTACATGCTCTTAAACCTGAACGCCTCAGAACCTCACTGACTACCTCTCTGAAGAGTTCTTTCTTTCCAAAATTAATCCTTCTTTATTTAAAACCATCTGAGAATCAAATGATCTTCCTGTGGGAGGCTCCTTACATCCACCTTCCCATTTCAAATTACAGATGCTACAATCCTGTGTGCATTAGGCTTACGTTGTACTTCCCCTGAACCAACTGGCTATTACAGGAAAGTGATCAAAGCTCACAGGAACTGTGTAATTAAAACAGTGATGGTGCAAGTCACCCTGAAGTCTGTCCTTGCTCTCTCTAGACAAACGATCGCTCATGGATGAGTATTCGAGATAATCTTACTAAAGGACAGGACAGTGCAGTTCAAAGGAAAGAGCCCCACGCTGAGGTCAGAGGTGTGGGTTTTCCTTCCGACATGGATGTTTGCCACTTGCGTGATCTGCAATACTCTAAACTTACCTAAGCCTCACCTATAAAATGGGGATTTATTTATTCTTCTCTATGGAGTATTTACAGGTGTCAGGTACTGTATGAAACTTTCAGATTATGGTTGAGGAACAAACCCTGGTATTTCTGAGTCATGATGAGGAGCAAACAGGTATATCTTTGAAAACTCTAAGGGCTATAGCAATGTAAGGTACTGTGCATTCCTAAAGCAATGTGAAATAAGAAGGATGTTTTCCATACCTTAAAAAGCAGCGTTTACAATTAAGTCTCACCTTGGAAGCCTGGGAACTGTGGGAAACATTGGAGATGACATTGACCATTTAAGTGTTTTCTTCCAGGGAAACACAAAAACTGTTGCCCCCCTAGAGCTGTTAGCAATGCCCAAGAGATTTCTGTTAGCAAGCAAACAAAGTAGTGATTACATGGCAGATTGCAACTCTTTATTTAAATGTTGTCCTCATATCTAGATATGGTATGTCTAGGGTCATATGTTTAATAGCTTCTCAGACTTTGTGCACAGAAGGGAAGGGAAGAAAGCCCAGTCACAGCAGTGGAGTGTCCCTATCACAGAAATCTCCTTTCTTCTACATCTCCCCGTGCCCCACCCCCCAACACACACACACACACACACACACACACACACACACACGCACACAAACTCTGGAAGAATTCTAAAACTATTTTATGGGGCCACCAGGTGGCAGTTAGGACAAATAGTTTTAGGCTTTTCCTCTCTAAATCCTTAGGGGAAGGCCAGAGGGTTAGGAATGGAAAAGCAAGCCCTAGAAATAAAAAATTCTATGGAGCATTTGTGGGTAGCAGGCCTTGTACTATACATGATATACACAAAACCTCACCAATTCCTCGCAGCAACATGTATCGAATATGTCCATTCAGCAGATGAAGATAAAGAAACAGGGAGAATAAAGCACATTCTTCAATAGAGAGAAGCTAGAAGGTTCCACAGTGTGAATCCAACCCCAGAAGATGTAACCCCAGAGCAGGGCGTCATTCCACTGCTGCAGTGTCTAAGAACTGAAGATGGGGGAAAGGGTAGACTGTGTAATAGTAGGAATAGTAGATCCTACTATTTTTTCAAAGGGTTTTAAGAGTTTGCAATCAATGTGACAAACTAGTAAATTTTCCACCTCCTAATCTTCCCACCGTTTTTCTTTCCAGCTCGGCTGGGTTTGTACTTTTTCTTCTTCTGTAATTTGACCCTGTCCTTAGATTTTGCATCCTATACATTTTACTTTTCTTTAAATTAAAAAAAAAAAATCTTTGTGTGACCATGTTCAAGTGGCTGTTGCATTGAAGACTGAAGATGGGAAGATATGGGTCTAGTTTCCTGACTGTTTCAGATGAGGAATCTGCATGCAGAATTTCACTGAAGCAAAATTAAAAATGGAACGTTTGACTTCCTACTCCTTTTTCCCTAAAGACTTGCTAAACATTAGCCCCGATTCAGCCAACTTTTTCTACCAATATTTCTAGCTCTTGATGTGAAACAGTTAAAGCTATTTTTTTTTCTTTCAATCAGACAGCCCAACACTATTTTAAACTTAGAACATCTATTACTCCAATTTGGCATAAAAGTATGCAACCAGCTCAGTATCCATTTTTGGGGTATTGCCAAGGGCTTGCTGTGTATGTATGTTGTGGTTAGCAGACATTTGGGGTACCTACTATTCTCAGTTGCTACCTGCTTTATTTCTGTGTGTGTTTCAGGATGAGTGTTAGAGGGTTCATTGCTTTAAGAACTTGTCTTTTTCTGGCATTTGAACTTACCTGGTAGATAAAATTAGAAACAACTGATTTCCGATTCCACTACTTTTTTTCTAAAAGTATTCCAAATCATTACATGAAACTGTTAAAGATAATTTGTCTTCTCTTGGGTGATAAAAAGTACTTTCTATTTTGGGTCCGTCTCTGTTTTCATGGAGCATGCCATTTGATTATAAAGTTTTTTTCTGATGGAAGTATCGTAGAACAGCAAGCAATGAGAATGGGGGAAATGATTTTGCATGCAATTTTTTGTCATCTGGCTGCACTATATGGGAAATAAATTTTCCCTGTCAAAGTGTCAAATTGTTTTGACTTCACAACAAATGAGGAAGGAAGTTCATAAATGCAGAATCATAACCCAATAACTAGAGTGCTGATTCCTATTTGTTCTATCCTTATATCACAGCAGAGAGATTCAGGGTGTCCTACAAATGTCCACACAGCAGCTCAAATTCACCTGGCACACTTTTTTTTTTCGTTGTTTGAGAAAATAGTTTTCTGGGTGAAAATTCTGGAATGTGCACCGTGTTAACTGTTAGTAGTGGTAGAGATTTCTGTGGAGGGTTATTACTTCTTTTTTTACTCTGGAGTTTTCTTGAACAGAGCCGTTTGGACAAATGACACACATTTCATGAATTCCAACTGTGGGAGTGTTTCACACACAGGATTGTGCTTCCAGGAGCGAGGGCTAGTGAACACGTTCGAGAGCTTTATAACATGTTCCAAGTTCCGCAGAAGTGCTTAGTTCATTCATTAGTCAAAGACGAACACTTTGCAGCAGCAAATTGCATTGTAAGCATTCTTTCTTCATGAATATATTCACCCTATTAAAAAAGCAGGAACTCCAACGAATGAAATAAAATGCACCAAATAGTACTATGTAAGGTTTTTAAAATTATACCGTGTCTTTCATGGGTTAAGGAAAAACTGTGCACCTATCTTTGAGGGTTCAGTCCCAAACTACAGAGGTAAATTGTTAAAAGTACTTGAGAACTAGTATTTTTTGAGCCATGATGAATGAAGTCAGACATTGCTCTGTGTCTCCTTTCCTTTCTGAATTTCTTTTTGTGGGACTAGAGGGGGCAATGGTGGTCTTAACTTTTCACATGAGTAAAGGTTAGACTAACCGAGAACCCCGAATCATTAGCATCCTTCTCCCCAGGGGTGGTGAGCTCAAATCCATCAGCAGAGCACACACCAAGACCCTCTCCCCTTCTTTCCGGCTCCCTGCTTCTTAGGAATGTGCTCGAACAACCACAGCATTCCTGATCACCACCTCCAGGTGACAAGAGGAAAAATGAGTGGCAGTGAACCAGAAGAGGGGAGGCTGTCTATTTTATTCTATAATAAAAACTGTTGGGAGATAAGAAATTTGTGCACATTAGCAAGCGCAATAGTAATATAGGATTAGGAGTTGTTAGCAACGTTCAGAAATAATAGTTTCTATAAATATTTATTTTGGTCTTTCTCGGATATTAAGAATTACGTCTTGCTTTTAACCGCTCTCTCGTGTTTTTCTGTCTGGTGTTTTTTTTTTTTTTTGGCTTTTGGTTTTTGGTTTATTGAGACAGAGTCTCGCTCTGTCATCTGGGCTAGAGTGCAGTGGTGTCATCATAGCTCATTGCAACCTCCAACTCCTGGGCTCAAGTGATCCTCCTGCCTCAGCCTCCCAAGTAGCTGGGACTACAGGCACATGCTACCATGCCTGGCTAATTTCTCTGCTTTTAGTAGAGATGGGGTCTCATTATTGCTCAGGCTGGTCTTAAACTCCTGACTCAAGTGGTCCTCCCGTCGTGGCCTCTCAGAGTGCTAGGGTTACAGGCATGAGCCACTGTGGCTGGCCTCTGGTGTTTTTCTTTTTGTTTTTGACTGCTATAGTGAAATTATTATCCTTGAATTTTTACATAATGATTGGCAGTACTTATACAATAATGTCTGACATTACTTGATACCTAATATTTATTAATTTTTCCCCAAAACTGAGTAAAGAATAGAATGGAATGATATGTATTTATATCAGTATAAATGGATATTAGAATTACTGCTCTTAGTCCAAAAAAATAGTATTCAAATAAAGTTCACAAATGAAAGTTAATGACTACATTTTAGTAATAGCACTTTCAACTTAAAAATTCCATGTAATTAATAGCTAATTAGTCCCATTGGGGTAGGGTCAAACTTGGTAACTTCTAAAGTCTTTTATGGTTCTACTCTTTTTTGGTTCTAATGTTCAATAATAGCCTGAGTATCTGGTTTATTTTAGTGTAAAAAAATGAATACCTAATTGTGACATGACTCTATTTTCAATCGTGTGATAGTATCATTTATTAGCTTTTTAAATTTTAATTTTTCACATGTGAATGTGTTAGAGAATGCCTCTGATCTTTCTACATTGTATAGTATGTCAGGTCATTAGATTGAATTTCCTTATTAGCCCACTACTTAACAATGACTGTTATGTATCAACCAAGAATATTATGCCCCAATTCAGATTATGGATAATTGAAGTAAATTTTACTAAATTCATATGAAAGAAATAAAAACTCCCACAACTGAGACATATATTCATGTATATGTGTATGTATATATAGACATATATTTGTCATATTTTATGAATATGAGGTATTTGTGTGCACATATTTAACATATTTAACCACCAAGTTAAATTCCCTCTTATCCTACAAACTTTCCTTTAGAAATAAGCTTAAGTCTCCTGTTTGTGAAACCAAAGAGAATTTCCCACCAAAGAAATACCTACAAAGAAGTGTTGGTTAATAATTCAAATGATTGACTCGGGCTTAAGACGATTTGATAGCTCTTTCTGCACCAAGAAGCACAGAAAATCTCCAAGCAGGCCTGTGCCAACTCGGTGTAAAATGTCTTTCCTAAAGAGCGCATTATCTTCAATAGGAAATGCTACAGTACACCTTGGCATCCCAAGTCAATTAGTGCACCGGAAAGATGCATGATATTTCCTGTTGGCAGCCATGAAGTGAGAGAATTGGAAGGCTACTAGCTCTGTTGTGTGCCAAGGCCTAAAAATCATGCAAGGAGGTGAAATGATGCATGCCAAGAAAATAGCAACCGCAGGAAGGAGCAAATAATGCAAGGTTTTGTGTCTTTACTATGCATGTAAATACTCATTGACCAGGAGCAGCTTCTGATTGACAGCTTTGGGGTCTGGGGGGATATTGCTAGCCAGTGTGCTCCTGATTGGGCAAGATGAACAAGAAAACAACATTTGCGAGGGGCCCTGGGTAGATGAAGTGGTCACTCATTCCTGCTCCTGCTGTAGCCCGGGCAGTGTGGGAATGAGGATGAGGACGGTGGTTTCGAGGCAGTTTCCAGCTTTCCTCTGGCAAACAAGACAAGGCCAGGCCATCAGTGTAACAGACACCTCCTGCCACGTTCCAAAATCTCTTTCTTCTGACCTTCTTAGGATCCTTAAAGCACCATCTGCCCTTGGCCAACAAAACAGAAGTAACACAGAGTCAGTGAGGAAAATGTTGCCAAGATATGGGCCAGATATTAATAATTTCTGCTGTGGTTGGTTTTGGGTTTGATGGAGTTTAGAATTCTCTAGACACAATTTTTTTTCCCCCCTTACTGGAACACACAAAGGTATTGAGAGAGTAAACATGGAAGGCAGCTCTTATCTTGCAAATGACTCACACTTAGAAATAATAGCTGTCCTGCCCCAGAACAGTCTTCAGGACCACAGATGCAAGTCTACCTTTGACTTTGCTGTTCCTAAACCCTCCTCAACCCCAACCTGAACACACTGCCTGGAAGTTTTCACACCTTGCCCTTTACTATCTGAAATTATAGCTAGTAGAGATACTGATGAGGAAACTCTACGTGGCTTCAGGAGGTACCTTAGTGAGTATTGGTTAAGTCTGGTGCCTTTCCTTCTAACACTTAGCTGAGACTAGCTCTGCCAAGGGCATGAGCTGCTTAACTATGGAGCATAGAGAAAAGGACAAGGTTCTCCAAATAAAAGTGGCGTTGGGACAGCCAGTGATTCCTAGAAGACAAGAGAGACAAAGTTGCAGAAAGGAAGATGGTTAAAGACAAATTCCTCATGTCTCAAAATGCTGCTAATGTTGCCTGGGTCTTTGGATGGGTCAACAGTAGGAAAGTACTACCTCAGCTCTCTTCCTTCCCTTCCTACACATCTCAGGCTACTGCTCCCAAAACCTGGAGTTCTGGAGTGGTGGGAATGGAGGCTACCCACTGGGGAGGAAGGAATTGGAGAGTAGGGAGTCCTGGGAAATTAATCCTGAGGATTTGAGCTGAGAAAAAACAGTGAATCAAATATAAGAACAAAAGATGGTAGGAGGTTATCATGAGAGTCCAAATGGGAGGACAAAAAGGCCTGGAGTCAGGTCATTGAAGTAAAAATGGAAGAGAAAACAAGAGTGTTAATGATGTGTCCAAGATGTTAAATAACAGGAATTTTGATTGATGGAGCAGAAATGACAAAGGAAAGAGTAAAGAAAGACTGAGGTTTCTTGCCTAGGAAACTGGTGAAAAAGTAGGTCCTTCTAACAAAAAAGGAAAGTTGAAAGAGGAGACTAATTTGAGGGAGAACATTGCTTAACTTTAGATGAGCTAAGTTTGTCAAATCTATGTGCTGTGTATCAAGGCTCAGTCACAAATCTGGTATAAATTTAGATATTTTATACAACACTATTAGCTTGAAGGAAATGTGTGTATTTTGTTAAATGATAGAAGCAAGTTAAAAGAACATATTGTGATTCTACTTTGTAAGGAAAAATGTTTTGCATATTTTATATATATTGATATATATTTATATATATATATGGAGAGAGAGAGAGGAGAGAGAAAGGAACTTTTAATATTACATACTCTGGGGAATTAATAAAAATTGTGAATAACATTACTTTCTTTAGTTTACATTGCTTTTTCAAACTTCTGGTTATTCTACCTTGAATGTAAATTTTTTGTTTGTAAAGACATTTAAAATAAGAGTTATTTTTCAAAAACTTGGTAATTCAAACCATTCAAGTTACCCTCTTGCCGAAGAAAAGATAGTTCTAGGGAGGGTCATGTACTCCTACAAATATCTTTACAGCTCAATTGCAAGGATGAGTAGCAGTTTCTTCTTTAATCCAATTGTTCTGTACCTTATGGAATCAAATAAGATGTGATTCCATTTTATGAAACAAAAATTAGAATACATGATTTAAAAATAAGATAGATTAGTAAAAATTGGATCTCCAATTTTATGTATAGAATAAATCCATGGACTTGATCCCAGTGCAGAGTTGCCTTCTCCTTCTTCACAGGAGAAAAATGTTGGCTACTCAGGCTATGAATGAGAAGGAGAAAATGATTTACAACTTTAACCTCAAATTAGTTGCATTATCAAAAATTCTCATTTTTGAACCATTTTTGCTGATCCTGGCCACTAAAATTTCCTTAACTAAGTTCTATATTTTTATGCTTTATGCAAAGCTTTCAGCACGGGTCACATGAAAATGACCATTTCCATGTTTTTGGAATATCACATATAAAGCCTAACAAAGGTTATTTATCCTGTGCCTAAAAATCTACATGGTAAATTTCTCCTGTACATTCTTACCCAAAAAGTTTTGATTCTCCTGTCAAACTGTTACATTTCCTCTTTATCTATTATAATTATGGAATTCATCATCATTTCCACTTTTATCTATTTGACTAGGTCACTCAAAGCTAATGATGAATATATTGCTCATTCACAGTAACTATATTTATTTCTCTTAAATATGGCGTGATTTACAAAATTGTGTTTTTATGTGTACCATTTTATTGCTTCCATTTAGTAAAGTTGCACACTACCTCAAATTTCTTTGGAAAAGCTCAGAAGTGTACATTATAGATAAATACCAATAATGCTGTCCCTTTGCATATGAAGAGACTGTGAAAGTATACGAATATATTATGGCAACATCATGGTACATCATATTAAGGCTGCAGTCCCCAACCGCTGGGCTGCAGAGCGGTACCCATCCATGGCCTGTTAGGAACTGGGTCGCACAGTAGGAGGTGAGCAGTGGGCCAGTGAGTGAAACTTCATCTGTATTTACAGCCACTCCCCATCACTCGCATCACTTAAATTCCACCTCCTGTCAGATCAGCGGTAGCATTAGATTCTCATAGGAGTGTGAACCCTACTGTAAACTGTGCATGCGAGGGATCTAGGTTGCACACTCCTCATGAGAATCTAATGCCTGATGATCTGAGGTGGAGCTGAGGCAGTGATGCTAGCAATGGGGAGCGGCTGCAAATACAGATTATCATTAGCAGAGAGGTTTGACTGCACAATAAATGTAATGTCCTTGAATCATCTGAAAACCATCCCTCCTCTCCAACCCAGTCCATGGAAAAATTGTCTTCCATGAAACAGGTCCCTGGTGCCAAAAAGGTTGGGAACCACTGTGTTAAGGGGTAAAGTAATAGTCAGTTGCTCATAACTCAAAATTATAAACCCTATCATGTCCAGAAGAGCAGGTGAACCTATTTATAATAGTAGCATTTTATTGTGCGTGTGTTTCATTTGGGATTTTTTTTAAAGATGTCCACATTTTTAGTTTAGTTGCTTATTTTTGCCAGTAAACTTCAATTTTATCAGTGTGTGTATTGTCCTAACTGTGAAGGCATTAAAATTATCATATTGATTTTTGCTTGCAAAAGAAATTCATAAACATAGAATGATCATTGAATTTGATGTGCAAGTGAAAGTGATGAAGATGATTTGGAAAATTCCAGAAAGACTGAAGGTTGCCAAAATCTTTTTCTCTGACTTTCTACCTTTATGTACATTTGCACTCTAATCAAATTCAAAGGGCTTAGTTTTACCCAAAATAAAGAAACTAGAATAGGAACAGCTCTTTAGAGGAGTAGAAACTTTTCTAGCTAGTTTCCTAATCCCTAAGGAGCTCGGCTAGCCTTGCCTTTCCATTCTTAGCTCTGTATTTGATCTTCAGTAACGATTTCCTACTGACACTGGCTAGGTGCTCTGGAGCTACAAGAAAACTTTCATGTATGTTATCAGTTTTAACCCTCACAATGATTCTGTGTATATTATCAGATTTAATCCTCATAATAGGTTGTTATCCCAATTTTTGGTTTAGAAAACTGAGGCTCCCATAAACTTAGAAATGACTTGTCTAAATTCATAACTTTAGATACTGATAGAGTCAGATCACATCCATATTTGGGGGCTCTCCATTTTATATTTCTCCCATTTAATGGAGCAAGATTTTGTAATAAAATTAATGTCCCCAAAGGAGTAGTATGGTCACTTGATGATTAAAATATTAGGTGTGGCAGAAAGCGTGGATCTCAATGCATGCAAATTCTGGGCCCCCTAAAACACTTAATAAACTTACCCTCTATTAATTATGAGATAAACAGGTCGGAGAGTGAGGAAATGTGGGTTTTGTTCCAAGAGTCATTATTGACCAATTGTGTGCTTTTATAATTATTTTTGCTTTCTGATACTAATTATATTTAGTACTAATTCTTGCTCATAGAAATCTTCCATTCTCCACACCCCACTTCTGATTCTTAACCTCATACATAAGAGGTTTTCGTTCAATGTCGTATTTTTCTTTGCTGGACAGGTATGTTGTAAGAATTAATTAATACTCTTAGAACCATTCAAGGAGTTGATTCTAATGGGAATTTCCTTCCCCAGTTAACACAACACCCTGTCAGAGCCCTCAGATTCAGACAAAGAGAGGTGAAAGGTCTTATGTAACCTTTTGGTGCTTAATAAAGAACTGCTGACTGAAAAACAAACAGCTGTGTAATTAAGAGACCCAGTGGCTGACAAACTGAAGGTCATGGCTGACAAAGCCTCCGTATCTGTGATTCTCAAACTTCTGGTTACATAAATAGCACCTGCTTGGAAAAAAATGGAGATTCCTAGTATCCATCCCAGCCCATTATAGTTGGTAAGTCTAGGATGAGACCAAAGGGGCTTACTTTAGCTAGCTTTCTTCAGATTATTTTGAATTAGGTTCACCATGTTCCGGTTTGCCTGGGGCTGAGGGGTTTCCCAAGGTGTGGGACTTCCGGCAAACTGAAATGGTTGGTCACTCAGATTCCAATGCAGGTGGTCAAGGTTCGCACTCTCATAAACACTGTATTCATCTTGACTTGGTTCCAGGAGTTTGGTCCAATTCAGGACTAACAAAAATAATCTGTTTAGGACGATTTGGAGATAAGCGATTCTCAAAAGTTAGTCCTTGGATCACTTAGTAAATATCCACAGGTGAGGTACAGACACCTGCATTTTTACAAGAATCATGGTCAGACTAGTTTGATGAACACGGTCTCAGAATCAGAACTGTTTAGTTTTAGAACAAATCATATTACCACACTAGCTTGTTTGAGACTGACAGTGAGAAGTTATCTATGCTGTTTTAATTGAGCTACACTGCATGGAGTCTACTAGGGGAATTCTATTTTCTACCATAAGGATTAAGATGGAGTTTTTTTGCTTTTTTTTTTTTTTTTATTTTTTCTTCTTGTGAATGACATTCTTTTTGGTGTGAAAAGACTTTGTCCCACCTGTAAGATTATCTTTGCCTTTGAGATAATTTAGCCCTGTAATCAAACTGGGAAGAAAAAAATATTCAAATTATGATGACATTAAATAAAACCGTGGCAGATTTATAAATTCTTCTCCTCTGTTCCCTGCTCCCTATCATTTCCTTCTTTCTATCTATAAATAATAGATCTGCTCCAGGTCTTGCTCCACTCACGGAAACTGACCCGTTCCTCTCTCTGGAACGTATTTTCACTATGGGTAGCTTCCTTCTGTACTTTGTATAGTTTCTTTCTTTTCTGTAACAAACTGTCCGGGGGTAAAATAATATATCTGCTCTAGAAACAGGACAAATAATGTAAATATAGAGCAGAGTGGAAAGGAATTTTAACTTTATTGATGAGTTACATTGAGTATTGATGCTCTTAAATTGCGTAGAGGCATTATCCTTCCAGACTGATGCAGATAAACTGGCCATAAAGCGAAAGTGAGTTCTTTTGGTCTTTAAACCATGAGTTGGAGTCTGGATAGTAGAGGTGGAAATGGGCTATTACATCATCAGTTCACTTTCCTCTCCAAGCAGCAATTAAATTTGTTTTCTTTTTCTCAGCTCACTCCTTGCTCAAAAAAAAGGTATGTCAGCTCCTCCTCATGGAGAATAAAACCAAACATACTTTTAACATGTGTGGTGCCTGAAAGGAGGGAGGGAGAGGCAGGAAGGAAACGGAGAAGTGGGAATCACAGTTAACCTAAAGGATGACTTTGGCTGCCGCCCTCAGCTAACGTGAGAGTTTGGCAGTGAGATGCAGCCCTCTGAGAAACATCTATTACACATCCTAAGTAGATGCTCCAACTGCTAGTTTTAATGTGCAACTTACTACAAGATGAGTGTGCTCTTATCACAGTGGAAGATAACAGAGATATACCATGAACTCAAGGCTCAAGATGGGAGTGAGAAAACTCTAAAAGCAAAACACAAAAACCAAACGAGCCACATTATAATGCTAGCCTTCAGGGATTGTCTTCCTTAAACTGTTTTATAAAATCTCTCAACTCTTCATCTCAGGTACAGGAGAAGTATACACCACATGTATCTTTTTTTTACCTGTCTTCGAGGGGATTTCTTTCTCTCTCCTGCACTTAATCTTTTCTCTTATCTGAGTATTAACTCATGGTGAAGTTCCTCCAATTTTCTAAGTTCTGGAAAGTGACCAAACCATATTGCAAAGCTCTGTGTGCTTCCTGCTAGATATATTTTATGAAAGACATCATTACAGCCACGATCTTCTGAGCTTTTGTGGTCAGCACTATGTTGCTCTAATTTCAAATATCTCCTGGAACATAACAAAAATGACAGAATTGCCTTTTTTTCTGGGTCCATTTATTACATTCTTTTACATCTCTTACTTGACTACTTTGGATACTTTGCTATGAAACTTTGTGCATTTGGGGGTTTCATGTGTGTGTGTGTTGGTGGGCTACAAAGACACGCAAAACTAGCTTATTTTTCCCAGCCAGGTGGTTCTGAACGTACGGTGATTGTGTGTTCCAGAGATAAGTATGTAAGCCATTTCGCCTACTGGAGATGGATTCTATTTTAGTAGTAGTCTATTAAGTAGACAATGAGCATTGAGTTATGAGTTTATAAGTAGATCTGCTTCCCACCTAAAAATATCAATTGAAACCGCTGTTGATGGTTTATTACTGATGCTTGTTTGGTCATTGTTATCATTAGCTTTTAGCCTGGGATTCGACTTTTCAGCTTGACTCTATTAAGTTTTCACAGTGACTAACTTTGGTAGTTAATACCATGAGCTTTTCTGACTATATGTCCATTTAAACAGTTCATTAACTGTTCATAGCAACATTTTTGAAAACCTGAGAGATATTTCCAGGTTAATGTCCATGGGAAAAAAAAAATACTTTTCACGTTTGCAAAAAAATGCAGCAGTTGCCAAACTATGGTTGTCTTTTGCAGTTAGCACGGTTGTTTCAGTTTGAAAAAATAACAGAATCTTCCAGCCAGTTTTGCTCAAAGGGCTATCTGACTGAATGAGCAGTAAGAGGAGGAACAAATATAGATATAATAATCTATGCTTAAATTTTAAAAGCCTTTGGGGAAAAAATCCTATTTTCTCTACCATCATATTTAAAAAGTAGCAACGTCAAGTTTTAGGACTCTTGAGGCTCCAATATCCTTTACTGCAGAGAGAGATGATACCATACTTGAACAAGCTAAGGACAGCAGCAATTGGCAGATTGATGGGTCGCCTCTGGGTTGACATGTCTATACTCACAGCAGTCATTTGCTTGTAGAGATGATAAAGTTGTCAGTTGTGCTTATATTCACTTTTGTTGTGTGTTTCAGAAGCTTTAACCCCCTTCTCCAAGTTTTCTTTTCAATTAATTTGTGTTTTTAAACCATTAGGTTAAGACAGGAGGTTCTTATTAAGCCTGATGGAACTCACGGTTGGTCCTCGGGAAATCACTGAACTTGGCGGCCAAAAATGGTGCCCAGGTTGAGGGTGTGTCTGAATTGAACAGGGAGATGCTCTTCACACCTTGAGAGAGACACACTTTTCATCTAGGAACTTGGCAGCTAGAGGAGAAAGATACTAAGGTGTAGGGAGAAGAAGACTCTCTGGAAGTGAACAGATCTCAATCCTGGTTGTTCTTCAACTTTTTAGCTGTGTGGCCAAAAATAAGTCTCTCAACCTCTCTGTTCCTTGGTCTCTTCACTCAGCACTCTAAATCTGATGAACTAGAATAGTAAGGATTTTTCAGGACATAGCTTAATCTACAAGCAAGCTTACTTTAAAATTTGTAAGCAAATGGAAAGTACCTAGAAACACTAAAACAATTTCAAAAGAGGCAATAAAGTAGAGGGAACAGCTCTACTTAATGTTAAGGTTTACTATACAGCTGCAGTAATCAAGACAGTGGTAGTGGAACAGAATACAGAACTCAGAAATAGAGCCAAACAGATATGCCTGACTTTGAATCTTGACAAAGGTGCAAAAGTAATTCTATGGAGGAAAGATGGCCTTTGTAAAAAAAAAGAAAAAAAAATGGTGCTGGAGCAAGTAGAAGTTCAAAGGCAAAAAAAAAAAAAAAAAAGAGAGAGAGAGCCTCAACTTAATCCTCATACCTTATGCAGAATTAAATCAAAATTAATTACATACTTAAATATAAAATATTAAACTGTAAAGCTTTAGGAAAAAAATCAGGAGAAAATCATCAGGACCTAAGGCTAGGCAGAAAATGTTTAGACTTGACATGAAAAAAAAAAGTATGATCCATTAAAGGAAAAATGCATCAGTGGATTGAACCTCATCGAAATGAAAAACTTTTGTTCTGTGAAAGATCCTGTGAAGAAGATGAACAGAAAAGCGACAGATAAAGAGAAAAATATTTGCAAACCACATATTTGACACAGACTTTGTACCTAGAAAATACAAAAAACTGTCAGAACTCAACAGTAAAACCAAATTATCCAATTAGGAAAATGGGCAAAAGACATGAACAGAAATTTTACCAAAGAGGACATACATGTGGAAAATAAGCACGTGGAAAGATGTTCAATATCATTAGCCATTAGGAATACCCGAATTAAAACAGTGAGATATCATTATATAACTATCAGAATGGCTAAAATAAAAAACAATAACAACAAATGCTGGAGAGAAACTATATCACTCATAAATTGCTGATGGAAATGTAAAATGATGCAGTTGTCCTGGAAACGATTTGCCTGTTTCTTATATAACTAAATGTGTACTAACCATATGATCTGGCGATTGTACTCTTGGGCACTTATTGCAAAGAAATGAAAACTTATGTTCAATAAAAACCTGTATGTGAATGATCATAGATATTTTATTTGCAAGAGCCAAACACTGGAAACAACACGAATATCCTTCATCCAGTGACTGGTTAAACAAATTGCGGGGCACATCTATAGCATGAAATAATAGAATACTATGCAACAATAAGAAAAGGAATGAGCTATTTATGCAGGGAAAATGTTGGGTGGATTTCAAGGGAGTTATACAGTTAATTTTAAAAAATCCAATTGCAAAAGGTTACATACTGTGTCATTCCATTTATATGATATTCTTGAAATGGCAATAGTATAGAGATGGAGAACAGATTAGTAATTTTCAGGGGTTAGAGAGGAGAGGAGGGAGGAAAATACGTGTGCCTATAAAAAGGGATCCTCGGGAAGGAGCTGTTCTGTATCCTGACTGATAGTGTTCACAGGAATCTACACCTGTGATAAAATTGCATGGATCTAAGTACAAACACACAAATGAAATGTAGTTTGGCAAGATGTCACTATTGGAGAAACTGAGTGAATGTCTGTACTCTCTGTTCATTTTTTGCAACTTCCTATGAATCTGTAATTATTTTAAGACAAAAAGATTTTGCAAAAAGAAGAATTATAAAGACTCCTCCAGGTGTTTTATTTTGAGATTTAACCTCTTGTATGACAAAACTAAACTTTTGCTGACCAAGCTTTCCTTCTCGTCCATAGCCTAGTCGAGATGTTAGAAGAGAAGGGTGATGAGGAATACTTGGGATTCCAGAAGAGTATGTATCCCACGTTCTTCTATAGCAATACTAGAGAACAAAAGAATGAAGGATGGAACTCCAGGGTGATTCTGCAAACCTTTGATTCTCAAACTTCAGCATATATCAGGTTCACCAGAGGGCTTGTTAAATATAAGATTTCTGCACCCCTTCCCCAGAGTTTTTGATTCAGTAGTTCTGAAATGGGGCTCAAGAATTTGCATTTCTAAATAAATAAATAAAAATGTTTAAAAAGAATTTGCATTTCTAGCAAGTTCCCTTGTGCTGTTTGTTGATGGTCAGGCGATCATACTTTGAAAAGCACTGCCATAGAACATTCGAGAGTAGCAATTTTAACCCACCCCCCCAAGAAACTTGCAAGTAAAATGCAGTGTAATAAATGACTTTAAGAATTCTCTGTATTTACATCTCTTCAATTTTATAGTTTGCTTCCCACCTCGATATGTTGGCTGGTAAAAACATTCTTTTTGGTTCTTCATCTCTGTGGGCTCGAGAGTATGTCACTGAGTTAATTTACAAAGCCTCTGGTTGCACATCCATCACATTCTTAGAAAATATTAGCCCAGAAGAATCCATCAACACAACACATAAGCTCCAAAATGTACTGTGCAATTGGCATGCAAGAGAGCAAAAGAAACTAATGAAATGCAAAAAGTGATCTCTACAGAGGCCTCAAAATGAATTAACAAGTTAAATCCCATAACAAAGCATGGGATCCCATTAGGGGTTCATTGTTACTGGTTTCTTTAGTGTTTCTGAAATTGAAATGCTGTCCTGAGCAGAGCAGTGCAATGTGCATACTTTGGTGTCCAGCGCCCCATTTTGTTTCCATTTTAGCTTTGCTACTTAGCAGCCATCTTAATTTGGTCAAGACGACTAATGTAAACTCCACTTCCCTGTATTTAAAAAGAAGATGATCATGCCTAAGTTGCTGGGGTTGGTGAGAGAATTAGTAATAACACACGCATCTAAAATAATTAGCACAGTGTCTCATGCTTAAGTTTTCAAATAGTTGCAGTGATAATGTTGAGGAGGACAGAGATGGTGATGATGATCAATGATCATATTTCTTTATCATATGTTAGCAGATATCCTCCAAATCAGCAGTTAAATAACAATTATAATCTTACCATTAGTTATTTTATTGAGCAATTACATGTCCCAGGCTCTTACTTTTTTTTTCCATATTAAATCTTCATAACCAGTCTATTAGTACTATTCTCATGTAACAGATGAGAAACTAAGACTTGAAGAGTCTAGTATCCTTCTCAAGGTTACCGAGCGTATGAGTTTGCTAGGGCGCTCTGACAGAGTACCGCACTCTGGGTGGCTAATAGAAAGTTATTGTTTCACAGTTCTGGAGTCTAAAAGTCCGAATCCAGGTGTGCCCAAGGTTGATGCCTGGTGAGGGCTGTGAGGAAGGATTGTTCCAGGCCTCTCTCCTATGTCTCTTCGTATTATCTTCCCTCTATACCTGTCTGTCTCTGTGGCCAAATCTGCCTGTTTTAGAAGACACCGGTTGTTGGATTAGGGCCCACCTTACAGAACTCATTTTAAGTTGATTACCTTTGTAAAGACTCCATCTCCAAATAAGGGCACGTTCTGAGGTACTGGGATGTGAGACTTCAACATACCTTTTTGGGGGAACAGCATTCAAACCCGTGACACCCAGGCATTAAGTGGCCACACTGAGATTTGAACCTGACTTCATATAGGCAATGCTGTGCACAGAATGTTTGTGTCCCCCCAGAATTCACATCGTAAAGGCCTAATGTGGTGGTATTTGGAGATGAGGCCTTTGGGAGATAGTTAGGTTTAGATGAGGTTAGGAGGGTGGAGCCCCCATGATGGGATTAGTGCCCTTTTAAGAAAAGAACAGAGCTCGCTCGCTCTCTGCCGTGTGAGGGGACAACAGGAAGTGGCTGTCTACAAAACCATGGAAGAAGGCCCTCACCAGACACCAAACCTGCCAGCACCTTGATCTTGCATTTCCCAGCCTTCAGAACCATGAGAAATGAATGTTTGTTGTGCAAGCCACACAGTCTATGGTATTTTGTTATAGCATCCTGTGCTGGCTAAGGCAGGCAATATACTACATTGCTTCCCACTCCAGGACTTTAAGGAGATAATAGGTCCCATTGGCAATCTCAGCAGTCAAATTTATTCGATCCTCATGTTCAACAGACATGTTTTTTTCTTCATGTATTTCCAACTCTCTTACATGATACAAAGAACTTATTAAAAAAACATAGACGTGCTGTCTTTATATTCCACTTGTTGGCAGGATCCCTCCAAGGAAAAGTCCTTTCCAGATCGTTCCTTGGGAGCTTTGAGGCTGAGAAGTGATCTCTGTATATTTATTTTTAGAAATTCTTTAGTCCAAAATAAAAATACGTAGTGTTGGTAGAAGGCAAAACTAGTCAGGAGTTTTATAAAATAATTGTTTCTAGGTAATGCATCAAAGCAAAAACTAAATTGGAGAAGTGGAATGGTACTGTCCAAGTCAGTATTCACCGGGGCAATTAATGAGATTATTTGATTCAAGCTATCGCAGCGAATGAAAAGTTAAAGAAAAGGAAGGGGATGTTGGAGAACAAAAGGTTGAGTGGATTTTTTTAACCACTGTTTTCCAGAAACACAGGGATTAGGTGATGTTCAACATTGTCAGTTTCTCCTTTTGTTCACGATGAATGATATCGTTCAGTGCCGATCTACTTGGAGGGGATCATTAGAAACCTCTTAAGTGAGGCTAAGCATGGTCTACAAACTAGTGTCTCGAGAATTCTTGTTGGTAGTGTTCCTGTAAAATCATTTAAAACATCTGTTGAGAAGCAGCAAAGACCGGTTGTTTTAATGTCATGGAGGTCAGGTTCCTAGAAAGACTGATACTTGAAAAAAGAAATATTAATATCAAAGATGATGTTAAAGTAGAGACTAGAGTTGAACCCTGAGGGGGCCAGTTCAGTGAATTCCAAGAGGTTGGTGGGGGAAATCTTTCAGTTATTTGGCACCATTCATTGCTTCTTGAAGCTCGGATGTCAGTGCTCTTGGTGATGTTGTCCAGTCTTGCTTAGCTCTTATATAAGAAAGTGAATGACCTGAGCTTTCCTCCAGACTCTGTTAGCGTCCCAGACAGTGGCTTGTCCAGGGATAAATCTGACCTGAGTGTGATCCGCTGCAGTGGTGAGTCCTTCGATGTTTGTATCAAGTAGTTGGACTTCAGCTCACACGGATTCTTCAGCTCCTGCAGAAAAGACCCACCTACAAAATAACCTACGGTCCCATAGGAATCCAGATGTTAGTTTTTGAAGACACGAAGTCAGGGACAGAGAGAATAATTAGAAACATTAGTTGAGAGGATTGTAGCCAGATATGAAGGAAACTGGAAGATCTGGTAATTCAGTAAGGATTAACAGCTTGGTCAAGGTAACAGGATCCAGTGCAATTTATAGGTAAGTACCCAGACTGTTCTTTCCACAGAGGGTAGGGAGCCATTTAAATCTCTCCAGACAAGTTAGAATTTGCATATCCATCAGTTACCTGCAATTTATAGAAGGTATATAACAGCTAAAAAACAATGAACATGTCTGCAATCTGAAAAACAGAAAGGGTTCCCTATAGTTTTCCACTGAAACAAAAAGTTTGTCTCTCTAGTCATTGTTCTTTTGATCAAAGAGAATCTCAAAGATTATTCTTATTATGAAATAAAGCTAGTATCATCAGATTTAGTCTAATTATTTATATAGGTGCAACAAGAATGGTAATTTATCATATGTGACCTTTTATGTTTGCTTTGCTGGGAGTTTTCATCAGGAACCTTGGATTGGGTTTTTAAAATCCTTTTGAGGCTAAGAAGCTAAAACCAAGAACTCCCCAACAGATTTTACTATAGTATCTATAACATCTTTCTTCTGGAGGTCCCCAAAATATCCTATTTTCTGGGCCTGCCAGGAAGTGACCTTCTTTGCTCCCCTGTGAGTCTGGGCACCCCGTGAACCAGGAATCAGGCCAGTTTTCCCAAGAGGGCTTTCTAAACATTGGCTCCATGAAGTCAAGCTTAGTTCCTTGGAAGTATCTGGTCATAACTGATGATATGAGCATAGCTAACGTTTCCAACATTTCCTGCTAACAAGGAAGACACAGTCTTATTGAACCTATGCAAAGAACTATGTTGTCAGGAAAATGCAAATACTCAATAAGAGTTTCTGAATTCTGTAAAAGTTAAGCAGCAGGAAAAGATAGCATTTGCAAATGTTTCCTTTCTCTTTACAAAGTACATACTCCTGAATGGTTATGCCTTACACTTAGCTTCAGAGAAAATATTAATAGAAAGGGATTTCCTATATCTAGAAAATTGACCATTAAAACATCAACAATATTTGAAACAAAAACCAATCATCCCTCATGAGTTCATTCAGTCCTGTGTAGTTCTTGTTCTCCCTCTCTGCTTTGCAGGCTCCGGTACCCATCTGCTTCTCCAACTAGGGCTCTCGGAATCTTGACTCATCTGCTCTTATGGTCTCGGAGCTATTTAAGTGATGGCATCAGAAGCTTCTGCCCCCAAAGTACCTGGCATAGACCCTTCCCCGGGGCTCTGAGACAATCCTTCATGCAAGACAAAGCACTCTGGCCTGTAGCTGATTTGCAAGAGCTTTCAGGGAAGCACCGTAGTCAAAGGCACAGTCTACCTGTAGATGCCAAAAGACTTGAAAATGATTGTGTTTACTTGTTACTGATAATTTTCAAAAGTGAAAGATCTGATCAGACTTTATTATAAGAATCCCCTTTTGAAAACTACTGGCTTGCAGTTACAGAAAGACAAATACAGCATGTTCTCACTGATATGTGGAATCTTAAAACAGTCAAACTCATAGAAGCAGAGAGTAGAATGGTGGTTACCAGAGGCTGGGGGTTGGGGAGTGAGGACATATAAGGATCAGAGGTACAAAATCTAAGACAGGAAGATTCAGTTTTGGTTTTGGTTTTTTTAAGTTCTATTGTACAACATGGGGAGTATAGGTAATAATATAGTATTGTATGTATTCATCAATCATAGCATCATTTTATACCCCATAAATTAATACAATTATCAATATTGTATTAATATTGATAAATATCAATTTATCAATATTATATTATCAATATTAATTGATATTTATATTGATATATATTTATAAATTTAAAATATATTTATAAATAAATATATTTTTAATTTATAAAATATAAATTTATAATTGATATAAATATCAATTATCAATTAATATTGATAATTATATTATCAATATTAATTATCTATATTAATAAATATCAATTTATATATTTTTTAAAAAGGAAACCAGTGGCTTAGAAGGTGCTAGTTTCAAATTAATAAATAAAAAGTTGTGACCAAGTTAACATTTTAACAATAACTGAAGATTATGATCAATAAACTATACTGTTGTCTAACATCACACGAAGCAGCACCAGGATCAAATAAATAGAAATATATTAGGGACATCAAAGGCTTTGATGATTCTCCAGCGATTTCCCGTAGAGCATCCAATTTCTGAAATACTTATATAGGTAACATTTTGCCCGTGCAGATTTATTTGAGGGAAGGCTAAGCATCTCTTCTGATTTGACATTGACTCCCATGCAACTCAGAAATACTAACATATCAAATGAACCTAATTCTTTTTAGTACCTCTCTCTTTATAAGGTGAAATAACAAATCCTTTGCGATTTGCGGGGGAGCCTCTGGGAAATATCAAAGAAAGTTTTAGATGCAAGAGCTATCACATAGGAATCATTTTGCACTGGACAAATATCAAAAGTTGTTAGGAGATTGGAACGCTCGATTAGGATAGGGTCATGGGTTGTTGAGAAACAATACTTGGCTACCTGTTTAACTGAGGTTATGGTAAAAGATTTTAAAAGTAAACACGGGCAGTAACATGATTGTAAAGAATCTTAGCTTTTTCAAAAGTGGGAAGACTTTGTTCTGTTAAGTAATCAAAGACATGATAAAGTCAACACAAATGCAAGAAGTTATCTAAGACAGAATCTTTGCCTTCTAGGCAGATTGCTGATAAGATAAAGAAAAATATTTACAAACTCTTATTAAGAGTAGACCAACAATCCCAAAACATGTCTTTTTAACAGAAAGTAAAATTCTATGTTGCATCGGTATAGTATTTGATATTAAAGAATTTTTTTGAAAATTTTATAAATGAACGCATCAAACCTTAGCATTGATCACAGCAAATAATTTTTTTACTTATTTATTTTTTTACAGAAGCCTTCTACAACTTTCTACATCCATTCAGGTTTTTTCCTACACATAAACATCTGGCCATTTGACTTTAGGATAAAACTACTGGTTTTTTTCCCTTAACAAAAACATGTTCTGCAAATCTTGTATACAAAGTTGTACCTCTCTGCCACTGTTAATATTTGTAAAGTCTCATTCTTGTATATCAATTATAATTTTTAAATAGAAGTAGTAACTTGTATTTTACAAAGGAAAGAGAAAGATGGATATTTGTGACATCTGTCATGTGTGAGCGAGCATTTTGTAATAGACTAGCAGGGCTCATGAGTACATCTCACAGCTTTTAATAGCCATACTTATCCCTGTACAACTTCCTCAAAGGGGGAAAAAAAGAAACACATTTATTGACAGACCTCTGTGCATATAGCCTCTGTATAGCGTATAAAAATAAAAGGCAAAAAGTATATAAGCACAAGATTATGTTGTCAATATTTCAGCACTCCTTCTTACTTACAAGTGATGTAGATATCCAATGAATATCCATTAACTAACTCAATTTAGCATTAATTCAAGGCTTTAAGTTACTAAAGATCTTGGAAATTATCTTCAAGTCAGCATCCCACAAAACATTATTAATGTTGAAAGTTTGTCAGAATAATGATTCAATTTATTTAAACACAAATTTACATTTTTTATTAAACATTAAGTAGAAGTAATACTAGATTATTCAATCTGTAAATGTGTTTAAGTTTAGGAAGAACACACACAAGTAGTATAAAAATGTGTGCTTATGCTATACTGAACACTAATAACTCAGAGAAAACGTAACATTTTTTTAAAATCAAAATTATTATACTAGTCTTGTTTGCCAAAGATTTACCTAGGTTATGTGAACTTCAATTCTTATTTCTGAATTAGTTCCTATAAGATACATCTTTTCCCCACCTTAAAAATATTTGAGGCTCAATCTCCTTAATTGCTGGGAATTTTAGAAATACTCCCTTTATGTAAGTTATTATTTCTAATCCAGTCTCTTTTAAGAGATTCTGTAATCTAATATGGTAATGCCATCCCTGAGGCAAGGAAATGTCACATACACAGTGACAGGTAAAGTCTTATCTTGATTGCAGACACATAGACATGAAAGCAGAGACAGTGAGAATTTAACTTCAATTCTAAAATTTAAGCCACAGATTAAGAATGAACACAGAATTACAAATCTCAGTGTTTCATATCAAAGAACTGTTCTCTTGCTCGTGGGTATGATTCTTAAGTGATTTGAGCTCAAAAGAGACAAACAGAAAAGAGTAAGAAACCAAATTCTCTGTTGTCTTTCAATCAAAAGAGACAAGATCTCTATAAACTGTTGAACCATTTGCAGAGATCACCAAAGGGTCAGACCAAAAAACCAGGACCAGAAATCACGAGGTACTAAACAGAAATAAAAATCAAATCCCTGGACAAGAGTCTGTATCACAGGACCAAGAGATTGACTCATTACTAGTTGCCTGGACCAGGAGTGAAGTGCAGGGCCCCCAAGAAGCCTCATTACTTGACTGGAGTAAACAAGGATCCAAATGCAAGAGCCAGTCTATCCAAGCCATGGCCCAACCCATCCAAGACAAGATGCACCAGATAATTAAGGAGATGATTTTATTCAAACTCTTGCAAAAGGGAGAACATTCCTTAATGATGCATGTCTTGAAGAGAAGGAAGGGGATCTGAGGTTGTACAGAGGCAGGTAAACAATGGAGTCATCCACAAGTCTCAGAAAAGTCAGGAAGAAGAATGGAGATGGGTCTCAGAATACGTGAGGGCGGTTGGCCCTTTGAGATTAGTATTTTGCCAGACACACAAAGGCGGAAAAGTTTCTTAATCATCACTGTTTTCCAAAAGCACCAGACTCAGGTGAAGTTCGGCATTTTCCATGCCATTCATCCTTTTTTTCATCTCTTTCAAATCTTCCTCTTTGTTGAGATTATATGAAATGTTTACTATTCTACTTACTGATCAACTCCATAAATACAATTGACATGAAACATCTAGCTAAGTTCCACTACAGTTTAGTCATTTACTATGAAACATCATACCAAGGAAGGTATCTTCTTTCCAAGCAAGCAATGAAGGAGATCTGTTGAAAATGGCCTAGTATTTGTGCTCGCTTCGTAGCACATATACTAAAATTGAAACGATACAGAGAAGATTAGCATGGCCCCTGCTCAAGGATGACATGCAAATTCAAAAATGGCCTACTATTTGACGAGAGACAGGGAAGAAGTCTAGATCAGTGGATCACAAACATTTTGCCATTGAGATCCACAGTCCAAAATTCATTCATCGTTACCTATGTGTGTGTTTATTTAACTCCAACAATAGTTTGATGATTTTTAGAACAGAAAACTTCACTGTATAGGGTTATACTGATATTTTCTGTTCTAGTCTTCACTATTTTATTTCATTTTTTAAAGCTGGTAGTGACTCATTAAAATAGATTCCCAGGAATGCCATGCAAAACACAGTTTGAAGTCCACTGAATATCTTTTTAAATTATTTAATTTTTGTTTTGGAAATAATTGAGCCAGCTTTTCAAAAATTTTACTAGCATTATTTTTATGGGTTTTTAAGAATACAAATATGTTGCCTTTCAGTCTTTTTTCACATAAATAAGTGGCAGATTCCCATAAATATTTTAATAGATCAGCAGTTTCCAGTGCCTGATGGTGTTTTGCCAGAAATAGTCTGTAATGAAAAATTGAGAGAGATGATAATAATGTAGTTTGCAGACATATGTAGGCAGTCATATATTCAATAAATATCGAATGACTTTTATATTCTAAGAATGGTTCCTGGTAATTGGAGACAAAGAAGAACAGCAAAGTTCTTGTCTCAATGGATCTTACCTTCTAATAGAAAAGTTGTTATATTGCTTTTATTGAAAAATATAGACTTTTTCCTTCTTACATTCTGCTTCGTGAGAGCATCCCTCTGAGAATGTGGAATGTGTGCATGTACACATCACATCAAATATGTATAACTACATATGTATCTCAAAGTGTGAAAGTATTCTTAATTTATGAGTTGTGATAGTAGATAGTAACTCTGTTTATTCTGCATCAAAAATAAATTTGGAAACTTGACGTCAGTCCATAATTTTTTAAAGTATTATTTTACCATCTCGTGAAATCTGAAAGTCTTGCAAAGTCTGGCAAATGCGCTAGATAAGTCTTGATTTCCACTCCCGCCCTACCAGGAGGTGATGATGATTCGCAGCTGGCTGTAGCTCCAACAAGGCAGCAGGATGGCCCACCTCCTGGAAGGACCATCATTGACTCCTAAAAGTGATTTGAAAGTCAATAGCCAGCTCTGAAATCCATCGCATGAGGAATAGTTATGTTTAGGGTCATTTAGAAGAAAGATTAGTTTAATGAATTTTGGCACCCTGTTTAAGGCCAAAAACCATGACCGTGTGTTAAGTATAACCATATTTTGTGCAGTGTGTGATTCAAAAGGCTGATTTAATAGCTGTAGTCCAAGGAAGTGTTGAAAACTCTGGGCCAGTTTATGGTTTCCAGTGTAGGACACATATAAACAGAATGAGAAACCCAAGAATTAAACTGATGACTGTGTCGATCTCTGGAGAAACTTCATTTTAAGATGCAAAGCCAAATTTTTACCTTCATTTAAGCACACTCATTTCCCACAGGCTTCCTTGGGCATTTATGCGTGAAGGCAAGGAGAGGATTTGATGCAGTCCCTCGGTCTGACATCCCTCTTCCACTCCCCTTCTGAAATAGTGGTTTTTCACAGTTGGGGGCAAAAAATAAATATATGATCCTCCGATGGTGAATGATAGCAATGATCCTTATATAGTGCTTATGTGACGGGGACCTTTCCATGTCCTTTACATCTGTGAACTCATTTAATCTTTACAATCCTGTAAGATAAGTACTGTTATCCCCATTTTACAGACAAGAAAACTGAGATACAAGCAGGTGCTAACAGAGGTCACACCACTATTAAGTAGTGGAGCTAAACATCAAACCTGGCTGAAGGGTCCAGGCTCTTAACCACTGCAAGAAGCTACCTCTTGAGAGAGGAAAACTTAGTTTGGGCAATGCCGGCACCCAAATGCAAATGCAAAATGAAATGCAAGTTAGCACATCAGCTTATTAATTACCCAAGATCAATAAGAGACCTGCAAATACTTGACTCTGGATTACAGGTTTGGTAGATCCAGGTGATTTCCTCTCACAAATCCAAATATGGGTAATGCAGGTGTTCTGACTTGAGGTTCACCTTCCAGGTTGAAAACACCAAATGAGGAAAACCAAGTAAGTTTGAGTTTCTTCACTTAGAAAGTGCTGTGGTTTGAATGTCCCCACCAGAACTCATATTGCAATTTAATTGCTGTTGTTAACAGTGTTAAGAGGTAGGGCCTTTAAGAGGTGATTAGGCCATGAGAGCTCTGCCTTCATAAATGGATTAATGCCTACTGCTGTTATCACAGGAGTGGGTTAGTTATCCAGGCAGTGGGCTCCCAATAAAAGGATCAGTTCAGCCCCCATCCACTCCCCAGCTTGAGTGCTCACTTCCATGTTCCACCTTACACCATGGGATGACCCACCCCAGATGCGAGCACCATGCTCTTGGACTTAACGGCCTCCAGAACCGTGAGCCAAATAAACTTCTGTTCTTTGTAAATTACTCAGTCAGTGGCATTTTGTTATAGCAGCAGAAAACAGACTAAGATGAAAAGGGAGGCACATAATTGCCCTCCACCCTCAAAGTCCCCCTAAAAAGATATTGTTTAGTCACTTCAGGACTACCGAATAGATGTCTGAACATCAGGGAAATATAATATGGACGGTAAATAAATTGAACTTTCCTTTTCCCTAAGCTCTCATTTCTGTCAAACATAAAAGCCTGTGGGTTTTACTCTTGTTCCGCTTTATATAATAATCACATTCCACACTACTTATGGGGACTTTTATGAGGGCTTTTTTCACACATCTCTCCTTTCCTCATTGGCCTCTGCAATCGGCTTTATACAAGAGTTATATTTCACTCGTTTCTTTTTCTTTTCCTTCTCTTTTATAACTTCTGAGACTTGGCTGTCTACCAAATCCTGAACTTGGTAATTAAATTGTTCATAAGCTCCAAACATGTTGTAACTCATGTCATGCTCATGTGTACTTCCCTGCCCCGACTTGATAAAATGAGTGATACTGGGACACCATTGTCATCCACACCCCCAAACCTGGGTGTGTAAACTTCAACTGCCTGAACTTGTTCAGAGGGAAATGGGATTGCTAACACAACTGTGCATCCTCACCATGCTGGTTTTATTACCAAGGATGCATCTAAGGTAAAGTTCACCAGTGAAAAGCGTGGGGCTGGAAGAAGGAAATCTCTCTGAGGCAGAAGTCCTTTAGAAAAACTGAAGGTGACATCCTAGATAATTTTGAAATCATATGTAGTAATAGAAGTTTCCCTCATTAACAAGTCGTCATAGACAAAGTATGCAACTTTAGAGAAAGTACTTGGCTGTGCCAATAATTCCAACCTCCACCTCCAAACAGGATCAGCCCATAGAACAAAAACACCAAGTGTCTTAGTCCTCAGTTCTTTTGTTCCCGACCTTCTCCCTCCATCCTTTCCTGTCCCCATGCATCTCATCCATTTTTAATGTACTGTAGCTGCATCCGTCTTAATTTCTGAAGTTTATTTGCATTGGCATTAAGTACCTGCTGTACTCGGTCCCTTGCTCAACAACTCCCAGACCTTGAATTTCCATGTCCTTCCAGGTCCCTGTCCGGTATCTTCTGCTAAATGCCCAAGTCATGCCACCATTTGGTACTGAGTAGAGGAGGATAGTTAGCAACGGGGAATCTCCCAAAGATCAGCATAATCTCTGTGATTCAGGGTAGCTTTACATGGGCTACAGCCTCCACTGTGGGCTGTGCTGTCCCAACCTGTGTTTACCCTCATTGCTGTCTTTGCTGTCCTTGGTCTTCTAGCCCTTCCTGACCTTCATTTCTTCTCTTCTCTGCCTTCCCCATTGTTACTTACGATTTAAATTATGCAAGAAAAAAACTTAATGCTTATTAGCTACCGGAGGCTACATCTGATAACTCAGAAGATGCAAATAACACTTTAATAGTTTTGTAACCGATGTGATGATTTTTAAAAAAAAACTTTTTGTCTAGGTGTGATCTTAGATTTACAGAAAAGTTGCAAAGGTGGTGCAGAGAGTTCCTATATACCCTTCACCCAGCTTCCCCTAATGTGAAAAACTTACATAAGCATCGTACGTTTGTCCAAAATAGGACATTAGCATTGGTACAATACTATTAAGTAAACTTCAGACTTTGTTTGGATTTCACCAGTTTTTCCACTATTGTCCTTTTTCTATTCCCAGATCTAATCCAGGATAGCATATTGGGTTACTGCATGATGGTTTCAAATGTTTATAAAAACAAGACATCTATCTATGCTCCTATTACTGTGCGTGAGTGTGTGTGTATGTCTTTACCTAATAATGCAAATAGAAGGGCTATTAGTTCAACATGGAAGTTTGTCTTTCTAGCCCTTTAAAACAGACACTACCGACAAGATGGGCAGGGGTTGGATTATCAGAGAATATTAAATGTCGTGGAGCCTTCATTTCTCAATTCTGGCTGCACATCAACTTCACCTGTTGGCAAAATACACGTGCTCATTCCCCATGCCAGATCTGGTGTATTGAAGCAGGATCTCTAGGGAGTGAGGACCAACATCTGTGCTTTTAACAGCCCTCCCTCCCCCAGTCCTGGGTAGTCATGGCCAAAAAAGATTACCTTAGACATTTTCAATTCAGCAGCTAAAACAGACTCCCAATGTTATATTCCCTAATTTGGGACTTGTGTCTTGGTGTGAATATATGCATGTGGTACTTTGTGGTGAATGTTAAATATGTTTTTATAGCTTTTCCTTGCAGACTATTCTTTCCCTTGCCAGGATTATCAAGCCAATCTTGCACCTGGGACTGATGCTCTGAGGCCCATACTTCTCCGAGCTTAGATACAATGTCCTCAGTGAACTTGAGCTTTGGACCCACATGGCCTCGAGTTCAAGCCCTAGCTCTGACACTTAGGAACTTGAGAAAGTTACATAACCTCTTTGTAGTTTTTTCTATTTATCATAAAGGAGAATTAGTATTAACATGCAAGATTGCTTTGATCATAAACCACCCGATATGTGGATGTCTTAGGATAGAGGATCATTTACCAAACAGGAGTAACCCTAAAAACCTAGAAAATGAAAAGATTTCTAAAAATCACAAAATTTGGAATTTACAATATGAAATCCTGTATTTGTCTTAGTTTCTTGTATAGTCAGGATTGCCTCCTACTAAGAATTTCCAGCACAACCTCCAATTAAATAGTTCTTTGATATACAGTGAGCACAGGGGACGTCTGATTTATTTGCACTTGCAGAGCAAGGAACCCCCCAAAACACTGAAGCTGTGAAAGCAAGTTTCAGAAGTAGAATTTTACCAGTATTCTCCATGAAGTACTCGCGGTTTTGTAGATGCTTTGCAACTGTGGAACTATAAACACCCGACTGCAGACACTTCATTTTATATCTGTTCTTCTGTTCTACAAGGTATAATTCCCTTTTGAAAATGGGTAAGGTTTTTTTTTTTTTTTTTTTTTACTGTCACTCTGCATAATGACAGTAAATGTGATCACATATATTGCACACTTATATACTCTTGATTGTAAAGTCCATGCTAAAGTATCTTTTCCCCCCAGAAACAACTTTGAAAAATGGAAAAAAAAGTATATTTGTCCCAGAGGGTTAGAGGTTCTAAATGAGGAGACTGTCTTATTTGGGGATGAATTGTTTTATTTGTTTTTCATGTGTTGTTGGGTTTTTCTTTCAAATCTTAAAAAAGTTAAGAATATATATGGTAGATTAGAAAACATCCAAATAATAGATTGGTGAAGTCCTGAAGATGCCAAAACATGAGCTAGTCTGCCAAGCTAAGGGCTCTGGCCACTCCCAACAGGACTTTTTCCAACTTTTCCTCTTCACCCAGTCCCTTCTTAAAGGTGTCATGCTGCCACGTGACACCTCCTTTCCTGGGCCACTTGTCCTCTTAATAAACTACTTACAAAGAAAGTTTCCTCCGGGCAGAAATCTTTATCTGTTTTGTTCCTGGACATATTCCAAGTGTCTAGATTAGCACTTGGCACATAATAGGTGTTTGGTAAATATGTGTTGAATGAACAAATGAATGAATGACAGACACTGTCTTCCACATTGTAAATACATCATTTCATTTAATCCTTATCACATCCTTATGCTACGTGATACGTGCTATTGTTATCTGTATGTTACAGAGAATAATTTGGGTAGATTAGGAAACTACCCAGGGTTGCACAGCCAGTAGATAGATGGCAGGTGACCTCAGAGCTGGTGTACCAAGTGTCATAGGACACCACCTTCCTATCTGGCATTCTGGGGACATGTGTGTTTGTGCATATCAGGTAAGTTCAGGAAAGTGGGGGGCACTGGAGAATGCAGAAGTAGTGATAGTAGAATTTCATTCACACGGTGAGAACCACATACCTTGCTCCTGTTGGCAGACGCTCACCTTTTGTAATTTCTTCTCCTCTGCTTTGTCATACTTGCCTTTCTTGCTCCTCAGTAGTTTTTAAGAGACTCTAAAATTAAATGATTCGCTGGACATGGTGGCATGCACCTGTAGTCCCAGCTACTTGGGAGGCTGAGGCAGGATCGCTTGACTCCCGGAATTGGAGCTTATACTGAGCTATGATTGCACCACTGCACGCCAGCCTGGGCAACAGAGCGAGATCCTATCTGTTAAAACAAAACAAAACCATGAAATGATTAACCATAAAAGGAAGGAATATAATTGAAATCATTAGCTATTTTTATGTTTAATTAGCTAAATATAGATTAGCTTTATTTTTTTTCCTTAATCTTTCCCCAAACACACACTCGCATGACTATGACGTTTCAGAAAAATCCAAGATCATCCTGGGTGGGCCTCGCATAAATTCTAACACTGTCACCTTCTCCCAACAGCCTTTTCTGATTTCATCATCAGTGTAGAAACCTAAACCAACACTGAGTGAAATCTAAGGGTCTGAAAGATTTATTTCGCTGTCAAACCTCCTCCCTGATGTTCTGGAGCTATGTCAACATAGGCAGGGAGAAGGGCAGAGCTGAGGGTGTTTAAGAATCACATAATGTTAGAAATAGGGCAGACCTTAGGGATTTTTTACCCCCAACCCCTCATTTTACACGCAAGGAAACAGGATCTGAAGCCAACAGGAGAACTGGACTCACCTAACTATTATGTGGGTATTTCCAATAATAACAGACTGTTGTAGAGAAAAAAATTAATATGGGTGATAAAGGTTTTTTATATTTAAAGGTCAGCATCCTTTATTAATTACCACTTTCTTGACATTAACACTGCAACAGAATAACTCCTGTATAAGAAGGATTTGTCTGATAAATGCCATAACATAAATTCAATTCGGTGAGCATTTATTGGGTGTCTCTTTGCTTAAGGTTTTTTTGTTTGTTTGTTTTTTTTTTTTTTTTTTTTTTGAGACAGAGTCTCACTCTGTTGCCCAGGCTAGAGTGCCATGGAGTCAGCCTAGTTCACAGCAACCTCAAACTCCTGGGCTCAAGCAATCCTCCTGCCTCAGCCTCCGGAGTAGCTGGGACTACAGACATGCGCCACCATGCCCGGCTAATTTTTTCTATATATATTTTTAGTTGTCCATATAATTTCTATTTTTTTAGTAGAGACGGGGTCTCGCTCTTGCTCAGGCTGGTCTCGAACTCCTGAGCTCAAACAGTCCACCCACCTTGGCCTCCCAGAGTGCTAGGATTACAGACGTGAGCCTGTAAATAATTAATATAACTAATCAAAGTAATTTGACAGGAGTTAAAAATTTTTTAAAAAAGGGAAGAAAATATTAAAACAAGAGGTAAGATTAGCACACAAAATTGTATGCCATCCAATTCTGGAGGGGGGCCTAAATGTTCATCAAGCTTCCGAGTAAGCAAAGTAAAAAGAGGAAACCTGATTAACTCCAAGATTCATAATTGCTGTAATATACAAACAGACCAGCTGTCAAGACACTACATAGCATTCCATGATAAAAAGATCTGAGTTATGTTTCTTGTTTGGAGAATGAGAGTCTACAATTTATAGTGCACTTCAGTAAAACAGAAACCATAAGCTGAATGTTGTTGGCACTGAACTTCTAATTTGGTTGGAAAAGACATAAAAAAAACTCAATGTGTTATGAATGAGAATGCAATGAGGACTCTCATAGTGGTTCCAATACTGTGAGACCACAGAAAAAGGAAGACATCTGAAAGATAGGGCTTGGAAAGTCTTCACGGAGAAAGTGATGTATCAGCAGGGACTTGGGGGCCACCTAGATTGCAAAGACAAAGGTCAGCAGAAATACGGGATGAAAGAATTGGGTGGTCCCCAGAGCAAACCCATTTGCCAATAAGTTGTCAAAAAGTATAGTGTCTGTACTACCGTGTGACAATGACAGACTTTTTTCCTCTATCATCTAAAATTGCCATCAGTAAAGATGGACTGGTCTGTGTGATACTTAACGAAGCCATATTTAGTAACTCCAGTGAGCTTTTTAAATAAAAAGTAAAGTACATTCGGCCCTTTGTACCCATGGGTTCTTCATCTGTGGATTCAGCCAACCATGGATCAAAATATTTAGGGAAAAAAAAAATAAAAAAGAAACAATACCATAAAAGATAATACAAATAAAAAAATACAGTATAACAACTATTAGCATTTACATTATATTGGGTATTATACGTAATCTAGAGATGACTTGAAATATAGGGGAGGGGCTGAGTGCTGTGGCTTATGCCTGTAATCCCAGCGCTTTGGGAGGCCAAGATGAGAAGATCACTTCAGACCAGGAGTTTCACACTAGCCTGGGCAACATAGCAAGACCCCATTTCTACAAAAAGTTAAAAAATTAGCTGGGCATGGTGGTGCTAGCCTGTAGTACCAGCTACTCAGGAGGCTGAGGCAGGAGGATTACTTGAGCCTAGGACTTTGAGGTTGCAGTGAGCTATGATGATGCCACTATACTCTAGCCCGGGCAACAGAGCAAGACCTTATCTCCAAAAAAAATAAAAATAAAAAAATAAGTATAGGGATAGGATATGTGTATTTTATATGCAAACACTGTACCCTTTTACATCAGAGACTTGAGCATCTGTGGATTTTGGTATCCTTGGGGGGTCCTGGAACCAGTCCTTAAAGGATACTAAGGGACAACTGTACATTAAAAATGTCTGGCCACAAAGGAAACATCAATATCCCCTCTGTGTAAGTCTGTGACGTTTTGGATGGAATCTCTGAATAATGTGTAAATGATATTAAATAGTTTCACAACAGTGTGCACTGAAGTGTAGGAGTATAAAAGCATCCTTGGGTTTTGATATAAAAACCTTCCTATGAAACATGAAGCGAACAACCAAAAATATAAATCCCACTAGTGAGGCAGGAGGGAATGCTTAGTTTTTGGAAGTGAAGTTATTTCCTTGTCCCCGAGGCAGCATATATTGTTTCAATAATCCTTTCCTAAACGAGATCCAAGAACAGTTAATGCAGTGTCTAACAGGTTAGGCTAAATTTGTCAAAAGGATCAAGCCCATTGTGTTGTGTCTCCTGACTTTTGATTTCCTCACACTATTGTGGATATAGCTGGAAGATATTTTTTAAGGAAGATGGGTCTCCTGGTTTTGAGAGAGGACTGTTGAGGAAGGGTGCTGTCAGGACAGCAAGAGCTGTCAGCCTGGGTAGATACAAATTAGCAAGAAGCATGAAGGTTAAGTGCTAAGAGGTACAAAAATGATAGTGTTTCAGCTCAGTAGGATCTTACTGTTAAAAATATAATGTATCTGCAGATCTGAAGGCTATCAAAGCATGACATTGTAGCCCCAAATTAGGGAGAGAATAGTGCGTCTTAAGAAGACATTCTTCCCATTTGTTATACACTGTGATGTAAAATGATGTGTCCCAGACAATGGTCTGCAAACCACATTTTGTAATTCCATTGGAAAAGATAATATGGTGTGAGTGAGGCTAAGATAGCCAAAAATTCACTGCTCTTTGGAGAAGCGTGCCATTTAATTCCACTGAAGATAAAGCAATTAGAACACGTAACCTTTTCCCCCGGTGTGGATGTACTTGTCTCTTTCAAAATGAGCTTTCTCATTTGCCACATGCAAAGAAGGGACTGATCTTTTCTCAGAGGAACACCGGATATCAAATACAATTAAGAATAAAAGTAAGACTCCCTTTCAATCTAGAAGACAGTTAGTCCAAACTTCTTGTTCTAAATGAAGGTAAAGTGCAGATTTCATGGCAGGGAATACCACAAGAGGTCAACAATTGCCTAAATTTCTGTTGCACAGGATTATATCAGAGACGTGTTGTGATGCTTTCTGCTTTGGCTTCTATTTATCTTTTATTTATGGATAATTCATATAATCTCAGTTCTAGGCATAGTTTTTTTTTTCCTAGTCTTCTAAAATGAGGCTGATGTTCATATCTTCATTCTGTCACACCTCTATGCACCAGTTTCATAGAGAACTGTGAAGCATTTTCCCATGGAATTTTGGAGGACAGTTCAAGATCATGGCTTACTGTGGTAGACAGATTCTTGACGTGGTGTCCTTGGTCCCTGACTCCTGGTGTTTCCTCTCTTGTGTGAATCTGAGAGGGACCTTTGACTTGTTTCTTACCAACAGAATACACAGCAGAGTTGACCAGATGTATGCAAGTGCATGGTTACGTTACACTAGATTGTCATTGTCATGCATGTCTTGCTGGAGTCTTCCCCTGCCTTGCTGGCTTTGAGGAAACAAGTGGCTATGTTGGGGAACCCTCCATGGCAAAGAACTGCAGGTGACCTCTAAGAATTGAGGGCAGCCTCCAGCTGACAGCCACCAAAGAGGTGAAGTCTGCGGACAATCTGAATGGTCTTGGAAGCAGATCCTCCCCCATTTGAGCCTCAAATGAGACTGCAGCCCTAGCCAGCACCTTGATCGCAGTTTTGTGAGCCTCTAAGCAAAAGAACAAGTTTAACTGTGTTAGGACTCCTAAGCCACACACATAAACTGTGGGATGAAAAATGCGTGTTGATTAAAGGGGCTCTATGTGTTGTAATTGGTGATACAGCAATAAAAAACTGATATACTGAATAAAAAAGTAATCCACCATTATCAGTCCTGGTAGGTGGATTTGTTTTCCAGTGATATTGATGGACACTCTATGGATAGTGAAGATTTATGCTGATCTGTTTCACTCTTTTATTTCCCCACGATCTGGGTATTAAAGATAAATTCAAACTTTCAACATGCTGATGGCCTCTGCCTTTCTCTCTTGTAGTGTATACATGTGTGTGTTTGTTCACGTGTCCATCCATAGGTATGTGTGTGTGTTTAAACTTAATCATGGTGCAAGGGATTGTTAAAAAAGGTTTTTAGGAAATAAAAACTTTATTTATGTGGGATAGTTCCTAAGAGGCCAGTCCTCAACACAGTTTCAGGGGTTCCCAAGGCATTTCCTTCAGTAGTTTCTCTACACACCATGCCCTGGGTTTTAGTGTGTGGTCCTTGGCACCAGTCTTCGATGTGACAAGTCTTTGTGAGGCTGTGACTTGACCAGCCCTGTGCAAGTCCCTAAAAAAGAGCCAATGAGGAGAAAGTGACAGCTCCATCCCTCAGGGTGTGATGGTATTAGAATATCAGCTACAGGACAGGTACAAATCACATACTTAGTGAAATAATCTAGAAGGCCTGGAGAGTGACTTAGCTCATGGGACCATATACAGTAGCCAATTTACTTCAGGAGGCTAAAAAAAAAAAAAAATCACATTTTACCTAATCTATACATCCCTCCTTCTTTTTTCTCCTTCTCACTTCTTTCCTTCCTTCCTCCTTTCTTTCCTTCTTTCCCCTTGTATTTATTAAATATGCCGATTATTAGCATAGTATCAAAGATACTGATGTCTTTTTAAATGCCTTATAAAATACTCATTTTTGTCTTTTCTTATAAATATCTTAATAATCAAAAGAATTGGAAAAGATTATCTATTTGGAAATAAAGTGAAGGAGGATCAAGTTGTATTTTCAAATAGGCCGATCAGTGCTAGAGATAATAGAATAATTCTAAATTCCTGCAATTATAGATCACAGCTCCATATGGAGTTCTTTTATATACTATTTACAAAAAGTCTGTGAGGCTGAGTGTGGTGGCTCACGCCTGTGATCCTAGTACTTTGAGAGGCTGAGGCAGGAGGATTGCTTGACGCCAGGAGTTCGAGACCAGCCTGAGCAAGAGCGAGAGCCCATCCCTACAAAAAATAGAAAAATTAGCCAGGCCTGGTGGCACGTGCCTGTAGTCCCAGCTACTTGGGAGGCAGAGGCAGGAGGAATTACTTGAGCCTAGGAGTTTGAGGTTGCTGTGAGCTATGATCATGCCACTACACTCTAGGCCATGTGACTGAGCAAGACCCCATCTCAAAAATAAAAAATTAGGAACATTCAAAAAAATTTTTAACATAAAAAAATTTTTTTAAAAGTCTGTGAATTCCTGAGAAATATGAATGCTTCCTATTATATCCTACTAGTGATTTTTATTATTAATACCTTGTTGGTGGCCATTTTCTCAGAGGTGATGCTTTTGTCCTGCTGTGGTCTCACCATAGCATAGGACTTTCAGGTCCACGAGGAGCCATGATGGCCCAGCAGCCTCCCTGTGCCTCCGAGAGCCAGGACCCAGTGGACGATTCTGGAATTCTATGACCAGGTCACCTGAGAAGGGAGAGGAACTCTCTGGGTTAGAGCCAGTCTGGAAGCTTTTGAAGTGAAACTGGCATGGGAAAAGTGAAGGAGTTTGCTTTGTGGAGTCATGATGCCATGGTCTTCCAAGCCATTGGAAAGCAGAGGAAGGGAATTCTCTCTCTAGGTATGACATAATTAATTGATTCATTGATATAAGCAGATTGGCAGAAAACAAGTATTTATTGAGAACTTCTTATTTGTCTCTCTTATAATGAAGTTTTTAACAACCATATGCATCCTTTGCACGAGGAGCAGTGTAACAACCATTGCCTCAGTAGCATGAAAACCGGAAGTGATTAGAATATAGTTTATATCCAGAGCACTTGCCCTCTATCCCTCATACATGATTAGAATTTGGGGCTTATAAAGAAATACAACATCTGCTTTTCATACGTAAATATGTATACACAACAATCTCAAAATAACTTTGGAGTACTCAAACACAAAATCCATCATTATGTTAAATGCCACTGTGATTCTGAACATTTTAGTATGCTATGGAGGCATCAGAATAAAACAGAAACAAGGTTCAATGTAAGTAGAAATGCTAACTGACCCGCTTTGCATGTCCAGTGATTTAAGGTAATGAGACATTTGTTAAATGCATCTGTTAGCAGTGTGTGCTATGAAGTTGTGAACTCTCAGAAATAAAAAATAGTAATAACTAAGTCATCAGGAAGGGCCGTCCCAAGCTCTGAGCAGAGGTGCTGCAGAATTATGAATTACGTGAGATACAAGCAGCATTCCTGTGGATTCTTCGGTTTATTTAATTTGCAACTTCTCATCCTTATGTTGCAGGAATTTTTTCATTTACTTAACAAAATGAAATAAAAAATAAGCTATTCAAAATTGGGACATAACCAAGTCAGAGGATGACACAAATTTACACGAGCACTTGTCAGGCAAAAGCAGGGAAATTCAAAATTTCATCTTCAAAAAGTGGCCATTGTTTGAAGCCTATTTTAATATATACTACAGGGTAGCATTTCAACATGTCATCTCTACCCTCTACTGTTTCTCTGGAATTACCAATTTCAACATGAAGGTCTAAGTTGACTTTGGTAGAGTTGGTTTGCCCAGTTCCATGCATGTCTTCCTAACGCACATTCACTGACACCATGTTAGTAGTTGGCCTAGTTGAGAACATTTATACCACAGAAATCAGCAAAAGCTGGAAACTGAGGAACAAATACTACAAATACGTTTGTTTTTCTCTCTCCTTTTTTAAAGAAATTGTGATGCAGTTGCCAAACATTTATCAATACAATCTAGATCCTTATCAGAGATATTCTACCTCTCATCCCCACCTTTGATTTTATTTTCCTCCTACTTCCCTGTTGCTACCCCTAAGTTAAAGTAGGTCTTTACATTTTGGGCTAATACCAGTTCTAGAACAATATAAAATAAGTGAAATTTTTTTGGGGGGGTCTCTCTCTACCCTTTTTTCCTACACCTTTTTCCTTTCTCCCTCTTGTCAGAATCCCACGTTTTTTGTTTGTTTGTTTGTTTGTTTGTTTGAGACAGAGTCTCACTCTGTTGCCCAGGCTAGAGTGAGTGCCATGGCGTCAGCCTCGCTCACAGCAACCTCAAACTCCTGGGCTTAAGGGATCCTCCTGCTTCAGCCTCCTGAGTAGCTGGGACTACAGGCATGTGCCACCATGCCCGACTAATTTTTTCTGTATATATTTTTAGTTGGCCAGATAATTTCTTTCTATTTTTAGTAGAGATGGGGTCTCACTCTTGCTCAGGCTGGTCTCGAACTCCTGACCTCGAGTGATCCACCCGCCTCGGCCTCCCAGAGTGCTAGGATTACAGGTGTGAGCCACCGTGCCTGGCCTCCTACATGTTTTCTTTTCCTTTTTAGCCTTGCCTCAGCCCCAGGTCTTCCTAAATCATAGAAGTTCCCAGAAATAGTGTGGATATATTTGCCATGGGCTGGAATATTCTTCCCAAAAGTAAGTCGTTGGAAAAGTAGAGCTAAAGAGAAAGAAGAGATTGAAGTTTTATACCAAACCTTGTCTCCTAGGGGTTCCTTCTTCAAGCATCCTCAAACTTGATTAACAGTAGAGTAAATTATTTGAGAATGGTTAAAGAAATGAAAGTATGAAAATTTGGGGCTGATGCAATGATAGGCAGATTCAGAGAAGAGGGACATACAGAGAAGATAAGAAGAGACTGGGCATTTGTCCCCATGCAAATCCCCCCAAAGAGTGGGGTAAATTCTTTATTATGAGAAAACATTCCTTTTGCTCCCAGATAAAAATTTCTCTCAAGCAAGTTATGATGTTCATGGTGAACTTTGCATTTCCTTGTTTAAATGTGGAAAAAAGGTCCTTATTTTGTTGGCATTTCACACTGGCAGAGATCCATGGTATAACTTGGTGAATCCCCGAACCGAAAGCTTGTAGCTCACGTGCACTTGTAGATGGATCTCCTACAGTCTGGCTTTCTGGGTGGACTGGATTTGGGGTGTGTTCCCAAAAAGTCAGAGCCACTCTCAGAGAATTGGTTTGCACACATGCACCCCGCGTGGCCTCCTTCTAGAAAACTAACTGGACTCAGACGCAGTCCAGGCCGAGGCATCATTTTAAGGGCTGATCGAAAGAGCTGCTTTTCCTCGTCAGCCAGCCTTGCTGAGTAAACTTGAACCACTGATTCCTTTATCCATTCACTCACGTTAGAGCATTGTGTTTTCAGGCTTCTAATATTGAACTTCCATTTTTCGTGCAGTAGGGACTATCTTAGTCAGCTCAGGCTGCATAACAAAATACCATAGACTGTGTGGATTAAACAAAGACCTTTATATCTTACAGTTCCGGAGGCTGTAAGTCCAAGATCAGGGTGCCTGCCAGCATGGTTGGGGGTCCAGGGAGGTCTCTCTTCCTGGCTTGCAAATATTTCCCTGTTTTCTCACATGGCGGACGGAGAGTGAGCCCCAGTCTCTTCCTCCTCTTATAGGAACACCAAATCCCATCATGAGAGTCCTACCCTCCTGGCCTCATCTAAACCTAACTACCTCCCAAAGGCACCACCTCCAAATATCGTCACGTTGGGAGTTAGGGCTTCAACACATGAATTTGGGGTGGGAGTGGGTCAGATATAAACATTCAGTCCATAACACTGGCTGGTGATATTTTTGTTAAGATCAGTTATTATAGATCACAGTCTCAGAAAGCAGGACGCTGGGGGAGTGGTACACACACAGGTGTGTTTCCATTTGAGGCAGGTGCCAGGAGACAGCTGAGAGGACATTGAGAGGGGTCTGGGCTACTGGGGACACCAGGCTAATATGGAGCCCTGAGAGTTCTTCATTCAAATTGGCCTATAACTCACCTGCCTTGTGTCCCAGGGGCCATCCATTATTGATCAAAATGTCAATATATCTTTTGTACCGTGTTTCAAGGGGTTACTCTTATCTCAGAGATCCATACCAAAATATTAGTGGGTCCCAGTAAAATAAGTCAGTTTCCTTCATCCAAACTAGAAACAACTATTGAGACTTTTTATCAAAGTATTTGGGGGAAGAAAACGGTTGAAGGCAAATTTTCGATTGAAAGGAAGCATATTTCTTTGAGCGTGGAGGACTGGAGGTTTGCATTTTGATTGACAAAATAATGAAACTGTTGATAGAGTCCAGAATTAGTTGGCTGAGTCTGTGTTCTTTTCTCCATACCTTTGCCAAAGTCAGAAGACAAGACCCATAGAGGCAGAATGATGAACCGTTTGATGAAGCGTGTTATCAGCCCAGTTGTGGCCAAGTTCCACGCTCATATATTCATGCACACATCCTCTGCTATGAGTCGCATATGTGCCTTGTGGTTGTGGGGCAGATTTAGGTTTGTTTTTCTTTCTGAGTCTTTTCTGGTCCAAAAGCTCATCATTTAAAATTTTTTTGGAAGTAATTTAGAAATGCTATTACATTCCCAACCCCCTCTCAATTTTTGGAATACTTGCAGTTATTTTTTCTGGCACAAAAACCTATAAAAAGAGAACAAAAAGGTCAGTACCTTCATGTCTTCCAAAGAGAGACATAAAGGTACTGCCTACTTTATTTGTAAACCACTATGATTTGTTTACTCTTACTTCTTGTTATCAGAAAAGTCATTTAATATATGTTTAAAAGTGGAAGGCAGGTTATTTTGGGGGAGGAACTGAAATCACAGAAGTGTTGCTGTCTAATTGCAGAGAATAGTTGCAGTTGTTGGGTGGTCCATGTCTAATTATAGCACTGAACAAGAGATTTAAGAATTAGGTGGTACGTTGGAGTCCCTGGATACATTTTTTTTAAAAGCAGCGTCTTGAAACGTGATATAAGTTGATTTTAAATTCCTAATCATTACATTTTATTCCTAAAAAATTGGCAGTCATGAGAACATTGCCTTTTAAGTAGTTTGTCATGATTTGGGAACTTGAAAGGACCTTTAAAGATTGATGATTGATGTTTTTACTGTTTTATGATTACTCACGGAATCATCAATATGTTGGATTTGTTAGCTAATAACTTTAAACTCGTTTGCATTGGCATTTTTCTAACACATGAAAATTAATCCATGGTTTATACCCAAAGTCATCCCCTGTCTATAGAACAAAACATAATCATCAATGATAGTTTTGTGCATGAAAAGTAAGTATTGCTCCTCCAAAACTAAGGGGTTAATGTCTTTGTCTTCTTTTTCCCAAACATCCTGAGAATTGAACACCAAATGCCTACAATTTGTACATATGGCTTGGGGATGGGGGATAAAAGAAAAAAAAGAAAATCCGAAGCCAGAAACTGGAATAAAGACGATGACTGTGTTATCACTTTATAATCCCCTTTGGTGCTTCAGAAACTAACAGGTATGCATAAAGCCCAAGAGCACCTTGCTGAACGCTACACTCTGCTCTCAATTTTGTGCAGTGACATTTAGTGCAGCTCACACACTTTGCATCTGTTGCCTCTCTGCTCCACGCAAAGCCATGCACTTGGAACCTCCCCTAATGGCTGGCTTCGTCCTCAACACACCTATGTGTTGTGTGAAAAACCTTCGTTTAAATTGAGTTCAAGGTGCGTATGCAGTAGGTGGAGAGAAGATTTTCTTCTCTCTAATAGTTCTCCAGGGCACATTGGTTAGGCTGTGTGATAAGTGGACGTGAGCAAAATGCTTTTGTTCATGAATTGTTCTTCAACCCTATGCTCGCCTATTTGATCCTTGAACCTCATTACCTTTCTTCCCATTAACATTTACAACATACGCTTTGACTGGGAGAGAAAAGGAAAGATGTCTAATGATGTAGCTGCTACATCTTTTACTCTGTTCCGTTTCTCATCTTCTGCACGAGTCTTTTTCCAGCCACCTGAGCTTTCAGACGGCTTTACCATCTTCCCCATCTTAACCCCAATTTAAACATCCACAGGAAGCCAAACAAAACATGCCCATCTGCTCCAGATGTGTCAAATCAAGTTTCCCTATTTTATTTTCTTTTTCTCAGACAAACCCTCCAGCAAATGTATAAACAGGTTGCTTTTTAGAAGAAGTAAAGATTAATCTTTCTCTGGAAGAAAAAACTCTAATGCATTTTGAAAACTCTGGCTGTTTTCCCCTTAAAAAAAAAAATCGTGCAAACTAAATGCGCAGCCTCGTCCTCCCATGTGTCAGAAGAGGAGCGGCATCTCCGAGCTTTGTTCCCAGATCCTCTGCCTGATCTGGGCTTATCCTCCGACTGAGGAGAGAACTGACCCCACAGCCAGATGCTTGTCTTGTCTCTGGCCCCAGTTCCGTTCCAGGCAGCCTCGAAGAGAGCATTGCGCGACGTCTGGCAGAGGTGGCCAGGCTAGTGTCGGGTGATCAGGACAGCTCCAGCCTCCACGTTCTTGTGAAGCCTCCTTCCTCTCCAGGAGATTTGTGTCACGGGACCACACAGTCCGGTTGTTCATTCAGTCGACAATAATTTACTCCCAATCTACTTTGTGCCAGGCACTGTTCCAGGATCTGGGCATTCAGCAATGAGCAAAATAACACACCAAGTCCTTGCTCCCATGGACCTGGAGACAGACAGAAGAATGGACACCCGCAGACAATGTGGGGGTGCAGAGGAGTGCTCTGGATTGAAATAAAGCAGGGTGCAGGGCTGTGCAGTGGCCTGGGCAGGACGAGGTTGGGAGCGCAGAAGTGCTGTAGTTACGGTGGTCAGGGAAGACCCTTGAGTAAGGGGACACGAAGGCAGGGAGCTGATGGAAGGGAGACAGTGACTGGAAGAGCAAAAGCCCCGGGACTGGGTCGTGCTCTGTAGGGAGAGTGTCCTCAAGAGCCCCAATTAGCTACAGAAGAGTGAGCAAGGGAAGCGTAGAAGGAGACAGTTGAGGTTGGAGAAGTAACTGCAAATCGGATCATGGACAACTGTGCTTCTCAAACTCCACCGCGTGCACAAGTCCCCAGGGGTCCTGTGAGAACACAGACCCTGATCTAGAAGGACTGGGGCAGGCCCACGGGTCTGCATTTCTGTGTTCCTTGTGATGCCTCTGCCACTGTGTGTCCCCAGACTATGCTTTTTTTTGTTTTGTTTTGTTTTGTTTTGAGCCAGAGTCTCACTCTGTTGCCTGGGTGAGTGCCGTGGCATCAGCCTAGCTCACAGCAACCTCAAGCGATCCTCCTGCCTCAGCCTCCCAAGTAGCTGGGACTACAGGCATGTGCCACCATGCCCAGCTAATTTTTTCCATATATATTTTTAGTTGGCCAGATAATTTCTTTCTATTTTTAGTAGAGATGGGGTCTCACTCTTGCTCAAGCTAGTCTCAAACTCCTGACCTCGAGCGATCCTCCTGCCTCAGCGTCCCAGAGTGCTAGGATTACAGGCGTGAGCCACCGTACCTGGCCAAGACCATGCTTTGAACAGCAAGGATTAAGGCCTTTTTGACCACAGTATAAATTCTGCTTTCTTTTCTTTTTTCTTTTTAGCTGGCATGCAATAATTTTACATAGTTACAGGATACAGAGTGATATTTCGATACATGTGTACAATATGTAATGATCACATCCGAGTAATTAGCAGAGCCATCACTTTGAACACTTATCATCTCTTCGTGTTGTGAACATTCAAAATCCTCTCTTCTAGGTTTCTGAAAATATGTACTAAATTATCGTTAAACATATTCACCCTACAGTGCTACAGAGCACTAGGACTTATTCCTCCCATCCAGCTATAATTTTGTACCCATTAACCAACCTCTTACCATTATCTTCTCCCCTACTCCCTTCCCAGCCTCTAATAACCACAATTCTACTTTCTAATTCTGTAAGCTCAGGGTTTTTTTTACCCCCCACATATGAGTGAGAGCATGCCTGACTTGTCTTTCTGTGCCTGACTTATTTCACTTAACATGATGTCCTGTAGCCCCATCCACATTGCCTCAAATGACAAGATTCGCTTCTTTTTTACCGCTGAATAATATTCCATTGTGTATGTGCACCACATTTTTTTATCCATTCATCTATTGATGGACGTTGAGGTGGAAGGAATTAAGCTTTTACTCTGAATGAAATGGGAAGCTTTGGAGGCTTTTTAATAGAGGGGAAGGTGCATCAGACTTGTTTTAAAGGAGCTACTCTGGCTGATCTGTGGCAAACAGGGCGAGGCAAAAGGTAGGAGACCATCGGAATAGTCCAGGTGAGATCTTTCAGTGCTGGGATCTGGGTTGCTTACAAGGAGGACAGCCACACCTGATGTCACTTCAAGAGAATATGAGGCTCAGCTCTGCCCAGGTGGAACGTCAAAGGCTCTTTGATGGTGAAAATCAAGTCTGAGATGCCTGATTCCAGGAAGCTCATCTGCCTCCTTCCTGAATGTAATTTCTATCCATGACGCACGTGTTACTATTGAATTCAATGTGAGGTCATTGCGCCCTGTCATTGTAATGTATGTAAGCCATTGCACGGGGAGTGTTTTTATCTGTCCCCAAATAAGTAAGCGTCACTCGAGTGTGCACGATAGTATGACGCATTAAGCTAAAAACAGTATCTATTTAATTTTTTAAACTCTGTTTCGGTGTCCTTAAATTTCGAGTAAGACATTTCACTGTTAAGTTCATCTCAGAACAGGAAACTTTATTTGGAATAGAAATTACCATCTCGTCTGCAGCCTGTCATTGTAGTGCGGTAGTCTTATTCACTTTGGATTCCCTAGCCGAGTTATTTTTATTCATCAGCATGATATATAATTCAAAACATATATTTCCCATCCCTCTGATTTTATAATTTTCCTGAGAAACCTTCCAAAATGTCTTTAAAAATCCGTGATCTAGGGGTTCTCAACCAGGAGTGATTTCACCCTCCTTGGGACGTTTGGCAGGATCTGATGGCATGTTTGCTTGTGAGGACTTTGCGGGTGCTAGTGGTATGTAGTGTGCGGAGGTCAGGGTGCTGCTGATATCCTACAACAGAAATAAGAAATTAATTACAAATTGTTAGTAAAAGTAACAGAATAAGTAAATAAGTAAAAAGATAGAGCTATTGAGGAAGAAAAATTGAGAAATTCCAATTCTTCAAAAAAAAAAAAAAGAAACAAAGAATTAACCGTTGTTCATGTGTCGTTTAAAAGCCAGCTCCACCTGAAACAACTAAAATTAGGAACCAGAATTGCCTTTCACGCACACACTTTTGGAACCAGAGTGATTCCAGGCATAGGCATGAGGTCATCATCCCTAATTAGAGGAGTAATTTCCATTGTTGAATGTCTCACGAAAGTCCCACCAGCCTCGGAAAGCTTGTCAGTATCTGCAGCTCTGCCTTCTAGCTGTGATCTCCCCGCAGCCTTTGGTCAGGAAGCGTCCCATATGTGGACATGTCACCAAGGGCCACTCAGACCCGCCTTACTTTCACTATAGTGTACAGTCTGCTTCCCTTCCACTGGCTTCCCTGAAACTCATCACTCTGAATAGATTCTGCCCAGGCAACGGTTACCCTCTGTGGCTTGCCGAGTCCCATCCTGCTTTCTGGGGATGCATGAGTCCCTCCATGGATGGACGTGCCCTCAGCTACCTGTCACTGTGCAGGTGGCACCTGGAGTCAGTGGTCCTGGCGCTCGCATATCCTGATCTGTGCTCTGTGGTGAACTCAGATCAGAGAAATACTCAGCCCCTATTCCTGACTCACATGACACTGCGTTTTCCTTGGATTTAACCTCTTCTTATAACTTTCAGGATTCATTATGTTGATGGATAAAGTGGTAATTCTCTTCTTCAAACTAACACAGTGATCTTTCTGCATCAGACTCTCCCTGTCCCCAGCCTCCAGTTCTAGAGAAGTCCAGGAGATGCCCCAACTATTTTCTGGGGCTGCAGGGCCAGGGCTGGCCTCTTGCATGGTTGGCGTTTATGTTATGAGTATAGATATCCTTGAGGACAACCCTGACAAGGGGCCTGATGTTTTCCTAGTGCCTTCTGTGTGCCAAGCCCCATGCAAGTCACTTTCTATGTACCTTTAGTTCCTACGAGAGTTTTGTGGCGTGGGGATTTCTTGTGCCCGTTTTACTGATGAGAAACTGAGGCTCAGAACGTTTAAGTCATTTGCCCAAGATCACAGTGTTAGTAAGTGGTAGAGGTATAATTTGGACCCTTCTATTCAAGTTGCAAAAGTCCGTGGTATTTCTAGATTACGTTCTGGGTAATACCAGTTTCCAGCAGGCACTGTCCGTACCCAGATCTGCCATTTGAGTCTGTCGTGTTTTTCAGAGTGATGTACGGGGTGGCAAAGTTAAGAAACCCTCTACTGGAAACCGAAGTCTCCACTCAGGCACACAAGCAACTGGCAGTCCTCCCTATGTCAGCCAGAGCCAGCTTATTGAGAGCAAAACAAGTCTGTTAGGACAGTGCCCAGACTCCTGGCTCCACCACAGAAGCTGGGAACGAAATTAATACCATTGGTCATCACATTGCATCAGTGTCCATCATTTATATGCAGAAGGTGCTCAGTAAACACTGACAAATTCCCATAGGAATGCATGAGCAAATAAAAGCATTTGTCTGCCGAGGCAGGTGGATCGTTTGAGCTCAGGAGTTCGAGACCAGCCTGAGCAAGAGCGAGACCCCGTCTCTACTGAAAAAATAGAAAGAAATTATCTGGCCAACTAAAAATATATACAGAAAAAATTAGCCAGGCATGGTGGCACATGCCTGTAGTCCCAGCTACTTGGGAGGCTGAGGCAGGAGGATTGCTTAAGCCCAGGAGTTTGAGGTTGCTGTGAGCTAGGCTGACGCCATGGCACTCTAGCCTGGGCAACAGAGTGAGACTCTGTTTAAAAAAAAAAAAAAAAAAAAAAAAGCATTTGTCTGTAAAAGTCATAAACTTTTAGAGTAGAATGAAAGCTTAAATCTCAACTCATTCAAACTTCTGCAGTATCCCTACCAAGTGGATATCTGAATTCTGCCTGACGCTTCCTGGGGCAGCCACACACCCTTTCTAAGAGGGTCATTCTCCTTCATGGGACTCTGCCTATTCAAAAGGAACCACTGGTCCAAGGAGACATTGGAAAAAGAACAATTAAGAAACTGGAAATGAGTAGGAATCGATTTACCTGATGGGCTATGAACTTAACAGGTTTCAATACTCCAAAAATTTGGTTCAACTTGAAAACATGATGCTAAGTGAAGTAAGCCACATATAAAAAGGGAATTCTTGTGTGATTCCACTTACATGAGGTACATACAAATGCATAGAGATAGAAACTAGAATGACGGTTGCCAGGGCCTGGGTAAAGGGCAAGTTGGATGTTATTGCTTAACGCCTGTGGGGTTTCAGTTTGAGATGATGGAAAGTTCTGGAGATGGAGAGGAGAGATGACTGCATAATAATAGCGGATGTATTTGATGCCACTGAATTAAACACTTAAACATGGTTAAGATGAGCCAGACTCAGTGGCATGCCACTGTAGTCCCAACTATTTAGGTGGCTAAGGCAGGAGGATTCCTTGAGCCCAGGAGTTTGAGTCCAGCCTGGGCAGTATAGTGAGACCCCATCTCTAAAAAAAATAAATAAAAATGATTAAGTTGGTAAATTTTATGTTACATGTCTTTGGCTACAACAAAAAATAGTTTGGTTCAAGAGGAATACACATAAACATGACAAAGAAGTGTTTCATTCATCAATTTCAGGTAAGCAATTAAAGTTTATGTCAGTGAGACTCCGTTCAAAGATGTTCTTAGGATATTTAAGGTTGAATGTCTCCTCAGTGGCTCAGGGCCAGCAGAAGGGGTGTATGCAGTCTTCATTAGGCTGGATTTACCGTCCGCCTCGATAAGTGGTTCAATGTGCCTTTGTAACAGCTTCCCATCCTGCCGTGGTTCCTGCCAGCGAAGCACGCGGTTGGCATCCTGGTTTGGAGAGCTCATTGTCCCTAACTGCTTCCAAGGAGAGGTGGGAAGTAGAAGGGAGCAGGGTCTCCTCATCAGCCTGACCGAGCCTGGAAACAGCTCTCCCGCTTGAGGTCTTGTTTCCAATGTTGGGTAGAAAAGTCTGGTCACATGGCCTGAGATTTAAGAATCTTAGGCCAGGTGCGGTGGCTCACGCCTGTAATCCTACAACTCTGGGAGGCTGGGGCGGGTGGATCATTTGAGCCCAGGAGTTCGAGACCAGCCTGAGCAAGAGTGAGACCCTGT
>CM052451.1:7390808-7406568 GCA_028533085.1 Varecia variegata | reverse complement strand
CTTAGGTGTTGGTCAGTTAATACCGATTTGATGGTGAGTCCATGTGGTGCTTGTTTTTCCATTGTTGGGATACTTCACTTAGTAGAATGGGCTCCAGCTCTATCCAGCATAATACAAGAGGTGCTACATCACCATTGTTTTTTGTGACTGAGTAGAACTCCATGGTATACATATACCACATTTTATTAATCCACTCATGATTGATGAGCACTTGGGTTGTTTCCACATCTTTGCAATTGTGAATTGTGCTGCTATATACATTCTAGTGCCGATGTCTTTTTTATAGAATGTCTTTTGTTCCATTGGGTAGATGCCCAGTAATGGGATTGCTGGATCAAATGGTAGTTCTACTTGTAACTCTTTGAGGTATCTCCATATTGCTTTCCACAGAGGTTGTACTAGTTTGCAGTCCCACCAGCTGTGTATAGTGTTCCTGTCTCTCTGCATCCATTATTGTATGAATATTCTAAACTAGTAATTAAGATTTTTAAAATGCGTTCTGGTTGGTCGTGGTAGTCAGAAGACTACAGTCTGGTCATAATTTATTCAAGAAAAACAACTTCTCATTGACTTCTCTCCAAAAGTCCTAACAATTTAATTTATCAGCACCCGCCTTATCCATTGCTGTTTTAAAATATTAATAGCTTTTTTAGATTCCAGTCCTGTGTAGAAGCGAATATAATTAGCACTTAGTCTTCTTACTTGGTCTGAATCGGAAACATTTGCAGTGCCTACCAGTTGCACACATCATTATCCACTCATAATTAGTTGTTTAATCTGAAAAGAGCAAGTTCTGCTCCATCACCTAACATCTGTTCACTTTTACTCTTAGCTCTAGTCAACCAGATCCAATTATTGTTGGGAGAGGCTTTGGGCAGACTTGTATCATTTACAAACGGTTTCCCTTTCTTTGTAGATCCTTAATTCTTTGTTCTTCTTGTAGCTGCCACATTTTCTGATAATAAATGGCATTACATGGCTAGTTTTCTGAACCCGTGTTTGTTTCCAAAATAACAAGAATAAGAACTGAAAATTTATTTATGTTTGAAGTCATATAATGCCTCAAAACATATCTGAAACACTATAAATATTAGCATTCCCAAACTAAAGCCTTCTTTTTATTTTTTTTATTCCAGACTATTATGGGGGTACAAACACTTTGGCCATGAACTCTTTAACAATTCTGAAAGTAATGGATTACTTACAATTCTCTCTTTGCTGATGTTACTATAAAGCATCATTTTAATTCCCAGTTACATTGAAACCATTTTAAATGTGACTTTGCCCTTGGTCGTGAAAATAAAGTGTCCTCTGTTCTTATTTAGGGATAGTGTAATTCCTAATCCAAGACAAAATTTTCAACAAAGATGGTTAAAATTTGGCAAGCCGTTAAATTATTTGTGAAATTTCTCCAAATCATGCAATGATTTTTTTTAAAAAAATATACAAATTTCCAGAGTAAAACATGTCAGAATAAAGAAAAACTTTTTTGCAGGTCTGAATTTTGCTCCACTATAACACATCTAGAAAATTTGCGGTACTGGCAGAGTGAAAGCACTGAGGAGACTTTGGTGAAGCTGAAAGTGGGATGGTAGTGGAAACTGCTTTCCAGTAGCTTCTGCTACTTTCTCTTCTTAGTGCAGGGGTTTAAGAGTGAATCTCTGTTATTCCTACAACCTCCCATTGAACTGTTGAAAAAACCCAACATCTTATAGTCAGATTTTACTTTCTGGTAGAATCTTCCTGAAACATCATTTAAATTATGTTCTTTGCAAGTTTTGATGGAAGACGTATACTAGGATGGCTTTCTCGTCCTTCTGTTTCCAGGGGAGTAATGGAAAAGGATTTAAAAGAGGCTTGATGATTTTCTCTTGTGAAAACAACACCTTAATCAATTTCCACTGCCATGAGTACCTGTACATTGAAATTAGTAATACCAATTTTATCGTTGGCAAGACATGTAAGTAAGATTCACCGTAGGTTACGAACACATCGGGGAGCTCCTGGACAAAGCATGTTTAGATTTCCTGACTGAGAGGTGCCAGGAAGGTCATGGACGATTTGTAAGCAGGAGCGTTAACACCTTGAAACCACGCATATCTACACGCAGATGTGTGCACTTACGTATTAATTTCTGTTGTGAAAGAGGAAGTAATAGGAGAAAGGAAAGCAAGGAAAAAAAACATTTAGAAGTTTCTTTTTTAAATTTTTTTACTTTTAATTATTATGGGTACAAATAGTTGTCTATCTTTATAGGGTACCTGTGATTTTTTTTTTTTGAGACAGAGTCTTGCTCTGTTGCCTGGGCTAGAGTGAGTGCCGTGGGGTCAGCCTAGCTCACAGCAACCTCAGGCTCCTGGGCTCAAGCGATCCTCCTGCCTCAGCCTCCCAAGTAGCTGGGACTACAGGCATGTGCCACCATGCCTGGATAATTTTTCTACATATATTTTTTTAGCTGTCCATATAATTTCTTTCTATTTTTAGTAGAGACGGGGTCTCCCTCTTGCTCAGGCTGGTCTCGAACTCCTAAGCTGGAGCGATCCTCCCGCCTTGGCCTCCCAGAGTGCTAGGATTACAGGCGTGAGCCACCACGCCCGGCCACCTGTGATGTTTTGATAGAAGCACACAATGTGATTAATAAAATCAGGGTAACTGGGACATCCATCACCTCAGGCATTTATTGTTTGTTTGTGTTAGGAACATTCCAGTTCTACTCATTTAGTTATTTAAAAATATACCCTAACTTATTGTTGATTATAGTCACTTGATTATATCAAATTATTGATATATTGCTATCAAATATTGTTAATTCTAATTATATTTTTGCACCCATTAACCATCCCCACCTTGATCCTCCCATCTCTGCTACCCTTCCCAGACTCTGGTAACCATCATTCTATTCTCTGTCTCCATGAGATCAATTGTTTTTAATATTGAGCTGCCACATATGAGTGAGAACATGCGAGATTTGTCTTTCTGTGCTAGGTTTACTTCACTTAACATAATGTCCTCCAGCAGAACTTTCTTAAATACAAAGAAATGCCTACATTGCCATTATTTGGGCTGTTCATTTTTCTAGTGCAAAACATATACATGTTTAATATTAATATATAACCTTAGAAAATACACAAAGGAAAAAAGTAAAACACTCAAAATCCTGCTATTTTTAACAAGTACTTTTAAACATTTAAAAAAATTTTGAATTTTATAAAACATTTTAAACAAACACTTTGAAATATTTTCTTCTAGATTTATTTTTATGCATTTTTAAAAACATATTTCCAATCATAGTATTCAGTTTTTGTGTTCTGACTTCTTGTGTTTATCCAAAATTTAATTGGAAAATTTCTAGATTGCTCTGTAAAATCCTGAGAAAACCAAATTCATAGTGATCTATTGAGTAATCTGTTGAAATAACTTGGCAGTAAATAAAGGGTATCTGTTCAGGTCTGAGTAAAACCACAAGTGGAATTTGCCTATTGGTATTTCCTTCATTTTAGGGTCATTTAAATAGTAAGTTTATTAATGTAGTCTGTTCTAAGCAGAGAGATGACATCTGAGGATAATGCGTAATGAATTATCTAAGTCAAAGTGCCAGGAAAGTGTATGACTAGGCAGCAAGAAGGTATTGGGGTAAAAAGAAAATAGTTGGCTGGTTTTTCGATGGCTTGCCCTTTAGTTGCTACTTTCTTTGGACCCTTCCCAGGGTTTCCAAGCATGAAAGACCCATATCTTAGGAAGAAGTCCTTGCCCAGGACTGTTTATCTTAGTTGCGTACAACCAGGTACAAATTGGAATAAAGTTGGGTCTTGATCTCTTTTTGGGTGCTACTCTCTCTGCTTTGTGCTATGGCTAAAGAGCCTACCAAAGACTACAACAAGCCATGTTTATTTTTATGGGTAGTGGAAGTGAGCATGCAAATCCAGTCAATCCAAAATCATGGCTGCAAAAACATCTGAAAGGGCAAGGCCTAGTGGACTTGTAGAATTGTGTCCATTTAAGATTAATCACGTTGCATTATTATTTTGCAATGAAAAAGCATCCATGCCACAGGCAGTTAATACGCAATGCAATGATAAGAATGCTTTGCCTACTGTACTACTAGAAGGGAACTAATTCATGACTTATTTTTAAATGATTAGGACCCTTACTTTGTGTATAAGAACATCGCTTAAATAATATGTTTTAAAATATGCAATGCATATGCAATAGCATTAAAGTATTAAATTGCATCTTAAAGAGCAAAAGAAACTATTAAGACTAATTAAGTGGATTTATTGGCTAATTGGTGTTTCCACATGTAGTTATTTCTGCAATTATTATTCATTTGCTGATTTACATAGTGATATTCTCTAAAATTACTTTGGCATTAAATGAAGCTAGGAGACATCTCCAATTTGGAAAATCTATTAAGCAAAGACTTTTCAACTTAAAGTTGAGGTAAAACTGAATCAAGGCCTAGCAGAATGGATTACAGACTCAGAGATTACAAACATTTATTGCTCTGAACTCTTCCTTCTCCTGTTTGGACTAACATGGCAGATGCTTTCATCTTCCAAACTACACTTATCTAATCTATAAAACAGAGATGATACCACTTCAACTATAAGGCAAGGATTAACAAACTTATCTACCAGAGTTAAAACTACCATAGCCCTTAACATTTTAACAAGAAGGGATGTCTTGCTCACTCACGAATTATATTTCCTTTCCATACAAACTAGCCTTTTATGTAAACAGATTGGCTGGAATTTCTTCCAATATTTTTTTCTACTTAAATAACCCTTGGAGCCATTGTTACCCTAAGAATTACAAAGAAACAAAAAACAAAAACATGTTTTCTTTCCCTAGGAACATTAAAATCATACATTATTGAAGACTGTAGATAAATTTGACCCCCATGGTCAAATAAGTCTAAAAAAAATAAGACTTTAATTTATTTGCCTGTTAACCAAGCTTATTAAGAAAAACACATACTCTCGAATGTAACCTCAAAAATATTCTTATAAAGCACCTCATTTTGAAAGTCAAAGTGGTAGAGCAATTCCTAGGCAGCAGGAGATAATGATACTGTAGAAATGTAAGAAAGGAAAAAAAATAATAATTTAGCTCCTAAGGCAAATATGTTTCACCAGTTAGATAAAGAAAAAAGGTCAAGGTTCAAATTGAGTCATTTTGGAGGGGGGAGAAAAAAATAATTGAACAAAATGAGCACCATTTTGAATTGTTTACGATTGTTAATGCTTTTCAATAAGGATAGTTGACTAAGATGATAAATTAAAATATTAAAAATCATTAATAAGAAGGAACTGATTCTTGTAGAATCACAGCCAAATTTTATCTTCCTAATCATTGTATTTCATCAAGAGATAAAGATAGGATTAATTTCCGTTTTCTGCTGTGAGTGCTTCCATCGAGGAAACAGATTCATCTTTAAAACATTTCCAAAAACTTAGAGTTTTCTATCCACGAGCATCCCTAAAGACATCTTACATCGCAGAGTAAGTAAATAATGTGGAGAAATATAAACCTAGGGGAGATGTGAAAATTGAAATTATGAGCCATGCACGCTAAACATTATTTCAGTAGAAACAGAATAGTGGATGAAGTTGATCATTCAAGGATACCATTAAGTTGTCAGGAATCACTGTTGTAGTTTTCTGAAAATAGTCACTTTGTTATAGGTTTCTATTTGAACAGCTAGAGTTACACGCACAAGAGACTCATATCATATCAGGCCTTAGACACAAGTTCCTTGAGGAAAATAATTCACTGGTTATTTGGGGGGCTAATAGCCAGTCTGTGTTCTTTTTGAGTCACAGAGAAAATTGCATGGTTGTACACTCTGCTTTACTTGACATAGATGGGAAATGAGCTATGGCCAAGCTATTGATACAAAAGATGTCCTTCCTATTGTAGCAAGTGACATTTTCTGCAAACTGCATCTATGTTCTTCCTGATCAGAAAACAGTAAGCAAAGTGACATCCCTGTTCCTTCTTCCTGTTTGAAGAAACATTACAAATGCATAATGTCTCAGTAGTACAATTCTGTGTGTAGAAAATCTAATCATTAATTCTTGTAATACTCCATAACTGTTTCCTAAGAATAACCTGAACAGATGGAATTTGGTATTAAAATCTGTAAAGAATGAAATGGGGGAGGGAGGGTCCTCTATCTCAGTGAAGTTTAAAATGTAATTGAACTTCTGAATAAATTTTGAAAAATAGAGTGGTTTCAAAAAGTGAAAGAGAGAATATTCATGGACCCCTGAAAACATTTCTACAATACCCCACAGTTCCACAGGCTTCCATCCAGGAAATTACATTAAGAGTTTTATGCCGGCGTTTGGAATTTCAGCAGGATAGGAAATGTCAACACACAAATGGGCAATGAAGTCATGTCAGTGGTGAGTTATAAATGAAGTCATCCACGTGACCCAGCATATGCTTTGACTACATTTTGTTTTAGATCTTCATTGAAAAATAATTATAGTATCCAATAATTCTAGTACAATGAACTTGATAATATCAGATAATTCTAATAGACTTCAAGGACTCACTTTAAAAAAATATCAGAATGGAGGGAAAAAATACAAGTAACAAAAGAGAAGGGTGCGCCATGTTGAACATGCAGATGCTGATGGAGATGGTGAATCCATGGCCAAGTTTGCCTGGGATGGTCTGGTTTTACTCTTTGTTCTGACATTTTGCCCAATTTAGCATTTGTCCTGAATATTTCAGTGAGTGATGTATTATTATTAATAGTTGCATCCAAACAGGCTAAGGTGGGTTGGGTAGACCTCCACCTTGTACTTCCGGTTCTGTCATGTTCCTGTCTTAGTGTTGTGTGGGGCGCACATGCATTGAGCAGAGTTCCAAGGTTTGCTTGAAGTTAAATCTGAAAGTTGAGAAATACATATAGCACAGCTCACAGGGAAGGTGTAGATAAAACAAAATGTCCTCAGAGCCACCAGCAAGTGCTAACCCCTTATGATCTTGAGCGCCACATTTGGTACACCAGTTGGTTGTGCCTTAGCTCTGTGCCCTGGCCTGTGAGGTGCATATGGTCCCAGCTAATAGAGTCAGTGGGAAACATGGAACTAGTAAGTGGGGTTGGGTGTACTTATGTGTAGGAAGTACAGGTTAAGCTCTTTCCCTTATTGCCTGTGGAGAGTAATCAGAATGCTATTCCCCACAGTGGTTTTGTTTTTATTGCGTTATGTAACCAAATGCCAATTAATTTCTTTTATTACCAAGTAACTTTTATTTTGTAATAAACCCTTCTGGCAATAATGACATAAAAACTAGTAAACAGAAGTAACTGTGTAATGATAATGAAGTATTTCAATTTCCATTATCAAGAAAGAAAAGATGAACTTGTAACTTGCACAAAATAATATTTGTCATTTGCTATGGGGATAGCATGACTCAGACATTTGTGACTTATGGATAGAAGTCACACATAGGTGGAAGAAGCATCAGAATCTGCTTCAAAAGTTAAAAACATTAAATAGACTGTGTCTGAAAATGATTCAACACACACAACTGTGGAAGGTGGGTTGACAGAGCATTCTTGGAAGCATGACTTTTTATTTAGATCAGATGATTGTTCTTCTACATTAAGTTAGCTCATTTTCAGTTTCATGATTTCTTATGCATGTCCCAGAATGAAGCCACACCTGTTAAAGCGCCAACATCTTTAGCAGAACTTGAAAACTGTGAAGTGATGGCAGTGTTACATCAGTGTCATCAGATGCTTCAAATAGAAGATCACTTCCGTTAATTCCTGTAGTGGTTCCCTTTTCCCATCTAATTCACAGACAGAAACTAAAGATTTTGGAAGTTCATTCTGTTGAACATAATCATTAATACTATCATAAATTCAGTTAAAAATTTAACCTACCCAGCATTTGTATGATAATAATAATACTTCTGGTGGATCACTGTATCATGAAGAAATGTAACACTCTTACTAAATTAAGATGTTTAAAGAGGAGAAATTTACTTGGAAATAGTTTTGATGTAAATATAATTTATACTTGCATCCAAATAAGTTTCAATAACCCTTCAATTGAAATAGAAGCTGCTAGTTTCAAATTTGTGAAATATGTGTATTTACAGTTAGAGATTCTGAACTATAAAATTTTATTATGAAGGTAAGTTGAATACAACAAAAAATTCAGGAAGGCAAGATGCACCTTTTGTCTTTGCTGCCCATCTGCAATTGGATTTTGGAAATGTTTGAGTTTTCAAAGAACTACTGTATTTTTGAAATTAATCAGTGTCCTGTGATAGTAATGAATTTTTATGAGACTTAATTTTTAGCTATATTGTGTTTGAAAATCATCTAGAAATCTTTCATCCAAGTACCAATGAATAGAATTCCAAAAGCTGCAGATTTTGAAGTTTTTATCAAAATGCAATTGTTTCAAACAAGCATGAAAACAGGAAGCCATGGAAATATATCTACAAAAGCAAGGGAGGAACTGAAGAGATTATAGAAGAAAGCTCGAATATTGTAAAATATTTAATTTGAAATTTCTAATTGTTCTTTGGAGTATTTGTGAGAAGAATGGTTTGATGGAGTTTCAATTTTTAATTGAGTAAATTTATATTACATAGCAGATACAATGAAATTGAAAAGGTTTACTGTTTATAAAATATTCAAAAGAATCTTAGATAAAGACAGCTTATTTGATGATTTTTGACTTTTCAAATTTTTGTTGAAGACTATTCTGCAAGCAAAAGATAATATAAAAATATTTGGGCTGAAATATTCAATATAAATAATTAAATAATTAAATTGAGAACATCGTCTGTCCAGCACTAGGTCTGAGCTTATAAGGTATCTTGCACCTGTGGAGAGAATATTCTCTAAAAATTTAAATATTGATTAAAGGTAAGAATTAACTGTGTCCACAATTTCATGTGTAATAACCATACCATGCAAGTTTGTAGAAGAGAATAGGTAATTTATAAAAGATGTTAAAATAAGACCAAAATATGGTCCTTAGAAAAATATTTTCCTTAGAAAAATACCAGTGAAATATTATTACAGACAGATAAAACTAAAAAAAAAAAATTGATTAAAGTACTTGAATCCACTGATTTCAATGTTCAGATTAATTTTACGAAGAATTTTTGGTCTAATGAACAGAGCCATGTGTTATTTTGTATTTTACAAATAATTTTAACAAAATTTTTACATGGAACATTGTATAGATATGCCAATATAATAAAACTAGCATGTTGGTCAATAGATAAAAAAATTCTTCCAAAAATGATACAATCTTAACTATCTTTAGAGTACGTTTTTACCCTCAAAAGTATCTCAATGAGTCCAGTGCTGAGGGTTTCAAACTAACAGAAAGAGAAAAAATACATGAGGGGAAAGATCACTCCGTGCCTCTTCCAGTCTGGGAGAGAAAGTCCCTTGAGGTCACTTAGCTCTGTTTCTTCCCCATCCTTGGTGTTCCATGATGTTGTCCATCATTTTAACAAAATAGGACTCTCAGGATGTACCTTTTCTTAGAGACTAGCCTTGTCGTCCTTGAACTTGACATACTGTGCGTCAGTCCAGGGCATATTATTCATATTCTAAGCCAGTTTTTGTAGTTAGTAAATAAAGCTCCTTCCAAAAGTCACATAGCACGTTCCAGTCTGTGCCTTGGCCAAATGTAATGGGTAAAGAAATACGTATAGTAAAAAACATTCGGAAGTCTTTGGTTCTAATCCCAGTCTCATTGGCTGTGTGACGTTTGGCAAATTATTTTACTTCTCTGAGCCCCTTTTCTTCCCATTGTAAAATTCAGAGACGAACAGTTAAGAGTATTTTTGTGGAAATGAACTAGGATAATGTAGCTCACGTCCCTCAGCAGAATGCCTGGGTGCAATAAATATTAATAAAATGACCCTTCACTCCCCTCAGCAAGTGTAAAAACAGGAAGTTTCTGTTTGACCATTTAATTCCCAATTCTCCCTAAAGATGGACATCGTGAGTAATGAGAGTCTGCTTTTATAAATGCCTGTCACTAAATGCGAATTCACTGTCGATGACTCAAGTCCCCTTCTATACTGGAAAAGGTGCATTTCACTGGTGAAAGAAAAGAACAGGCCAGTTTCTTTCTGTTATCAACCCTGGGGAAATCTCCTTAAGAAAAAAAATGAACAATAATGATTTATTCCCAGGGAAAGAATTTAACTACTTGTTAGCATTCGAATGGGTGCTAAGGAAACTTGCAAGTTAATTAAATCAGAACTCCCTTCTTGAGTTTGGTCCAGGACTGCGGCTACCAGCTGGGTATGAACTGGCCTTCCCAGGAATGTGCCCGATTGAAATGAATGGGCCCACGGCTTGGTGTTGAGCCTAAATAGCTACATGGCGCTGGTTTATTAAAGGGTTATGACTGCAAATATGTTATAATGCTTTTCCCCCTCTCTCCATTTGATTTACAGTCTCTGCCTCTGAAAGGCCTTGACTCTCTATGTTAAAATTAAGGTGAACAGTAGGGTAAGGATATTATTTACCATGATGGAGAAAGGAGGAAGGGGGTTGCTCCCGATTTTGTGACCTTGTTAATTTTCTGAGAAATGTTTTTGCAGGGCCAAGTATTACTTAATCAATTTAAAATACTACCTTCAAGAGAGGATGCCATTGATCCAAAGAACCAAATCCAGTGACTCATGGTTTACGGTTTTATCAGTTCTACTCCTACAGCATTCTTCTGCTTTTAGGGCTTAAATTTCCTTGAAATTTTAATCCCTACCAGATTTTTAATAAGGAGCAGCATTTGAGACATTAGAAAACATTATCCTCACTTCCCAGATAAAGAGCTTGCCTACATATCGTCATGTTTGGGGAGCATTTGCTAACTCATAATGCTGCTCAGGGCATATTTTTGGTTTCTTTAAAGTATCTTAAGCTGCCCATGTGTGGTCAACTTCCTCTTACAGAATCCTGGCAAAAGGAAACCACTCCATGGAAATAATGTCTGAAGGAGACCGTCTTTATTCTAGGGAGGAAAACCAGAGAGCAGATCCAATCTGGCTAATATAAAAAGAACCACTCCTTGATTGAAATCAAAAGTGTAGATGTAGCTAATTAGAAATGGGAAGAGGGCGGTTCACCTGAAAACCTGGGGCCTGAGGCATTTTCTGGAATGTGTACAGTCAGAACGTGCAAGTTAGTCAGCAGAGAGAAAGCATGCAACCACACCTCTCCCAAATACCGAAGAGTCATCCTTCCTTTGTGGTTCAGAAGTGTTTGTCTTGGGGTGCTGCAATTTCAAACCAGTTGATTTTAAATAAAAATGGCAACGTTATAAAGTGTGAAAGCGTTGGGCTAGGAATGACTGAAGCCCAAAGCTGGCCATGCCATTTCCTACTGGGCAGAAACAGCCCTGTGGTCACCCACGGTGAGTTTGGTTTCCTTACCTGGGAAATAAGGATATTAGACCAGGTGACTCCTAAAGAACAGTGTAGGTTGCTACAGGTGTTAAGTGGCTTTGAGGGTAGTTTGGATGCACGCACAGGTACGTGGAGTAAAGGTGGTAGCAGAAACAGCGTGACTTTGGGATGCTCTTGGCATTAACTTATTTTTATTACCTCTCAGAATCGTCGCTGTCTGTAGCTGACATGACTCTCCAGACTGTCTCTGTTAACATTAGACACTTCCAGCACAAATTGTGCACCCTTTCTGATACTTACCGCAAACCCTCCCCAGCCTCAGAACTTTTCGTAGATACATGAAGGTTATCAGTGCTGCTCAGCTGGCCAGACCTGACAACACTGGGTGAGGTTGCTTTTGTAATCTGTTCTGGAAAACGGGAACCATACTCCATTTTCAACCTGCACCCACCCACTCCCAGTTTTCTCTGAGGTTTCTCTGTTTTCCTGCTTTTAACTCTGAGTTAGACTTTTTCCAGTGGGCATTTCTAGGTAGGAAACTTGGATGGTTTCTGCTTAGATACCCTTATTCTCTACCTTAATAAACATCAGTAAATTCAGATTCCTTTGCTTTCCAAGACTCTTAACTTATTTGGGACTGCAGTGATTTTTAAAATTCATTAGACTTTCATGATTCCATCTTCTTTATTAAGGCATCCATATGATCTGCCATGTATTGTTTAACTCTACTCTTTCATATACCTGAATTTACTGATTGTTGTCTCCAAAACATGTTCTGTCTTAGACACTATCTCATCCTCTTCTCTGCCAGATATTGATTATTCATACATTCTCTGATCCCAGCCACCGCGGCTTTACTCATTGTTATGTCTTTGTAGCTCTTCCTTCCCTTAAATACAAGGACAACCTATTATTCCTGCAACTCAGCACTTTGTACTGGGTCTTCTACGTTTCTGAAGCCAACAAGAGCATCAAAGGATTGTCTTGGATTTAGCGCCTCTCTTCCATAGGCCCCTACCTTCTCTTCTTAACTGTGCACATGCACTGGACTTTTCTCTATGGTCTTAGATTTGTCCCTGGCCTTTACAAATGAAGCGTTCAGATACAAGCCATTCTCTTGTGGACACGGCAGTAAAGACCAACATACAAGGTGGGTGGGGGGAATTTGAACTCCTTGGTACTATGGTGTCCACTTGGAGGAGAATGATGCATGTAAAGTAGGAGCCAATGTCTTGCAATATGCTGATGCATATTGCATATTGCATATTGCATGTTGCACCTTGAAAGTACCAAACTATTGTTCCTTTCTCTGTGGCCTATGGATAGCTCTCTCTGTCACACCTCACCAAAGACAGCCTTGATGCATTTGACTGCTGAACCTTGGACCTCACCATTTTCCATGTCTGGTGGCTGCCTTCTTGCCTGCTGGAGTGTAGGTTACATCCTATTTTTTTTTTTAATACCTTTTCCCACAATTCAAAGTTCATCAGCATATTGGACTTCCTCCAGCCCAGGCCTTCCATGTAGATATTGCTGAACCATTTCTGTTTTCCAGAGAGCTATTATGCAGTTGCCAAGTGTGGAATACATGATCAGCTCACTTTGTGTCTTTGTTCCAACTACGTTGACGCTGCTCTTGCAGCTTGAAAAATCCCCACCCCCTGGGTGACACTCTTCTGTGAAAATATGCAATTTTTATACACGCATTTATTCTGACAAAAAGGAAAAAAATGTGAAGTCCACCCTAGTTTCTGTCTGGACAAGCACAGAGAGAGGTGTGTTGGATTTCCAGACAAATATTTTCCCCTGGTTTCTGCTCAATGAACTTGATTCACTGCAGGGTTTTTTTTTCCCCCCCACACAAGCAGCAGAGGTGGGCTCCCCCAGGAGTGGCCACTGCCCGCTCCCGCCAGGCATGGCCGTGAGTCATCATTTTCATGAATGAAAAGAATAAGAGGAGGCGAAAAAGGACAAGGAGCTTGTTGCTAATGCCCTCAAACAAGGCAAACATTTTGTGAATAATTTTGAGATAATATATGACGGGTTGACTTTTGGGTTTTGTTGCGTTGAATGGAATGCACGGAAGAAAAGAACTTGTTTCAACAGAAGTTTTTATCTGATATCCCATTCATAGGCTGGTTCTTTCTAAAAATGTTTGGCAGCTCTTCCAGGGCACAGGAAAGGCACAGTGTTGAATCATGTTTCTTTCAAGCTCTGTGTCAGGGAATCTGTCCTAGGGAGACGCTAAAGGAGATTGGTGACCCCACGTAATACACAAGGAAAAATCTGGCCAGAGAAGGTGCCCACCTCATTTCTGAGAAGTGATAGGATTGGGATGGACCATAGACCATAGACCCAGTGCCTTTAACAGACGCCAAAAAAATAAATAAATATGTAAATAAGCCAACATAGATGCCAGACAGCTTACCATAGAGTATATCGACTGTCTTCACTGATGTCTGTCTACTGACTTTGGTTTTGTAGAATCCACTCAGTGAAAGTCTAAAAATAATCCAAGCATAAGAAGCAACAAGGTCAAGCAAATGAGCGTTGGAATAAAAGTAAACAATAGCAATGTCTCTTCTTAGCTTTGGGTGCTGGCCAACTTTTGCTCCTTTAAATCATTTAGCATCAGTTGAAAGTCCAGGCCCCTCAGTTGCATGTACAAGGATGTGTGGCATGTAGCCTCTAGAACTCTTGACCTCATGCCCTGGCTGACCTTGTACTTTCCCCTCACATTCTGCCTGTTTGTTGTTTCTGCTCTTAGCACATGCTGTTCCCTCTACCTGGAACATCTAGGTTCACTCAACTAATTCCAGCTGTCAGGTTGTAGCACAGGCATCCTCCCCTCTGTACGGTCTTCTTAAACCCATCTCTGGATTAAGTGTCCCACCTCTGTGCTCAAAGACTGCCCTGGACCTTTTCCAGTTCTGTTGACCAGACTCTGAAGCTCTCAGGGAAAAGACATTCAATCACTCTTTCATTCATTCATTCAACAAAGATGTATTGGATTCCTATCATGCTCCAGGCACTGTTTTAGGGGCTGGAGAAAAAGTGGTGAACAAGACAGATAATATTCCTATTCTCCAGGAGTGTGCATGCTGGCAGGGGAGACAGATTAAAAAGAAAACAGATGAGCTAGCAAGTTAAGTATAAGACTTAGACTGGGTGGGTACGCAAGGCTTTGCCATAGAGGTGGCCTCCAGCTGAGACTTCAGATGCCAGAAGGAGCCAGTGAAGATCTGAGCGTGGAGTGTCTGAGTTAGGAGAAGATGCAAGTCCAAGGCCCTGGAGACAGAAGGAGCAGCAAGTTCAAAAACCGAGAAGGGGCCATGTGGCTGCTGGAACAGCATGTTCCAACAGAAGTCAGTGTTAGAAAACGCAGGGCCTGCAAGTCACAGTAAAAGTTGGGACTTTATGCTTTGTGTGATGGTAAACACTGGGATGGTTCTGAGCAGGAAGTCAGAGGAGGTGGTTTATATTTTGCAGAAATCACTGGGGCTCTGCGCTGTGCACAGATTTGTCTTCGTGTTCCCAGAGCCTTAGCCTAGCGCCTGCTTCTGTTTCACCCAGACACCCAGAGCCATGTTGCTTTTCCACACATGAGAGTTGCCTTTTGCAAGGGGTGTGGCCGTCTGGTGGAAAGAAAAGCGGAAAGCACAAGGTCATTTCAGTTCAACACACAGAGCTGAGCTCCTCCTTTGGCCTCCACCTTTTACTGGCGTAAGGCCAACTTTTTAAAACTTTAAAGTTGCCATCGCTTTCAGATACTCTTTCATCAGTTTCCTGGGTAAAACCCGTTCACTTTTTTGCTCGTCTCATTTTATTCTGAGTTGGGCAACCTCAGATGTGTGGAGGAATCGTCCCTCTGCAAGGCCACAAGGGGGGGCAATAATGAGTCATTGTAAGAAAACCGTGGTAGCTTCTGAAGTTTAAATGCAACTTTCTAGAACATGATGAAGGCAGAAGTTGCATCTGGTATTCACTCTGTGACTTTCTTCAAAGAGCCTCCAAACAGTTCCTCTGTGAGCTAACCTAGGCAGACTCACAGCAGCCTGTGTTGTTTAAAAGGAAACTCCAGCAAAAGAGGCGTACGTGATGCCACCCAGGAGATGAGCTTCTGTGACTTCTTCTGTGTCACCAGGGCAAGGCAGTCCTGTGCTTCTCTGTTTGCACGAGGACGTCTTGCTCCGTTTAGACACCTCCCACCCCGCAACCTGCTAATGGTGCTTTTAATCCATGGTAGAGTGATCATTGATCATTTGTGTCAAAAATTTACGAACCCCTTTGGAGTAGAATCTTTCTTTCTTGGCCGGGCACGGTGGCTCACGCCTGTAATCCTAGCACGCTGGGA